>CM060479.1:2427858-2712858 GCA_030544235.1 Lepturacanthus savala
AATAGTCATCAGTTAATCAACTAATCATTGAACTAATTATAAATGATTTAAATTATACTCGGATGATCATTAACAACATATTTAAATATTATGTGTTTGTCCCATTAAATGTTAAAGAACCAAGATACAGAACTACTAACGACTATTTAGAGTAAATTTATTGATTATTGAAACGATTATAATTGATTAGTTGTTTAGTTGATCACTGTTTTCCAAAAGCTGACGAGTCGTTATTATAGAAGATTAAAGAAACCAGAAAATAATCAGAGAATTTGGACATTTTCCTCTTGAAAAATGACTAAAATCAGTTAAAATTCAATCAAAATAGTTGTTGATTAATGTGATTAATTGGTAATTAGTTGAGTATTTGCTGCAGCTCTATTAAACAGTGCAGGTTTTTAGCCGATTCTCTTAATAAATTGGGCTATTTTGATTATATTTATTATACTATTTTGAAAATAATCAGATTTGAGAAGCTGGAACCAGAGAATTAGGACATTTTCTTCTTAGGAAATGACTCAAATCGATTAATCGATTAATCAACCAATCGCTGCAGCTTCATTTATTCAGGCTCCTCCCACTTAAATGACCTTTTCAGGTTCATTATCTGAGCAGCAGCTTATTATTCTACAGCTGGATGACGTCATGGCTTCAGGTCTGTTATTTCTGTGCTGGATTGATTCCAATCAGAGCCGTTCATCTACCACTTATTGATCCCAACGTCTCAAATCGTTGAAATATCACATATGGACTTTTAGAGTGAAGAGTGACGTTTTACATGAAAAGTGTTTTAGAAGCTGAAAGGACGAAGGATTAAATATATAACTCAAGTTTTTTTTTCCCATTTTAGGTTCTGGTTTGGATAAAATGGACTAAAATTAGTCTGTTAGGTTCTGTTTTAGGTTAATGGATTAGAGTCATTTTTAAGAAGAAAATGTCCAAATTCTCTGGTTCCAGCTTCTGAAATCTGATTATTTTATAGTTTCTTTAGTTAAAATCAGTGACATTTTACATGAAATGTGTTTTAGAAGCTGAAATGACGAATGATTAAATATAAAACTTGAATTTTCTTTTCCATTTTAGGTTCTAGTTTTGATAAAATGGACAAAAATATGTCTGTTATATCTGAATTATGATTCATACAGAACCAGAGTTGCTGTATTTAACCATTGAAGTGAATTAGAAATTATTATTTGTAATTATAGTTTGTCTCAGAGCTGCAACGATTAGTTGATTAATCAGTTAGTTACCAGATATTATGTTAATCAATCAATCAATATTAAACTGATGATATAAAAAGGCAACAACTGCATTTACAAAATATCTAAGAAAGAAAATTCCTGACGTCTAAACAATTATGAATCCTGTTTCATTTAAAATTAATCAGAGCTGCAATGATTAGTTGATTAATTGATTAGTTACCAACTTTATAATCGATTAATCGATTATCAAGCTTCTCAAATCAGATTATTTTCTGATTTACCTTAAACCAACATGTTCTATATGTTAATCTTCATAATTCCCTGTTAAACAGCTGCATAGTTTGTTTTAGAGTTAAAGATGAAGTTATTTAAAGTGAATTAGAGCTGCAATGATTAGTTGATTAATCGATTAGTTGCCAACTTGATAATCGATTAATCGATTTGAGTCGTTTCTAAGAGGAAAATGTCCAAATTCTCTGGTTCCAGCTTCTCAAATCTGATTATTTTCTGGTTTATTTACCTTAAACCACACGTTCTATGTTAATCTTCATAATTTCCCGTTAAACAGCTGCATCGTTTGTTTTAGAGTTAAAGATGAAGTTATTTAAAGTGAATTAGAGCTGCAATGATTAGTTGATTAATCGATTACTTACCAACTATTGCATCAAATATCAACTATTTTGATAATCGATTAATCGATTCGAGTCATTTTTTAAGAAGAAAATGTCCAAATTCTCTGGTTCCATCTCCTAAAATCTGAATAATCTGAATATTTTCTGGTTTCTTTAGCTAAAACTGGTGATGTTTTAAATGAAATGCGTCTTTGAGACTTTGAGATTTATTCAAATTTTCTTTTCCATTTTAGCTTCTGTCTGTTTATGAAATGAAGTTTCTGTATTAAAGCTGCTGCAACATGACTTATAACCATTGAAGTCAATTCCTTGTCTGTGCTGGAACTGTTCCAGTGGAGCAGAAAGCTGGTTGACCTCAGGTTATTGATCCTATTGATTGATACGTGGGATTTTTCTTCTTCTTCTTCGGTCACATGTTGTGCTCACAGGGATCCTTCTTCTTCTGTGGTGTTGTGTCTGTGCCGCATCAGACAACCAGTAATTGTTGTTTTTCCTCATTTTATTTTATTTCCCAGTAATACAGGAGGCAGTCAGGGGAATTTTCAGATAATGTCCGGTGAAGCTGCCGGTTCCAGATCAGTATCGTGGAGTGATGAATGTTTTCTGTGTGAATGTCAGAGCTGCAGGCGGCCGCTGAATCACCCCCCTGTCACACATCTGTGGAATCACAGCGGCACACCAGCTACCTCCATTTAATTCAGATGGAAATGCAAATTATTGGAGATAAATTGTCATGTTGTGACAGACTATTGCCAAGGAAATTATTGGATTCAGATTCTGTTAACGGACGCTGTTAAAGAAATGGACCAGTGGATCTGTTCAGTCCTCGATGTCGGCTCATAAATGTCTAAAACGTCTTATTTATAATTATTGTTGGTCTCATAGATGCAATGATTAGTTCATTAATCAAATCTATTACATCAACCTTTAACTATTTTGACAATCAGTGTCTAAATTCTGTGGTTCCAGCTTCTGAAATCTGATTATTTTGTTGTTTCTTTACCTTAAACCAACACGTTCCATGTTCTAATCTTCATATTTTACTGTTAAACAGCTGCAAAGTTCTCGTTTTACAGGTTTATGGGAATAAACTACAAACATAAATATCGAAGGTCTGAATTTTACTGTTATAATATATGAGTCTGTTAATTAGAGCTGTAACAATTAGTCAATTAATCAATTAGTTGCAACTATTTTGAGAATCAATTAATGTATTTGAATCATTTTTTAAGAAGAAAATGTCTAAATTCTCTGGTTCCAGCTTCTCAAATCTGATTATTTTCTGTTTTTTTTAGCTGAAACCATCATAATTTCTTGTTAAACAGCTGCATAGTTGCTGTTTTAGAGTTAAAGATGAAGTTATTTATTACTATTTATTTAAAAAAAGAAAAAGCTGAACATTAAACAACAAAGATCAAATATCTGCCTTAAGTTTCAAACAGAAACTCATCACAATTTGATGATGATCAATGAATTAATTAGTTTCAACTATTTTGATAATCAATTAATTGATTTGAGTCACTTTTAAGAAGAAAATGTCCAAATTCTCTGGTTCCAGCTGCAACAGTTAATTGATTAATTGATTAGTCAATTAGTTTCCGACTATTACTGGATCAATTAATGGATTTGAGTCATTTTTTCTGATTATTTCCTGGTTTCTTTATTCTTCTATAATAATAAACTGATGATCTTTGGTTTGTGGACATTTTAGGTTGAATCTTCAGGTTTTTCACCATTTTATGAATCAAATAATTGAATAATTTCTTCAATAATCTATAGATTAAATTAGAATAACTATTACTAAAGAATACAGGAATAATCAAATGACAAATGGAAGGATTAAATACTCCAATAGAGCAACAAACGATTAGTCGATTCATTGATTAGTTTCCAACTATCACATTAATCTGGAACTATTTTGATGATTGATTAATTGATTTGAGTCATTAATTAAGTAGAAAATGTCTAAATTCTCTGGTTCCAGCTTCTCTTCTCTGATTATTTCCTGGTTTCTTTATTCTCTATAATAATAAACTGATGATCTTTGGGTTGTGGACAAAAAAAAAGACATTTTAGGTTGAATCTCCAAGTATTTTACACCATTTTCGAAACCAAAAGGACGATTGGAATCGATTGGTCATTTCAATAACTGACCAATAAAAGTTTCAATAACCAACTTGTAAAAATAAAATAATGCAGTTTCAACGTTAATCTGTAATAATCTAAAGGTTCCATTTACATTAAAAAACATCCTCAAACATACATTTCCCTATAGAGCTACACTGATTAGTTGATTAATCGATCAGTTTCCAACTATCATTAATAATAATAATAGATTTGAGTCATTTTTAATAAATAAACGTCTAAATTCTCTGGTTCCAGTTTCTCTTCTCTGATTATTTCCTGGTTTCTTTATTCTTCTATAATAATAAACTGATGATCTTTGGGTTGTGGACATAAAGACATTTTATGTTGAATATTTAACTTTGGAAAACAGTGAAAAACAAATTATTTGCTTATATTTAGTATATTTACCTCATTATTGAGCTGTATTAAGTGATTTCAAGCAATTAAATCTAAAAATAAGCCTATTTTAACATGTATAACATGTATAAGATAATTTTTTTCCTCGAATTTAGTGCTTTATGTCTTATTTTCAACCATGTTTTGATGTGTTTGACACTTTTTTAAGAATAAAATGTCCAAATTCTCTGGTTCCAGCTTCTCTTCTCTGATTATTTCCTGGTTTCTTTAGTCTCTATAATAATAAACTGATGATCTTTGGGACATTTTAGGTTGAATCTTCAGCTTTTTGGGAAACACTGATCCACATTTTACATAATTTAATGAACCAAACAACCAATCGATTAATCATTTCCATAATCAATAGTTGCAGCTCTAGTCGTTTTTCTCTTTTGAGATGATGCCGAGACAAATATTCCACAGGATTCAGTCATTTAAATATCCTTAAAAGCCAAAGTTCTTTATTTTTCTTGTAATTCGCCCGTTTCTCCACATTTTATCAGGATTAAATGAAATAATAAACAGATTAAGCTAAAGACGTGTGGTTCCAGAGAAGAATCACTTCTGTTTTTCTGATAGTTGCTGGAATCCAGGTAATTTCTTTTTATTGTGGATTCGCAGCAGCCGACGTGAAGGAGAGAAGCAGACTTTTAATTTGACGAGCACTTAGCTGAAGTTTATGGAGATTTAATGGAGTGTTTAAGTGGATGAAGGTAGAACAGTATTGGGTCTTAATGTGAGCCAGAGCAGAGTCACTGTTTCACACGCTGTTGTCAGAATTTACAATTCTGAGCAAATTATAACTAAAATGTATTAACGCAGAGTTTTATTGAATGTAAAACCAAAACTGGGGATCACAGTTCATTGCATTCGCAGTTAATTTTATCGCTTTATGAGATTTTAGACTAAATACGATTATATAGAGATACATCTATTGATATAAGTCGATTTCCAGCATGAAACTCGTCTATTGTGGATTCAGTGTTTAGTT
Organism: Lepturacanthus savala; assembly: GCA_030544235.1. Classification (NCBI taxonomy): domain Eukaryota; kingdom Metazoa; phylum Chordata; class Actinopteri; order Scombriformes; family Trichiuridae; genus Lepturacanthus; species Lepturacanthus savala. The sequence continues at coordinate 2,433,207 of CM060479.1, forward strand.
TTTCTCCTGTCAACGTCTTTAAAAGGTCGTCAAGAGAATTTAATTTAATTTCAGAGCGTGTGGAGCAACACTGCAACGCTTTAATCTGCTGTTAGTTAAATCTGAGCTGAGCAGTTTGACAGAAACACGTCGAGTGTCGGGACACGTAGGTTTGATATTAAAGCTCCTGTGGAGCTGAGTTCTGTTTCCTGCAGCATTATTTTACCTTCTAATATAAACAGGATGTGACTTTGTTCTTTGACAGCGTCACTGGACCTTAACAGAGACGGCAGCTTCTTTCTATAACATCACAGACGACTTAAAACTCAGATTTCACAATGATTTGATTAGTTGTTTGGTTCATAAAATGGTGTAAAATGTTGATCAGTGTTTTGATTCAACCTAAAATGTCTTTTTCTGTCCACAACCCAAAGATCATCAGTTTATTATTATAGAAGAATAAAGAAACCAGGAAATAATCAGAGAAGAGAAGCTGGAACCAGAGAATTTGGACATTTTCTTCTTAAAAATGAGGCAAAAACATCAAAACATGGCAGAAAATAAGATATAAAGCACTAAATTCGAGGAAAAAAATGATTTTATACATGTTATACATATTAAAATAGGCTAAAATAGGCGTATTTCTAGATTAAATTGCTTGAAATAACTTAATACAGCCTAATAATAAGGTAAATATACTAAATATAAGCTAATAATTAGTTTTCCAAAGTTAAATATTCAACCTAAAATGTCTTTTTTTTTATCCACAACCCAAAGATCATCAGTTTATTATTATAGAGACTAAAGAAACCAGGAAATAATCATTTTCTTCTTAAAAATGTGGCAAAAACATCAAAATATGGTCGAAAATGAGACATAAAGCACAAAATATGAGGAAAAAAATTATCTTATACATGTTAAAACAGGCTAAAATAGGCTTATTTCTATATTTAATTGCTTGAAATAACTTAATACGGCCCAAAAATGAGGTAAATATACTAAATATAAGCAAATAATTTGTTTTTCACTGTTTTCCAAAGCTGAAGATTCAACATAAAACGTCTTTTTTTGTCCACAACCCAAAGATCATCAGTTTATTATTATAGAAGAATAAAGAAACCAGGAAATAATCAGAGAAGAGAAGCTGGAACCAGAGAATTTGGACATTTTCTAATTAAATAAAATGACAAAGAGCTGAAGATTCAACCTAAAATGTAAAAGTACTGCACCATATTTGGCAAATTTAAAAAAGAAGAGAGAATTCAATAGAATATTCATGTAAAATTGTAAAATCTGCATCTGAAAAGTAACTAAAGCTGTTAGATAAATGTTAGAATAGAGACTATTTCTAATATTTCTCTTTGAAGTGAAGCTCAAGAACCTCAAAATAGTTTGATACTTGAATAAATCTACTTAATTACTTTCCACAACTAGTAATATTGTAGTTAAATGAACCTAAAATGTCTTTTTTGTCCACAACCCAAAGATCATCAGTTTATTATTATAGAAGAATAAAGAAACCAGGAAATAATCAGAGAAGAGAAGCTGGAACCAGAGAATTTGGACATTTTCTTCTTAAAAATGTGGCAAACACATCAAAACATGGTTGAAAATAAGACAGAAAGCACTAAATTCGAGGAAAAAAATGATTTTATACATGTTATACATATTAAAATAGGCTAAAATAGGCTTATTTCTAGATTAAATTGCTTGAAATAACTTAATACAGCCTAATAATAAGGTAAATATACTAAATATAAGCAAATAATTTGTTTTCCAAAGTTAAATATTCAACCTAAAATGTCTTTTTTTTTTGTCAACAACCCAAAGATCATCAGTTTATTATTATAGAGACTAAAGAAACCAGGAAATAATCAGAGAAGAGAAGCTGGAACCAGAGAATTTGGACATTTTCTAATTAAAAATGTGGCAAATACATCAAAACATGGTTGAAAATAAGATATAAAGCACTAAATTCGAGGAAAAACATGATTTTATACATGTTATACATATTAAAATAGGCTAAAATAGGTTTATTTCTAGATTAAATTGCTTGAAATAACTTAATACAGCCTAATAATAAGGTAAATATACTAAATATAAGCTAATAATTTGTTTTCCAAAGTTAAATATTCAAATGTCTTTTTTTTATCCACAACCCAAAGATCATCAGTTTATTATTATAGAAGAATAAAGAAACCAGGAAATAATCATTTTCTTCTTAAAAATGTGGCAAAAACATCAAAATATGGTCGAAAATAAGACGTAAAGCACAAAATATGAGGAAAAAAATTATCTTATATGTGTTAAAACAGGCTAAAATAGGCTTATTTCTAGATTTAATTGCTTGAAATAACTTAATACGACCCAAAAATGAGGTAAATATACTAAATATAAGCTAATAATTTGTTTTCCAAAGTTAAATATTCAACCTAAAATGTCTTTTTTTGTCCACAACCCAAAGATCATCAGTTTATTATTATAGAAGAATAAAGAAACCAGGAAATAATCAGAGAAGAGAAGCTGGAACCAGAGAATTTGGACATTTATTTATTAAAAATGACTCAAATCGATGAGTAATTTCCTCCTAAAACTCATCTTATAGAAACATGTATAATAGAAGCTATAGTAATCTATAATATCAGCTGCACGTCTGCAGCAGATTTCACACATTTTCTCGCTTCCATGCCAATGAAATGGGTTTTATTGTCCGCGTGTGTTGTTGCATTGATCCGTTTCCATATTAATAACAATGCATTGAGAGACATGGCAGTAATAATGCATGAGAGCACAGCCACTGCCAGATAAATCAATGGAAAAGCTGCGATTGTTGAATTACATTAAACCGGAGTCTGACCCTTTGCTGCAGAGCCGCTGTAGATTATTCTTAATGTTCCAGAACAGAGCGATGACGGACTGATGCTATTCCAGGATTTAATTCAGCTGTAACACCATCAGAGGAGTCCACGGTGTGTTTTAAGGCCTTCGCTCATACCTGCACTACAATAAACACCGTTTAATTACAAGAAATGTTAAATATAACAGCTCAATATTAAAAAATACCACATCTGAACAAGTTTTTATACGAGATTATATTGAAAAATATGAGATGAAATGGGAAATTTATGATAAAAGTACTAAAATAAACAAAATATGAGATAAAAAGACTGAATTTAATCTTGTTTAAAAGTTTAATCTTGTTTAAAAGTTGTTTAAAAGTTTTTTTTAAACAAGATTAAATTAAAAAATATGAGTTAAACAGTCAAAGATATGGAATGAAATGAGAACTTTATGATAAAAGTCAAAATTATGTTAGAAAATAATCAAAATATGAGAAAAAAGACTAAATTAAATTAAGAAATGAAAAGTAAAAATTCAAAAAAATGGTATTTTACAGGTAATTTAACAGATTAATATGACAAAATTATATCTGAACAGGTGAAAATATCTTGTATTTTTACAATTAGTCCAATATTAAGTAGAATTATTATTATTATTAACTTTTATTGTTCCACTGGCAGATAAATTTACTCATTTTAAGTTTTTTTAAACAAGATTAAATTAAAAAGTATGAGTTAAACAGTCAAAGATATGGAATGAAATGAGAACTTTATGATAAAAGTCAAAATTATGTTATAAAATAATCAAAATATGAGAAAAAAAGACTAAATTTAATTAAGAAATGAAAAGTAAAAATTCAAAAAAATGGTAAAATAATCACAGAAAATGTTAAATTAAACAGATTAATATGACAAAATTATATCTGAACAAGTGAAAATATCTTGTATTTGTACAATTAGTCCAATATTAAGTAGAATTATTATTATTATTCATTTTTCTTGTTCCACTGGCAGATAAATTTACTCATTTTAAGTTTTTTTAAACAAGATTAAATTAAAAAATATGAGATAAACAGTCAAAGATATGGAATGAAATGAGAAGTTTATGATAAAAGTCATAAAATAATCAAAATATGAGAAAAAAAGACAAAATTTAATTAAGAAATGAAAAGTAAAAATTCAAAAAAATGGTAAAATAATCACAGAAAATGTTAAATTTAACAGATTAATATGATAAAATTATATCTGAACAGGTGAAAATATCTTGTATTTGTGTAATTAGTTCAATATTAAATTTAATTAGTTAATTAGTAATTAGTTAATTAGTTCAATATTAAGTAGAATTATTATTATTATTAACTTTTATTGTTCCACTGGCAGATAAATTTACTCATTTTAAGTTTTTTTTAAACAAGATTAAATTAAAAAGTATGAGTTAAACAGTCAAAGATATGGAATGAAATGAGAACTTTATGATAAAAGTCAAAATTATGTTATAAAATAATCAAAATATGAGATAAATTGGGCAAAATTCTGAGATAAAAAGTAGAAATGATAAAATAATCACAGTAAATGTTCTATTTAACAGGTCAATAACAGATAAAATACCATTAAAGACTAAATTTAATTAAGAAATGAAAAATAAAAATTCAAAAAAATGGTATTTTACAGGTAATTTAACAGATCAATATGACAAAATTATATCTGAACAGGTGAAAATATCTTGTATTTTTACAATTAGTCCAATATTAAGTAGAATTATTATTATTAACTTTTATTGTTCCACTGGCAGATAAATTTACTCATTTTAAGTTTTTTTAAACAAGATTAAATTAAAAAGTATGAGTTAAACAGTCAAAGATATGGAATGAAATGAGAACTTTATGATAAAAGTCATAAAATAATCAAAATATGAGAAAAAAAGACTAAATTTAATTAAGAAATGAAAAGTAAAAATTCTAAAAATGGTATTTTACAGGTAATTTAACAGATTAATATGACAAAATTATATCTGAACAGGTGAAAATATCTTGTATTTGTGTAATTAGTTCAGTATTAAATTTAATTAGTTAATTAGTAATTAGTTAATTAGTCCAATATTAAGTAGAATTATTATTATTATTAACTTTTATTGTTCCACTGGCAGATAAATTTACTCATTTTAAGTTTTTTTTAAACAAGATTAAATTAATTATTATGAGATAAACAGTCAAAGATATGGAATGAAATGAGAACTTTATGATAAAAGTCAAAATTATGTTATAAAATAATCAAAATATCAGAAAAAAAGACTAAATTTAATTAAGAAATGAAAAGTAAAAATAAAAAAAAATGGTAAAATAATCACAGTAAATGTTCTATTTAACAGGTCAATAACAGATAAAATACCATTAATTAGTGATTGGTGAGTATCTGAATCTGAAAACTGATATTAAACTGCAAAAAGTGACGTTTTAACAGGTAAAAATATCGATATTTGGTAAAATTACATTGAGTAGAATCATCTTATGTCCAGTTTTTATGATTTAGGTCAATTTGGTTTTTATTTAAGAAAAGTTTTTCTTTCTAATTGGACCAAATATCGATATTTTCACCTGTTTTTAAGGTAAATACATAGAAAATGTCCAAATTCTCTGGTTCCAGCTTCTCTTCTCTGATTATTTCCTGGTTTCTTTAGTCTCTATAATAATAAACTGATGATCTTTGGACAAAAAAAGACATTTTAGGTTGAATCTTCAACATTTTATGAACCAAATCAATAATCAATTGATTAATTAACTATAAAAATAGTTGCAGCCTGAAACCTAGAACAGATAAAAATGTTATTAATAGTGATTATTGATCATCTATAACTGATATTATACATTAATAGTGATTATTGATCATCTATAACTGATATTATACATTAATAGTGATTATTGATCATCTATAACTGATATTATACATTAATAGTGATTATTGATCATCTATAACTGATATTATACATTAATAGTGATTATTGATCATCTATAACTGATATTATACATTAATAGTGATTATTGATCATCTATAACTGATATTATACATTAATAGTGATTATTGATCATCTATAACTGATATTATACATTAATAGTGATTATTGATCATCTATAACTGATATTATACATTAATAGTGATTATTGATCATCTATAACTGATATTATACATTAATAGTGATTATTGATCATCTATAACTGATATTATACATTAATAGTGATTATTGATCATCTATAACTGATATTATACATTAATAGTGATTATTGATCATCTATAACTGATATTATACATTAATAGTGATTATTGATCATCTATAACTGATATTATACATTAATAGTGATTATTGATCATCTATAACTGATATTATACATTAATAGTGATTATTGATCATCTATAACTGATATTATACATTAATAGTGATTATTGATCATCTATAACTGATATTATACATTAATAGTGATTATTGATCATCTATAACTGATATTATACATTAATAGTGATTATTGATCATCTATAACTGATATTATACATTAATAGTGATTATTGATCATCTATAACTGATATTATACATTAATAGTGATTATTGATAATCTATAACTGATATTATACATTAATAGTGATTATTGATCGTCTATAACTGATATTATACATTAATAGTGATTATTGATCATCTATAACTGATATTATACATTAATAGTGATTATTGATCATCTATAACTGATATTATACATTAATAGTGATTATTGATCATCTATAACTGATATTATACATTAATAGTGATTATTGATCATCTATAACTGATATTATACATTAATAGTGATTATTGATAATCTATAACTGATATTATACATTAATAGTGATTATTGATCGTCTATAACTGATATTATACATTAATAGTGATTATTGATCATCTATAACTGATATTATACATTAATAGTGATTATTGATCATCTATAACTGATATTATACATTAATAGTGATTATTGATCATCTATAACTGATATTATACATTAATAGTGATTATTGATCATCTATAACTGATATTATACATTAATAGTGATTATTGATCATCTATAACTGATATTATACATTAATAGTGATTATTGATCATCTATAACTGATATTATACATTAATAGTGATTATTGATCATCTATAACTGATATTATACATTAATAGTGATTATTGATCATCTATAACTGATATTATACATTAATAGTGATTATTGATCATCTATAACTGATATTATACATTAATAGTGATTATTGATCATCTATAACTGATATTATACCTTAATAGTGATTATTGATCATCTAGAAGTAGATAGAATTCTTTCTTCCAGGCTGAGGTGGAGCCTGTTTCTACTGAGGGTTTGAGGGTTACATCTGGACTCTGAGGGGGTTTGAGTTCACTGACCTGCTGCACTCAGGTTTATTCAGACTTGGCTTCTTTATCTTCTCTAGTGTTCCATGGACTCGTCTCTTTTTCCTCTTTCTGCTGAGGCATTGTCTTTATACGCCGCACGCCTGTAATTCAGTTTCGCTCAGGACGACAGCACACAAAGATTAAATTGGCAACGTGCCCGTCGGACATTACTCCGCTAAAAAAACATAAAATGCACTCTCTGAATATGCAATTATTTCAAATATTTGATGTTTTACTTTAAATAAACCATTTTAATTAAAATCCTCACATAGAGAATGACGAGTTCCTGGAAGACACACACTCCACTCAGCTCTGAGGAGAACGTTAGAGCTGCAGCTATTGACGATTCTAATAGTGGATTCATCTATTGATTATTGAAATGATTCATCGATTAGTATATAAAATGGTGTAAAAGCTGAAGATTCAACCTAAAGAACCCAAAGATCATCAGTTTATTATTATAGAGACTAAAGAAACCAGGAAATAATCAGAGAAGAGAAGCTGGAACCAGAGAATTTGGATGTTTTCTTCTTAAAAATGACTCAAATCCATTAATTGATTATAAAAATAGTTGGAAACTAATAGATTAATCTACTAATTGCTGCAGCATGAACAGAGTCAGTCAGATCTTTGTTATTTAATGTTTTCCTTTATCAAAATCAATTGTCAGTTGATTTCAATTAATCTTAGTTACAATAAACGTCATCTTTAACTCTAAATGCATCTATTTAGCAGTAAATTATGAAGATTAGGACATGGAAAACACTGGTTTCAGGTAAATAAACAGGAAAATAATCAGATTTTAGAAGCTGGAACCAGAGAATTTAGACATTTTCTAATTTAACATGTTTTAATTGAGTAATTGTTGCAGCTCTGACACCTACTATAATTAAAAAATAAGACTTTTAAAGACATATTATAACCTTAAAGTGAGTTCTGTACTGGAATAATGCAATAATTTGTTTAATTTCTTTTTTTAAAAATGACTCAAATAGATCAATGAATCATCCAAATAGTTGGAGATTGATGTTCTGACCCTTATTGATGTAAAGACCATTATGAACCTGGTTAAATATCCAGATTTTAGAAGCTGGAACCAGAGAATTTGGACATTTTCTACTTAAAAATGACTCAAATCGACGAATCAATTATAAAAATAGTTGGTTTTTACTGTAATTGTTGGTAATAATCGATTAATTGACTAATCACTGCAGCTCTGAGACCTACTAGAATTAAAAAATAGACTATTTAGGACCTTAAAGTGAGTTCCATCTAATTTTCTTTAATATTCTGAACAAACTCTAAATAAAATTATTTTCTTTTGCTTAAAAAAAGAGAAGATTTCAGGATTTTAGAAGCTGGAACCAGAGAATTTGGACATTTTCTAAATATTTGTTGATCGTGGAACTCATCGTTTCAGCTCTAAAGGCAACAACCACTTTCCTGAGTGTTAATTTCTCCCATTTCTATTAACACGCGTGTGTTTTACCAGCGTCTCCATTGACTGTAACCTCATCTGTAAATGTGTGTCACTCTCTGCTTAAACACTGACGCGACTCATGATAATTTCAGACCGGAGCGGATCGCAGGAAGCAGCTTCCTGAAATATTTAGACACACATTCTACCTGAGAGCAGAGGAGGATGCAGCATCACGGCTCATTAAACCGCAGCTTCATCCCTGAACTCCATGCAACTGTTGATTCAGGACGTGAGATAACGATTGCTGCTCATAACCCGGTGCAGTCGTTAGCTCTGCCGACGCCTTTATTGGAAGTTTGGAGCCTTCCTGCTCGAATTCTGCTGAACAAGCCGAACAAAGACGTAGCTCAGAGGAAATTAATTAATTTAAAGGCAGGAGAAAACATCCAGATGTGTCCTGGTATCACAAGTTGGACTCTATGATGTGTATTATCACCATTATCAGTTAGTTAGATAATGAATGACAAATTTATTGTGTCGGCAAGTGTATGTATGTAATAATTGACAGATAACGTGATCATTTTGCCTATAATGTAATATTTTTTTACCGATAACGTGATCATTTTGCCTATAATGTAATATTTTTTTACCGATAACGTGATAATTTTGCCTATAATGTAATATTTTTTTACCGATAACGGGATCATTTTGCCTATAATGTAATAATAATTGGCCGATAACGTGATCATTTTGCCTATAATGTAATATTTTTTTACCGATAACGTGACCATTTTGCCTATAATGTAATATTTTTTTACCGATAACATGATCATTTTGCCTATAATGTAATAATAATTGGCCGATAACGTGATCATTTTGCCTATAATGTAATAACTTTTGACCGATAACGTGATCATTTTGCCAATAACGTAATAATTTTTTACCGATAACATGATCATTTTGCCTATAATGTAATAATTTTTTACCGATAATGTGATCATTTTGCCTATAATGTAATAATTTTTTACCGATAACGTGATCATTTTGCCAATAACGTAATAATTTTTTACCGATAACGTGATCATTTTGCCTATAATGTAATAATTTTTTACCGATAACGTGATCATTTTGCCTATAATGTAATAATTTTTTACCGATGACGTGATCATTTTGCCAATAACGTAATAATTTTTTTACTGATAACGTGATCATTTTGCCTATAATGTAATAACTTTTGACAGATAACCTAATAACATTTGTCTGATAAAAGTTATTATTGATAATCTATAACTGATATTATACATTAATAGTGATTATTGATCATCTATAACTGATATACATTAATAGTGATTATTGATCATCTATAACTGATATACATTAATAGTGGTTATTGATAATCTATAACTGATATTATACATTAATAGTGATTATTGATAGTCTATAACTGATATTATACATTAATATTATACATTATGATTATTGATAGTCTATAGCTTCTTGATTTTGCCTCAGATTTCCCCTTTCAGTTTAAATTTTGAATTTTCTAGTTCTGACTTTCTGCCTTAAACTGAAACTCTTTTTCCTCTGTTCCTGGTGTTTGGGTAAATGCTTCTGATTTTTCCTTCTGGCTGATCCGGTCGCTGCAGTAATGAGGACGTCACCTCCGGTTATTTTACTCCTGGCTGCAGGTGCTTCTTACTAAAAGCTGCACATGACTCCAGGTGTGGAGTTTCCTCTGTGAGGAATCAGCTGCTCGCCTGATTAAGGAAACCGTGCTGCAAAGATAACAAAAGTGTAATCGACTGACTTTTTGCAGAAGCAATTTCTGGCTTTGTTGGAGAGAAAGTTAGCAGGAAACCTGCCTCAGTCCAAGCTGTAGGGTTGAATAAGCTGCAGGTTTTTATGGAGATGGTGTATTGTTACAGGATGGAGGAGAAAAACTAAATAACTGTTTTTTAGTGAGATTATTCATATTTTTCACTGATTTATACAGTTAAATCCAGGGGTGGATACTTTTAAGTGTAAGTAAAAATACTGTTGTATAAAAATACTCATTTAAAAGTAAAAGAACAGCCCAAATCCAATACATGGTGATTAATGTAATAGTTATCAACTTATTGATTAATCGATGCAGCTCGAGTTGGAACTAGAATTAAAGGATGATAATTAACATATTTAGGTTTTGCTTTATATATAATAAAACTTATGTATTTGTCATTGCTGGCAGGTTAAAACATGGATCCTAATTAATTCATATTAAAAAAAAGACAATAAAAAAGATTAGATTTGATTAGATTGATCCCTGATTTTGTAGCTGTGATGGTTTGAGGTTTGAGAGTCGGCTGCTTCATTAACTGGTCAGAAAATAAAACAAAGAAAGTGAATTTCCTGAGTTTCCTGCATCAAAAAGGAAGCTGCTCATCTGCCAAACTCTGGAGTCTCGGATGCATAATCTTCCTGCTTTAATCACCAACGTGGAATCAATTCCAAAATAGTCGCCTTCGGCAGCGTGGAGAACACTTTAGATCAAATGCATGAACTCTCTCCAGGAAAAAACGTGCAGTTTCTTCAAGTCCCTGAAAAGCAGAGTCATTCTTCTTTGTTCTTTCCACGCTGGAATAAACAGAAACTAAAGCTGCAGCAGCAGCAGCTTTTCCTGCTTCCAGGTGTCGAACAATTCTATAAAAAAACAGTCGTCTCTTCAGGTCAAGAATGCTAATGTTATTTCTAAGAGTAGAACATGTGTTGGTCCGTAGTAATTAGGCATTGGGGGTGATTTGCTTGGTTGTTTCTCTGCAGAATGAATAGAAATGTGCTGAACTACAAATGGAAAGGCCAGAGGCGGCTTTTTTCATAAAAATGCAGCTTGATGGAGCATTTCAGGAAATTAATTTCCTCAAATGTGACACATAATTGTCCTCAGAAATTACAGTTTTTAACGCAGCGATTCTAGACCCAGGAAGAAAAACAGACTCGTCGTCTGCTTCGTTTAGTTAGTTCGTTATTATTTCACGTCACGTTTCTGAAGCACAGACACATGATTTCCAGTATTGATCTTTGTCGTGAGATTTTCAATATAATAAGAAGTTAGTTCTTTCACCTGCAGATTTGAATCCTGGAAGAAAATCTGTTTAACTTAGTGATAAAGCGAATAAACCCTGGGATGAAGCTCAGTGTGTAATCGCAGCATCTCAGTAAATATTTCATTTTTCTGTTCTTGCTTTGAAAGGTTTGGAATTGAATAGAGCTGCAACTAATGAGTATTTTGATAGAACAATTAATCAGTTAGTTGTTTGGTTCATAAAATGGTGTAAATGCACGATTAAACACTGATAAGTTGTTGATTTCCCAAAGCTGAAGATTCAGTATTGTAGAAGAATAAAGAAACCAGGAAATAATCAGAGAAGAGAAGCTGGAACCAGAGAATTTGGACATTTTCTTACTAAAAATGTGACAAAAACCTCAAAACATGGCCGAAAATAAGATATAAGCACTAAATATGAGGAAACAAATGATCTGTTCATGCAGCAAGACAATTCCACTGGTTTTACATCTAGAAATGAGTCCAGATAAGTGTTAAAATAAGATAAAATAGGTTTATTTCTATAATAATTGCTTGAAATAACTTAGTACAGCTTAATAATGAGGCAAATATACTAAATATAAGCAAATAATTTGTTTTCCAAAGTTAAATATTCAAACTAAAATGTCTTTTTTGTCCACAACCCAAAGATCATCAGTTTATTATTATAGAAGAATAAAGAAACCAGGAAATAATCAGAGAAGAGAAGCTGGAACCAGAGAATTTAGACATTTTCTTACTAAAAATGTGACAAAAACCCCAAAACATGGCCGAAAATAAGATATATTTATATATTTTCTTCTTAAAAATGACTCAAATCAATCAATTATTATTAAAATGGTTGGTTCTACATAACATTATCTGCTGAACATTTAATTGTAATCGTATCGTCTCACTAAATGTTTTATTCATGTGGTTTTGCTCTAAAAGCTTTGGGAATGAACAGAGCTGCCACTAACAACTATTCTCATAGTCGATTCATCTAATTTCCTCAGATGTGACACATAATCGTCCTCACAAATTACACTTTTCACACAGAGATTTTTAACCGAGGACAAAAAAAACAGCTTTTGTCTCATTAATTTGTTTTTTCCTGTCACTTCTCAAGGAGGCGGACAAACACTCGGACGTAAACGCAGCCGGTGTTTGAACTTGACAAATCCATACCTGTTTTTGTTATTCTCACACACACACACACACACACACACACACACACACACACACACAGGCAGCATTGTGTTGGATTGGTCACACACTTCAATTAATCCCCTGCTGACTGGCAGCACAGAGCGTGGCTGAGATCCAATTCCACTGCATGTTTCTCAATCTCAGACGCCACAGGAGGTCCCGTCTCAGTTTGGCATGAAGACATATCATAAACAGGAAGGAGGAGGGGGGTCTACAGCAGGAACAACAGGCCGATGAGTCTCACTGATGATGATGATGATGATGATGATTACATGTGTGTCTGCTGCTTATCTGTTCATCAGCAAACCCCCAGAGCTGCAGTTTAAACAGCATCCCTGTAATCTGCTGCTGTTTGACCAGGTTTATGCTGTTTTATTCACTTCATTCATCATTCTGCTCAGTGTTTGATCCTCAGGCTCAAGGCTGATAAGGAGGGAAAACCAGCAGTTTAGCTTCAGTGGAACTGGTTCTACCTCCCTGTCTGTCTGTGTCTGTCTGTGTCTGTCTCCCTGTCTGTCTCTCTGTCTCTCTGTTTCTGACTCTGTCTTTTCTCTGTCTCTCTCTTTTTCTCTCTCTTTCCCATTGTCCATTTCTTTTCTCTGTCTCTCTCTTGCAATTCTGTTTTTTACTTTTCTGTCTCTCCTGCTCTTTTCTCTGTCTCTCTCTCTTCTGTCTATCTCTATCCTGTCTCTCTTTCTCTTTTCTGTCTATCTATTTCTCTCTCATTTCTCTCTCTCTTTTCTATCTATCCTGTCTCTCTTTCTCTTTTCTAGCTATTTGCTTTTCTGTCCCTCCATCTCTCTCTTTTCTGTCTATCTCTATCCTGTCTCTCTGTCCCTTTACTATCTGTCTCTCTCTTTTCTGTCTCTCTCTTTTCTGTCTATCTCTATCCTGTCTCTCTTTCTCTTTTCTATCCGTCTCTTGCTTTTCTGTCTCTCTTTTCCTTTATCTCTATTTCTTTTCCCTGTCTCTCTTCCCCTTTTCTCTGTCTCCCTCACGCTTTTCTGTCTGTTTTTCACTTTTCTGTCTCTCCCCCTCTCATTTTTTTCTCTCTCTTTTCTGTCTATCTCTATCCTGTCTCTCTTTCTCTTTTCTATCTCTCTTTTCCTGTATCTCTATTTCTTTTCCCTGTCTCTGTCTCTCTCTTGCTTTTCTGTTTTTCACTTTTCTGTCTCTCTCCCTCTCTTTCTCTCTCATTTCTCTCTCTCTTTTCTATCTATCCTGTCTCTCTTTTCTAGCTGTTTGCTTTTCTGTCCCTCCATCTCTCTCTTTTCTGTCTATCTCTATCCTGTCTCTCTGTCTCTTTTCTATCTGTCTCTCTCTTTTCTGTCTATCTCTATCCTGTCTCTCTGTCTCTTTTCTATCTGTCTCTCTCTTTTCTGTCTATCTCTATCCTGTCTCTCTTTCTCTTTTCTATCTGTCTCTTGCTTTTCTGTCTCTCTCTCTTTTCCTTTATCTCCATTTCTTTTCCCTGTCTCTCTTCCCCTTTTCTCTGTCTCTCTCACGCTTTTCCGTCTGTTTTTCACTTTTCTGTCTCTCTCCCTCTCATTTTTTTCTGTCTCTCTTTTCTGTCCCTCCATCTCTCTCTTTTCTGTCTATCTCTATCCTGTCTCTCTGTCCCTTTACTATCTGTCTCTCTCTTTTCTGTCTCTCTCTTTTCTGTCTATCTCTATCCTGTCTCTCTTTCTCTTTTCTATCCGTCTCTTGCTTTTCTGTCTCTCTTTTCCTTTATCTCTATTTCTTTTCCCTGTCTCTCTTCCCCTTTTCTCTGTCTCCCTCACGCTTTTCTGTCTGTTTTTCACTTTTCTGTCTCTCTCCCCCTCTCATTTTTTTCTCTCTCTTTTCTGTCTATCTCTATCCTGTCTCTCTTTCTCTTTTCTATCTCTCTTTTCCTGTATCTCTATTTCTTTTCCCTGTCTCTGTCTCTCTCTTGCTTTTCTGTTTTTCACTTTTCTGTCTCTCTCCCTCTCTTTCTCTCTCATTTCTCTCTCTCTTTTCTATCTATCCTGTCTCTCTTTTCTAGCTGTTTGCTTTTCTGTCCCTCCATCTCTCTCTTTTCTGTCTATCTCTATCCTGTCTCTCTGTCTCTTTTCTATCTGTCTCTCTCTTTTCTGTCTATCTCTATCCTGTCTCTCTGTCTCTTTTCTATCTGTCTCTCTCTTTTCTGTCTATCTCTATCCTGTCTCTCTTTCTCTTTTCTATCTGTCTCTTGCTTTTCTGTCTCTCTCTCTTTTCCTTTATCTCCATTTCTTTTCCCTGTCTCTCTTCCCCTTTTCTCTGTCTCTCTCACGCTTTTCCGTCTGTTTTTCACTTTTCTGTCTCTCTCCCTCTCATTTTTTTCTGTCTCTCTTTTCTGTCCCTCCATCTCTCTCTTTTCTGTCTATCTCTATCCTGTCTCTCTTTCTCTTATCTTTCTCTTGATTTTCTGTCTCTCTTTTCCTTTATCTCTATTTCTTTTCCCTGTCTCTCTTCCCCTTCTCTGTCTCTCTCTCACGCTTTTCTGTCTGTTTTTCACTTTTCTGTCTCTCTCTTTTCTGTCTCTGTTTGCTTTTCTGTCGCTCCATCTCTCTCTCTTTTCTGTCCATCTCTATCCTGTCTCTCTTTCTCTTATCTGTCTCTTGCTTTTCTGTCTCTCTCTCTCTTTTCCTTTATCTCTATTTCTTTTCCCTGTCTCTCTTCCCCTTTTCTCTCTCTGTCTCTCTCACTTTTGTCTGTTTTTCACTTTTCTGTCTCTCTCCCCCTCTTTTCTCTCATTTTCTTTTCTGTCTCTCTCTTGTCTCTCTTCCTCCATCTTTCTCTCCATTCCATGCACACATACATGCCGACCTTTCTTCTTTTTTCTGATCTAAAGCCTCCTCCCGCTCCGTTAAATCTTGTCCAGTGGACAGGTCATAATTATTTTAATAACTTGAACATTATTTAATGCCACGATGATGAATCGCCGCTCCAATCTGCTCCAGACGCAACAAATTGTTAAAGTAAAAATGGACGAATGAGAGAATGTGTGTGTTTTAAAGAAGAAAAAAAAAAGGAGGAAAGAGAGAAAACGGACCGGGAGATGAATTACTGCGACGTGTGAGCCAGATTACACTCTATTGATTTCTCACTGGGTTGATTAATAGAATTTGAGAGGCAAAGCTGATGAAGGTTAACGCCATAAACGGGAAAAACGCACACCGACATTCACGGGGAGGAGAGTCGTCCACGTCGCCGTAGAGACGTTTCTGACTAATCTGACAGGAAGGAGGATAAACGTGGCTGGATTTTACTTTTAAACGACACACGTGTCCTTTTATTCACCTCAGATGCAGTTGAAGCTGTAAAATGCTGCACACACAGAGTTTACAGGCGTGTTAATAAACCACATGAAAGCCTGACCTGGGCTTTGTTGCATGTGACGACTCTGGCTGTGTCTGTGGAGAGTTTAAAGTCAGGATTATTCTGATAGTTGATTATTCTGTTGATTATTTAAACGATTAATCAATTAGTCGTTTAATTCATAAAATGCTATGATAGAACCTGCAACACATGATTAAACATGGCTGAAAGAGAAAGGAGAATCAGGTGAAACCATTTGTTTCTCTGTCCTGCAACTAATGACTATTTTGATTAATCTATCAATTATTGAAACGATTAATCGATTAGTTGTTTGGTTCATAAAATGCTATAGTAGAATCACACTGCAACACATGATTAAACATGGCTGAAAGATAAGATAATGGTTAAACTCTGTTTGTCCCTTTGTCCAGTTGTTAGGGCTGCAATTAATGACTATTCTAATTAATCTATCGATTATCAAAACGATTAATCGAGTGTTTGGTTCATAAAATGCTATAGTAGAACCACACACTGCAACACATGATTAAACATGGCTGAAAGAGAAAGGAGAAGGTGGAGAAACTGTTTGTTTCTCTGTCCTGCAACTAATGACTATTTTGATTAATCTATCAATTATCGAAACGATTAATCGATTAGTTGTTTGGTTCATAAAATGCTATAGTAGACACTGCAACACATAATTAAACATGGCTGAAAGATAAGATAATGGTTAAACTCTGTTTGTCCTTTTGTCCAGTTGTCAGGGCTGCAATTACACGACTATTCTAATTAATCTATCGATTATCAAAACGATTAATCGATTAGTTGTTTGGTTCATTAAATGCTTTCGTAGAACCACACGTGATTAAACATGGCTGAAAGAGAAAGGAGAAGCTGAAGAAACTGTTTCTCTGTCCTGCAATTAATGACTATTTTGATTAATCTATCAATTATCGATCCGATTAATTGATTAGTTGTTTGGTTCGTTAAATGCTATAGTAAAATCACACACTGCATGATCAAAAATGGCTGAAAGAGAAAAGAAGGAGCTGGTGAAGCTCTGTTCATTCCTCTGTCAAGGTGTTAGGGCTGTAACTAATGATTTTTGATTAATCTATCAATTATCGAAACGATTAATCGATTAGTTGTTTGGTTTATAAAATGCTATAGTAGAACCACACACTGCAACACGTGATTAAACATGGCTGAAAGGGAAAGGAGAAGCTGGAGAAACTGTTTCTCTGTCCTGCAACTAATGACTATTTTGATTAATCTATCAATTATCGAACCGATTAATCGATTAGTTGTTTGGTTTATGAAATGCTATAGTAGAACATGGCTGAAAGAGAAAAGGGGGAGCTGGTGAAAATCTGTTCATCAAGGTGTTAAGGCTGCAACTAATGACCATTTTTAATTAATCAATTATCACAATGATTAATCAATTAGTCGTTTGGTTGATCACTCTTTCCCAAAGCTGAAGATTCAATATTATAGAAGACTAAAGAAATTAGAAAATAATCACATTTAAGAAGCTGGAACCAGAGAATTTGAACATTTTCTACTTAAGAAATGACTCAAATTGCTTAATCAATTAACAAAATAGTTGATTAATGTGATAATTGGAAAACGAATCGATTAATCGACAAATCGTTGCAGCTCTAAAATATTACTGGAGTCAAAGCATTAGCATTTACTACTATAGAGACTAAAGAAACCAGAAAATAATCAGAAGAGAAGCTGGAACCAGAGAATATTCTGAAAAATGGGCTTAACTCAAGAATAATAGTTGGTAATTCATTGATTAATTGATTAATCAAATATTCGTTTTGACTGAATTGACTGATAACATATTTGAACTTCATATATAATTAAACTTATTAACTTTGTCGCTGCCAGGTTAAAACCTTGT
The DNA here is from genome assembly GCA_030544235.1 of Lepturacanthus savala. Taxonomy (NCBI): domain Eukaryota; kingdom Metazoa; phylum Chordata; class Actinopteri; order Scombriformes; family Trichiuridae; genus Lepturacanthus; species Lepturacanthus savala. Next base: position 2,451,381 of record CM060479.1, read on the forward strand.
TTCTCCAAAGAAAATAAAATTATATATATATATATATATATATATATATATATATATATATATATATGATTGATTGATTTATTTAAAAAAAATAATTAAAAGGTTTTCACCTGCCAGCAACAATATAATCTGTATCCTGCCTTGTGTAAATGTGATATTTATATGAGTTGCTCATAAATTAAATATATGAATGGTCCCATTACTGCAGTTAATGTGAAGTAAATGCACTAATTGACCATTAGCATAACAGACAGTGGGAAACGCCAATAAATAACAGCAACTAGGCTGCAGCACAATAGAGACCATGATTATAAATCAGCACATTCCACTGCCAGAATGACTATTTTAATTCTGATTCAAGCCACTTAATAAAAAAAAGTCTAATATCTAGATGTTGGAAGGAGCAGATGGTGAATGAAAGGACATCTTTGTTAATGTTAGAAACTCCTAGATTAGGTCCAAGCCTAAAAATAAACAAGAAATCTCACTCCAACAATTAAAAACAACCCTTTAATTCACACAGTAAATATGTATTAAAAACACAGAACCATCAGTTTCTGTTGAGACACATTAAAGGAAACGTATCATGAACATTTCCAGGACTATATTTATATTCTGGGGCACTACTGGATTATCTTTACATGATTTACCATTAAAAAAAGGAGAAATAAAACTCCTTATTTATCATTTATTGGCCATTTATGCAGCATTGGTTCAGCCTCTGCCTGAAACAGGCGGTTTTAGCAGAAAATTATGCATTTTCCAGGATATTTTAATAATATTGTAATAATGTCGATCTCTAGTCTGAAGATTAGTTTGATTTTACATCATAAATATTTTTATCTTCTATAGTTTCAGTCATGGATTCTGTCGTTTATCCTCCAGAGAAGTGAATTGTCTTTGAGAAGCTGCTGCATCAGCTGATTATTTAGAAGTGTCACCTGTTTGTTTGTTTGTTGAAGCTGAAGGACGTCTGACCCCAGACTGTCCGTCAATAAAAACCTCAAATCAATCGATTGGTGCTGATCAGTCGAATTCTGCCAAGATACAGGATTGAAAAAAATACTAAATACCTGAGAGTTCAGACATTATTTAACATTAACATCCATTAATGGATTTGAGAAGGAAATGTCCAAATTCTCTGGTTCCAGCTTCTCATGTATGATTATTTTCCGATTTATTCTATAATATTAAATCTTCAGCTTATAAACATTTCAATAATCGATATATTAATCAAATCGTTAGTTGCAGCCCTCCTTTTGCTGATGTCAACTAATTATTTTCCACTGCACTTTGTTATTGTTTTGTTTTTAATTTCAATTTCCTGATTTTTAATCTCATTAATTTTAATTCATTTAACATTTTCTCCCCGTCAATCAACTGTTTTTAATTGTATCTTGATGCTTTTTATGTCTTATGTAAAGCACTTTGAATTACCTTGTTGTAGAAATGTATGATACCAATAAACTGATTGATTGATTGATTGATTGACAAATTGACGCATCCTATGGGTTTGGTTGAGTTTGTATCTTATATTTCAGTTAAATTATTTAGAATAAACACAGTTAATGTTAAATTATACAAGTTTATTGGTTCAATTTAATTTATCAGTTATCGTTTTTCTTTCAGTTGCTTTATACTCACCACATGGTCCCTGGGTAAAAGGAGGAACTGTGTTTTACTACCTGCTTTTGTGCCCTTGAAGGCATCATCAGAGACATTATTGGATGATACCAATAGTGGAGGGATGGGAACTAAGATTATATCTGTTTTTGTAGTTTATTTCCAGACAGATGAGCTGAAAATGATGAACATGTCTTAGTGCAACTTGTAAAGTTAATAACTTTTGATATTTGTCTATTTGCAGAGAAGTGAGACTCCCCTGCATGATGGTGGTTGTTTAACCTGAGTTTAGTTATTTTCAGTTAAATTAACAGTTGTTTTTAAATGTTCTCTATTAATAGCAGGAACACTCATAATAGTAGTCTGAGGCCTAAGTGGTTAACATCTCAAACAAAACCACAAAGTTAATTGAATGAATGCATCTGTGCAACTAAAAAAATCATCATTTGAATAACGGCGATTTCAGTATTTGTGACATTTAGCCTCATTTTCCTTATTCCTTCACTTATCCAAAGCATAGAGACATCATTACAAAGATCCTTCCACTCGATTTTCAATATATTGTTATTGCATCTGCAGATTTTCAGCAGTTTTCCCCCAAAACATGAAGATCATGGTTTAACGTGAATAATTGTTTGAATAATCGCGATTTCAGTATCGACCTAAAGTAATCGTGATACAGTTTTGTTCCTTAATCTAGCGGTACTATTCAGGTTAATATTCTCTGTGTGCTGCAGGTTCCCCGGCCCTGGCGGTCCTGGACTGCCTGGTGGCGGAGCAGGGCTGCCTCCAGGAGCAGTCCTGCATGGTCCTGTACCGGCTGCTGGAGTACTGCTCGGCGGAGGAGGCCGTGTCGCCGCTCGGCGCCGACGCCCGACTCGAGTGTCTGGAGGCCCAGAACTCGCTGCAGCACTACCGCCCCCTGCAGGTCTGCAAGTGTCAGCGCGGCTCACGCAGGGAGGAGCACTGCCTCCGGGTCTACTGGACCGTCAGGTTCGCAGGTGGGTTTAAAGGGTCATAATCCCACCTTCACCATCAAAATCACGCAAAAAACAAAACTGACATGATCTGAAGGACTCTGACCATAAGATTAAACGACAAAATCTATACAAGCATCAAAACTCAACTGTCTATTGCAGGAGAGTCACACTCAGTTTGTTCCCGCGCCACATCAGTGTTCTGGTTTCCCTCAAAGGGCCAATTATAAAGATCATATATCTACGTATTATTATATATGTTGTTATATTAGATAATTGCCTCTCCACTCATAATGGTGCTGGTGACAATTTGCTACGACTTTTAAACAGAATTTTAAAATATGCTGATTCAGAAATAATGTTATATTGTTAGCGTCTAATTATTAAACATGTAAAATCATCACAGATATCTGGAGACTCATACCAGAATATGCTGATAAACACTATTAAGTATTTGATTTATTTAATGAATCTATGGTTTTGTGTTGCTATGCTAAATATTAAAGAATAGAAAGTAGCAGAAAGTAATGACAGATGTACTTCAACAAAGGAAAATAAGGAAAAACAGAAACTTTTCTGTTTGATTTTGGAGTTAACGAAGTCGTACTTTGTAGAAAAAGAGGTGGCGGCCCAGATTTGGCCCCCGGGCCTTGGGTTTGACACGTATGATCTATTGGATCACGGCATTAAGGACTTAAACATTCCAGGACAACCACAACAGACGCTTGCTCACATATGAAGGATGATAAACGGACACATGAGGGTTCTATTAACTGTCTGTCTAAAAAAAACTAAAATAAAACAAATAACACTTCTTCTATTTCAGCATATGATGAGTATGAAGTGTCTCCATATGAAGAACTGAAGTTAAATCTGGTGAGAAACATCGAGATGTCGCGTATGGCCTCCATCATGGCAGGTACAGAATATACGATAGATTTAAAGGGACAGTTCAGCATTTTTTACATTTAGCCTCATGTTCCTTCACTTATCTGAAGCATAGAGACATAATTTCAAAGATCCTTCCACTCGATTTTCAATATGTTATTTAACCTGCAGATTTTCAGCAGCAACATGAATCTCATGGTTTAATGTGACTTGTTTTCAACATGTTTTCCTGCAGTTTATAGACGACTCATTGACTGAATATTGAAACCAGAGCTGGATTAGTTCAGGAACTATTTCTCAGACCGCAGCACGACTCTAGTAAACCTCCGCTGCTCATTTGTAGAGCTGCAACGATCAGTCGACTAATCAATTAGTTCCCAAATTAATATTGGAGTTAATCTCCAGTTATTTGACACCATTTTATGAACCAAACTAATTGATTATTCCTAATACAAGCTTTGTGTTACTTATATTATTTTAGTTTAATATATATTTATGAAAATGTTCACCATGAAATGTGTTATGAGCTGCAACGATTAATCGATAAGTTCCCAACTATCACAACTATTCTGATAATCGATTAAAAGATTTGAGTCATTTTTTAAGAAGAAAATGTCCAAATCCTCTGGTTCCAGCTTCTCTTCTGATTATTTTCTGGTTGCTTTATTCTTCTATAATAGTAAACTGATGATCTTAAGCTGCAGCTCTATTCATTTTCAAGCTTTTCAAAGTAAAAGCACAGATGAATGAAATAGGAAATTGAAAATCCCGACATATCAATACCGGAGGATCAGTGAAATTACATCTCTGTGCTTTAGAAACATGACAGGAATGAGGTAAATGGAGCTAAACGTCCCAAATATCACCAAACTATCCCTTTAAAACTCCCCCAGTATGTCCTGATTCTTGACTTCCTGCTATAAACTATACATTTTTCCACCCTGCAGCTTCCTCTCTCTCCACAGACGGTCAGAACCAGTGTCTGAAGGCGGCCCAGAACTGCGGCCTGTATGAGAAGTGCGGTTCCCTGCGGTCCGAGTACGTGGTGGCCTGCACCAAGCCGGCCACGCTGGCCGACAACAGCTGCAACCGGCAGAAATGCCACAAGGCGCTGCGGCGTTTCCTGGAGCGAGTGCCGGAGGAGTACAGCTTCGCCCTGCTGTTCTGCCCCTGCTCCGACACGCTGTGCGGGGAACGCCGCCGGAAAACCATCGTCCCGTCCTGCTCCTACGAGGAGAACGGCAGAGGAGAGGAGAGGGCGGGGAAACCCAGCTGCCTCAGCCTGCAGAACTACTGCTCCAGAGATGAGCTGTGCAGGTCAGATACAAACACAGGGCTTAACGGGAGGGGGTTCCTTCCTGTCAGGTTTCCTACCTCCCTTCCTTCCTTCCTGTCATGTTTCCTTCCTTCCTTCCTTCCTTCCTTCCTGTCATGTTTCCTACCTCCCTTCCTCCCTTCCTTCCTTCCTTCCTTCCTTCCTGTCATGTTTCCTACCTTCCTTCCTGTCATGTTTCCTACCTTCCTTCCTTCCTTCCTTCCTTCCTTCCTGTCATGTTTCCTACCTTCCTTCCTCCATTACTTCCTTCCTTCCTATCATGTTTCCTACCTTCCTTCCTTCCTTCCTGTCATGTTTCCTACCTTCCTTCCTCCATTCCTTCCTTCCTGTCATGTTTCCTACCTTCCTTCCTTCCTTCCTTCCTGTCATGTTTCCTACCTACCTTCCTTCCTTCCTTCCTTCCTTCCTTCCTTCCTGTCATGTTTCCTACCTTCCTTCCTCCATTCCTTCCTTCCTTCCTGTCATGTTTCCTACCTTCCTTCCTTCCTTCCTTCCTTCCTTCCTTCCTTCCTTCCTGTCATGTTTCCTACCTACCTTCCTTCCTTCCTTCCTTCCTTCCTTCCTTCCTTCCTTCCTGTCATGTTTCCTACCTTCCTTCCTTCCTTACTTCCTTCCTGTCATGTTTCCTACCTTCCTTCCTCCATTACTTCCTTCCTTCCTGTCATGTTTCCTACCTTCCTTCCTTCCTGTCATGTTTCCTACCTTCCTTCCTCCATTCCTTCCTCCATTCCTTCCTTCCTTCCTGTCATGTTTCCTACCTTCCTTCCTCCATTACTTCCTTCCTTCCTGTCATGTTTCCTACCTTCCTTCCTTCCTGTCATGTTTCCTACCTTCCTTCCTCCATTCCTTCCTCCATTCCTTCCTTCCTTCCTGTCATGTTTCCTACCTTCCTTCCTCCATTCCTTCCTTCCTGTCATGTTTCCTATCTTCCTTCCTTCCTGTCATGTTTCCTACCTTCTTCCTTTCTTCATAGTTTACCTCCTTCCCTTCTTTCCTTCCTTCCTCACGTTTCCTCCCTCCCTCCCTTTCTTCCTTCCTTCCTTCCTTCCTTCCTTCCTTCCTTCCTTCCTTCCTTCCTTCCTCCCTCCCTTTCTTCCTTCCTTCCTTCCTTCCTTCCTTCCTCACATGTTTCCTCCCTCCCTTTTTTCCTTCCTTCCTTCCTTCCTTACATGTTTCCTCCCTCCCTTCCTCACATTTCCTCCCCCCCTCCCTCCCTTTCTTCCTCACATGTTTCCTCCCTTCCTTCCTCACATGTTTCCTCCCTTCCTTCCTCACATGTTTCCTTCCTTCCTTCCATGTTTCCTCCCTTCCTTCCTCACATGTTTCCTCCCTCCCTCCCTCCTTTTTTCCTCATGCTTCCCTCTCTCTCTCTCTCCTGGGACAACAGGAGGGTTCATAAATATAAGAACAAGCAGTAACCATTGTAATAGGATAGTTTCATGCAGCATAAGTCAATGAGACTCCATTAGTTATATACACTAGATTGTTGCCATGTGGAAATTAAAATTTCTATTTTTTATTTGGTGAAATTTTCAACCTTCAGTGAGACAATGATGCTCATATGTAAAATGTCTATGAGCAATAGGGATATCCTGGTCATGTGACCTTATAAATTGTATGGTCTTCAAAATAAAAGCCCCCTCTCCACACCTAAATATAAAAAGAAAAGAAGATAAAGTAGTTATCGCCATATGGCAACACTAAAAAAATGCCCAAATTCTCACATATTATTGTAGATAAATTAATATGTTATGACACAATATTGCAAACATTTTTATTGGAGTTAGAATTTGTCAATTAACATTTTTTCAGAAAACTAATCAATCGATTAGTTTCCAACTATCACATTAATCTCCCACTATTTTATTAATCGATAATGGATTAAAGTCATTTTAAAGAAGAAAATGTCCAAATTCTCTGGTTCCAGCTTCTCAAATCTGATTATTTTCTAGTTTCTTTAGTTAAAACCAGTATGTTCCATGTTCTAATCTTCATATTTTACTGTTAAACTGCTGCATAGTTTCTGATTTAAAGTTAAAGATCAAGGTTTTATTATTATTACTTTCATTTGCAAGCAGAAAATTTATCACATATTTTAAAAAAAGAGCTGCAACAACTACTTTGACAATGGATTAATGGTACTTTTAGTCTTTTATAACAGTAAACGGTTTGTCTAGACAAAAAAACATTTTATGTTGAATCTTCAGCTTTGGAAAACACTGATCCACATTTTACACCATTTCATGAACCAAACTAATCCAAATAGAAATGTTTGGACTGTTTCAGACAGAAAAACACGAATTTCCAACACAAAAACCACATCCTGTATCTCACGAGTCCAGAAACCAAACTGCTGAAACACATTTCCTGCTCTAGACAAAGTTTTTAAATTATAAACCAACAAAACATACAATTCTCTCTATTTTAGACTCTTCATCAATGACAAATATACATGTTTTTAGAAAACTGACATTCAAACAGGGAAAAAACTCCATTTCATGCAGCCTAGTTTTATTTTTATTTTATTTTATCATTATTTTTCTATCTAAATCATTCACAGTGAGTTGTGTTTGTCATTTTAGTTTTTACTTTATATTTGTCTGTTTTATATTTAAATAATACATTAATATTTGACATTACAGGAGTAAGCTAGCGTAACATTGAACATGTAAATTAATAAAACTATCAGCTTTAAATTGTTGATATTTCTAAGAATTGTGTGACAAAAAACTATTTTGAGGAGAAATAACTGAGTTTTGCATTTAGAGGTTTTCTGTCAGAAAAATGTGTGTAAACAAATGAAAATCAGACAAAGTTATAGATTCTATCACTGATTAATATACTGTCAAAACTCAAGTAAAAGTTCTTTGAAAACTACAATTTTACTATTAGAATTTACATTTTGCACAACAGAAGGTTTTTTTTATTAGTTTTATTAGTCTTTAGAATCTAAAGTTCTTATATAATTCAGATATTTATATTTCAATCAGTGTTTAAATGTCTCATATTTCTAAGAACTGTCTCATTTGAACACAGACCATAATTTGAGGAGACATAACATTGTTTAGAAGGTAAAGCAGCATTTTACAGCAGATATGTTGAGTTTTCTGCTTAGAGGTTTGTTTGTTTTAGTCAAAAAATGTGTGTAAACCAATGATTAACTGATTATTAGACTTTTAAAGTAAAATGTCTTTGAAAACTGCAATTCTACTACGACAGAAGAAGTTTTATTTATTAGTTTTCCAAAGAGAGATGATGTCTTTAGAATCTCAAGGCAAGAAAACAACTGTTTTCACTTTCTTTGTGTTTTTTGTTCCTTTATAATTCTGTTGTTTTTTTTAACTCGATCCTGAATCTGAGGATTACATTTCAAGCACGTCACACTTTCTCCTCCTGGCGCTGACACATATTAATAATAAAAAAAACAAAAACAAAGAAAGTGTTTGTGTTTCTGTGTTTGTCAGATCCCGGTTTGCTGATTTCCAACACAACTGTCAGCCGTCGCCTCTGTCGACCAGCGGCTGCATCAGAGAGAGCAGAGCCATGTGTCTGAAGGCCTACGCTGGACTCATAGGTGACTACAGTCAAAGAAAGACAGAAAGAAAGAAATATGGCTGCTGTAGAGTTCCTACTACAGGACATTCATGTTTCTGACTCATTGCATTAACCCATTAATGAGCCTCAAGTCATGTTATATTTAAAATAAAAATCTAGCTTTAAAGCAACTACCCAAATACTTCCTGTCACATGACGTCATCAACTTCCTGTCCCTTCCTCCCGAGAACGTAGACAAACATCTAGAATAATCCCCCAAAAATATTTGTGTACATGGGATGAATGTTTTTTTTTTGTTGTTTATGGGTAGATTTGTGCAAGCGGCAACTATAACAACCATTAATGTGCTGTTTTCTGCAAAGGAAAGACTTCAAAATGGATAAAAAATAGATATATAACATGATTGTTACTCAACTGATATAATTATATGCTTAAATGGGTTAACCCTCTATTGGTTGAAATATTAATTAGATATGGAAAAAGATATTTTGAATGTTTTATTACTAAATAATAGATATATAAGATAGAAAGTAGTAAACAGTCTCGGGATAGTTTCATGCTATTTAAGCCAATGGGAACAAATATATTTTAGCATATTAAGAAACAACTTATAACATCAATGTTGAATTAAATATATATTAAAAAGTAATAATAATAAAGTTTATCTATTCTAGATAATGAGTTTAATTTTTTATTTGGTGAAAACTTTCTAAAATTCAGAATAAGACAACCTTCAGTCCTGAAACAATGACGCTCACATATCAAACAGGATATCCTGGTCATGTGACCTCATAAAATGTATGTCTTCAAAATAAAAGCCCCCTTTTCACACCTGGCTGTAAAAACAGATTTTATATCGCAGTTTTTTTAGGGAGGGCTGATTGAGTGTTGCTCAAATTATTCAACCAGAGGTAAATGAAATGTTAATTCAAACTTTATTCAAACTATAAAACTATTGATCTCATATCTTATTTTGAAGTTTAGCTGTCAGATATGACTCTGATTGAGTCCTGAATGTTGTGATTTTAGTTTTGACATCTTCAGCTCGCTAGTTGTTTAATGTTTAACAGTAAAATCTGCTCTGTTATATGGAAATGTCAACATTTGCAATTTAAAGTTGTGGACTTATGCTTCTTTAAACTATTCCTGGTCATCAGTCTTCCTGCATAAGGACAGAACCACATAAACCTGAGAAAATAAAACTAATTCTCTGGGAGAAAGAAATGACATATACTGTAGGATGTATGTTGTAAAACACTTAATTTTGAAATAAATATACTAAATACTCTATTAAATGAGTTTAATAATAATAAAATAATAAAATAAAATAATAAACTATGCCTGATATTGTGACTTTTTACGAGGGGAAGGTAAAAAAAATGTAAAATACACATGTGGATTCACGGATAGAAACCTGAAACTAAAATATTTTAATCATATTTTTTTGAAATTCTAAAATATCACTGACCCACATATATACATATAAAAGGTGTCAAACTGTCGTGTTGGCTTAGTATAATTAGTATTTGGCTGCACAACCTAACTCAGAGTCCAGCAGCAGTCTCCGCTTTAAAAAACATTCATTTCAAATTGAGTTTCCAGCAGCTCGTGATAAAAATTAACCGGCTGATATTATTTCCTCCCGTTTCTCACGTCTCTGTTTCCAGAGGGGTGTGTGCTGGGAATGAAAATCTCCTGGTTAAAAGGAAATATCAGTTTCCCCCAGAGTTTCACTTGTTTTAGGACTTTTGTCTCTTTTGCAGGAACCATCATGACGCCGAACTACGTGAGTAACAGCAGCACCGAGGTGTCTCAGTGGTGCACGTGTGACGGCAGCGGCAACGAATGGCCGAGCTGTCAGCGCATCCTCAACCTGTTCAGCAACAACATCTGTCTGCGTGAGTCAGTTTAATTACTGCATCACACACACACATGTACAGTAGTGGTCAATGTTTTTAAAAAACATGAGTCAAAGCCAAAGCATTGGGATGCACTGGGAACACTGCATTTTATATCCTAAATACTAGGAAAAATGCAGCATTTGCATTTGTCTTTACAAATATTTATCATTATATTTAGTTGTTATGACCATGGTTTCTGAGACCTGCTTCACGTCTGTGTTGCATGGACTCAACCAACTTCTGGTTCCTAACAGCAGCTGTTTCAGCCTTAGAATTCCTCTGGATTCCTTGGTTTTGCCTCAGAAACAGCAGTTTTTAATGGGATTAATATTTGGGGACTGGGTTGGCCACTGCAGAACTTTCATTTAGTAGATGCTGCTGGTTTTCTCGTGTGTTTGGGGTCATTTTCTTGTTGAAACTCACATTTTTAGTGTATTTCCTCTTCAGCATAAGGCCTTTTCAAAATAAAAGCATATCCTTTTGCATATACTTGAACTCTCAGGAAAGACGTGTCTGTTCAGGATGTTTTTGTCCTTTTATAAAACGCGTCATATTTGAGTAAAATAAATAAATAAAGGCATTAACAGCTCTATAATGGCGGGTAGAGTCACTAATTCGATTATTTGTTCCTGAAAAAACTAATTAGATGCTGTTATTCCATCATTGGTAAAGAATGATAGACGTGAAACTGTTTTAGAGCCAAAGCTGAAAATGAAATCACAGCTCAGAATGTTTCAAGTCAGAAGGTAATATGAGCGATCTACCAGGCTAACGTTAGCCACCGTTAGCTCGCCCTGCTTTTCACATGAAGTGTCATATTTACACGTCCAACAATACTCTGCATACAGCTGATTCAGTGAAACTGAATATTACAGGAGCTTCTACTACTGTTTAAGGATGAGCAGCCATGTTGTGATAAACTCAAGATAAGCATTTAACTATAAATCATGCAAAGATAATGAAGTAGAACTTCAGAATATAAACTCTGGATGTTTAGACTGCAGCAAAGCTGCAAACAACCATGTTTATAACACACAGCATGAAATGTACTGTATGAACATGCAGACTGAAGGATAATGATGGTTCTGGTCCCTGCTGGTTCTGGTCCAGGTGGGGCCATCAGCTCCATGGGGATCTCTGCTCCTCCTCCGGTGGAAAACACCAAAGCTCCAGCGTCTCCTCCGTCTCCTCGAGTCTATCAGGAGCGAGTCCACGTCAGCGCCAACACGCTTCCTGAGTTCAACAGCGTAAGCCAACGTTAACAGATTCACCTCTTCTCCTCCTCTTCCTACTGAAACCTGCCACTTATCGGCTGAATTTAATGTCCAGATCATCATCAGTTTATTATTATAGAGACTATAAAAGAATAAAGAAACCAGGAAATAATCAGAAGAGAAGCTGGAACCAGAGAATTTGGACATTTTCTTCTTAAAAAGTGACTCAAATCCTTTAATCAATTGGTGACTAATGGATTAATCCTCTTTTTATTCTTGATTTTGGTCGAATATGAGATTTAAAAGCAACATTAGAATAAAAAGTCAAACAATTTGACCTTGTTTCCTGAGAATTTGGACTTTTTCTTTTTAAAATGTAGCTGGAAACTAATCGATTAATCATCTAATTGTTAAAACCTGATCAACGTTTCAGACAGTTTTTGTATTTAAAATATGAGTCAAGTGGTTCCCAACCTCAGGGTTGGGTCCCTCCAAAGGGTCGCAAGATGAGTCTGAGGGGTCGTGATAAAATAAAGTTCTGATTTACAAACCTGTTTTTCTTAATTATCTTATTAACAGAGATCAGGAGTTCACCGTTTTGCTTCAAGAATTGATAAATGAATCAAATTCTAAATCCAAGTTATTGTTTTTTTTCCTGGCTTTTTAATTCCGTTAGTGAGTTAATAACGTTTTTTCCTCCACAGTTTGATGGAGCCTCTCATGCTTGGTTTCTTTTTATAGTTTCCCGCAGGTCAGCGTTAATGTTTGATAATGTGAGGAATCATCTCGCTCCACTGATGATACCGCCTCTCTATTTGAGCTCAGGAGTTGCAGTTTATTCTATTTCCACAGATTAAAATCAAACAAACACACACAAACTTCACAGAAAATCAATGCGCAGGAAGAGGAAACAAATCTAAATGACTTATTGATTGCTACCCAAATAATATATGTGCATCCTTTGAAGAAAACAAAGCCACACTATTAAAAGAAGGACACACTTGTTAGAGCCGTGAACATAAAAACACAAGGAACACAAAGAATATAAATCTGCAGCTTTTAATGGGCCCTACTATTAAAAAACATCTTTTCAGTGCTTGTTGAACAAAAGTATTATCAGCAAAATGCACTTAAGCACTGTTTTATATTATTATAGTATATTATACTAGTTTTAATCATTAAATACATGTGAGAGCATTTTAATGTTTTACTTTATTAATGTGGAGCCAATTTTAGATATTTGGACCAAATTAATAAATATAGAACTTTTAATTTAAATACAAAAGTATTGTAAATTTCTATTTAAAGCAAATAGTATCACACCTTCCTTTGTTTCACAATCCTCTTCAGAGTGTGGATATCCCTATTGCTTGTGCACTGATTCCAGCTCCTTCCACTTTTTGTGAATCTCTGCTGCTTTTTTCTCTCTTTATCTTTAGGATGTTTCTGTCTGTCATTTTAATTGTTGTGTTGGCTTAATTAGAAAAATCACTGTTTCAGATGGAGGAGAGCGAGGAGGAACAGGAGGAGCAGGAGGAGGAGCAGGAGGAGGCGGCAGCGAGCGAGGAATTCAACGTCATCCCTCCATACTCGGAGAAGGACTCCAACATGGAATCAGGCGCCAGGGGGAGTCGGCGGGGGGCGGCGGAACGAGCGGCGCCGCTGCTGCTGCCGTTGATACTGCTGCAGATTCTGGTTCTGGACTGTTGCTGCTGGAGCAACTGAAGCTGCTAAAGCTACTGGAGCTACTGAAGCTACGATAGCTACTGAAGCTATGATAGCTACTGAAGCTATGATAGCTACTGGTGCTGCTGAAGCTACTGAAGCTATGATAGCTACTGGTGCTGCTGAAGCTGCTGGAGCTACTGAAGCTACAATAGCTACTGAAGCTGCTAAAGCTACTGGAGCTACTGGAGCTACGATAGCTTCTGAAGCTATGATAGCTACTGGAGCTACTGGTGCTGCTGAAGCTAATGGAGCTACTATAACTACTGAAGCTATTATAGCTACCGGAGCTAATGAAGCTACTGGAGCTACTATAGCTACTGAAGCTATTATAGCTACTGGAGCTAATGAAGCTACTGTAGCTACTATAGCTGCTGAAGCTACTATAGCTACTATAGCTACTGGAGCTACTGAAGCTACTATAGCTACTATAGCTCCTGAAGCTACTATAGCTACTATAGCTCCTGAAGCTACTATAGCTACTGGAGCTGCTGGAGCCTCCAGTTGCTTCCTGCTTCATATTAGACACTCATGACCGCTCGAAAAAATCCATCCAGCTGCGAAGAAGAAGAAGAAGAGGAAGAAGAAAGCTGCATTTTTAAAAAAGAGCCCTGGCTTTATTTTACAATTCTGTTTCTCCTGCCACTGCCTCCTCAAGAGTTAAAAAGATATCAGTGTCTGTCATGTCTCTGCTGGAGTGAAGGGGAGGGAACAATGAGATTTAGAAGAGCTGTCTGGGCAGAGACTCATATCTCATATCCAGAGTCCTGCTTCACACTCAAAGTGCATTCTCTCTCTTAACGAGAAGCACAGAGCCCGAAGGCCACGTTCACTACACACACACACACACACACACACAAAAAAACCTGAATCAGTCTCCTCTGCTGCCACTTTTGATTTCTATTTCATGACTTGTGTGACATCTGTTCTTCCTACGACGGTTTCAGGAAGATAATCCACTTTAAGACGAGTTAATGAGAGGCCACGCCACTCTTAACCTTCACTGTAGGAATTTAAAGACACGGCGTCGCTTTATTACTCCAAAAAAAAAAAAATAAAAATAAAAAGCAGCTCCATTTCAGTTTCTTTTGTGAACTCCACTGTAGGAGTGAAAAAAGTGAAGAACAGCAATATAAGCAATTACAGCACAATTCAAATTGCTCAGCGTGCAGGGAAAGTCTGGAGTAAGGCTCAGGGGAGGAAATAGCCAATTTGCTGTTGTCATACCCTCTCACTTTTCTTTTTTTGTGTTTTTTAAGTGCAGCTTCCCCCCATCACGCGCTTTAGACGCTGGAAGAGCACGAAGCGAGAGATCGGGACACAGGAGGCTGTAAAGCCGCCGGCTGCTCTGATCATTGAACAGCACATCGAGCCATTATCTCTGCCTGAAATATCTTTTGCTGATGTTAATGATTTTTTCTCTTATGGCTCATTTTCTTCTGAAATTATGCAGCTGCAGGGTTGTAGGTGAAGAGAAGAGAAGTGTGATGGAGACTTTTTATTTGGAGGCGTAAACTTTTAGATTTGAGGATGAGAAAGAAAAGCAAACAAAGTTTCTAAGTTGACTGAGGATTTCAGATAAAATATCAATAGGTTGTGGTTATTCAGTCATTTTATTGATCCTGGGAAACTATCAAGCAGAAAAATATGATCATTAGAGTCAGAGCGAATGAATATTTCACAGCAGTTCACTGGCTGTACCTGAACATTTAAAAGATGCATCACACTCATTAAAAAGAGCAGTTTACTCTTCACTAGAGCTGCAACTAACGACTATTCTGATATTTGATTCATGGATTAATTGATTACATGATAAATAAGTAAAGTTATTCAATTCAGTTCGTTATGAAAACTGAAGATTCACCTTCTTTTGTCCTTTTGACTCAGGTCAATTAATCGATTATCAAAATAATTGAAAATAATTAAACCTTAAAGTGGAGTTTTCTTTAATAGCATCAGTAAAAATGTAAATCCAATGAATTCTTTTGCAATTTCCCTTCAATAATTTGCAGGAATTTGTACATTTTCTTTTTAAAAATTACTCAAATTGATTAATCAATAGTTGGAGTTGGATGTACTGTAATAGTTGGCAACAAATTGATTAATCATTGCAGCTCTAGTACTTAAAGACTCTTAGGAACAGCTCTGGATTTGCTGCATCGAGCTTCTTCTTTTGCTAAAGAAACCAGAAAATAATCCATTTGGAGAAGCTGAAACCAGAGGATTTGGACTCAAATCCATTATCAGATAGTTGTTGATTAACGTAACAGTTCACAACCAATCGATTAATCGTTCCAGCTCTACTTAGCATTCTCATTAAACCCCACAGCAGATTGACTTAGTGACGCTTAATTGTTTAAATATCACTTGAGGAGGCAGTTTCACTGTCATTTTTCACCCTCACAGCTGTTTTTTTCCTCTTTTTACCACAATGAGAGACGAGGACTGAACGTTCGATGAGGGAAAACTGTAAAAAGGCAGAAATGCACTGGAAGTTTGGGCAGAAAGTGCATCACTACACTTCAAACCTGGAACACGGATGTTGTGAGGTTAGAGAACCCG
This sequence comes from Lepturacanthus savala, assembly GCA_030544235.1. NCBI lineage: Eukaryota > Metazoa > Chordata > Actinopteri > Scombriformes > Trichiuridae > Lepturacanthus > Lepturacanthus savala. The sequence goes on from CM060479.1 coordinate 2,467,162, forward strand.
CAGTGACCATTACCCACTTTAGGGAAAAATTACATCATGCAGGTTTTTCACAGTCGGTCCTGCTGAGAGTTTGGCTACAGGAAGCTAGAAAAGTGGATAAGGAAACAGGCCGGAAAAGCTCTGAAGCGTGACTGCGAACGGAATGAGAAGAAATAACAGTTCTGAACTTCGAAAAAGTCTAAGCTGAAGGAACCGGCTGGTTTTCAAACATCTGAACCGGAACCAGAGCGCAGACTGATGTGTTGATAGATAAAAGGCGTTAAAGGAACGTCTGAGTGTCGTGATGCAGAATTAGAAGAAGAGTTAAAGGAAATTTTAATGCAAGTTCTGACACAAATGTCTGAGACGAGTCAGATCAGCCATTTGTTCAGAGATATACACTTTTATTTTCAAAATACCTGCCAACAACTCACTAAAGCCCAACGGTTGATGTGTAACTGTCCATTAATAAGGTCGAAGAATCCAAATAAACAGAAAATCAAGTCAAATTAATTCAATAAACAGGATTTTATCAGCTAATTATGCACAAAAAATATCTGAATGTTCAATATGAAAAGTATGTTGGATTCAAAGGAACATTTATAATAATAATATATATTTACAGGTGTATTGGGACATTTATCTAAAGCTTTAGTGACTCTCACATGAAGATTTGACATGAAATAACATCTTTTATTATTCTTAGTGTTTAAACTGTTATGTGATAGTTATATACTGCACCAATACTATAAAATATAATGGAATTATTTTATCCATTGCAAGATTTTAACAGCAAATTATGCACATTTTAATTTAAGGAAGTATCTGGATGTGCAATATGAGAAAATTCCCAATTATTTAATTATTACTAAGACATGTGTTTCTGATCAACAGGATTTTATATATATATATATATATATATATATATATATATATATATATATATATATATATATAGATATATATATGTTTATCTACATATTAAAAGAAAATAAGACAGTTTAAACAGTAATAATCAGATATTTCATGTCAAATCCTCATGTGAAAAGTAAAAAATGTTTATAATTTGCTGCTAAAATCATGTTATGGATAAAAATATTGTTTTTTTAGATTTGTTTTCTGTTTATTTTTAATTCTTTGACCTTTATAATGAACAGTTACACACAAACTTTGTTATTATAGTAATAAGAGAAGAAGCAAAGTTTCTATAGTCTTAAGGTATTTTTACACCAAATCATACAACTTGCAGTAAAAACCTGTTTTAATCTCTTCTACTAAATCTGTGACGCTGCCAATTCAAGGTTCTCGCAGCTTAAAGCATCCATTTGTATAATAATTGCATCCAGTGTGCTCTGGCCTTAATGACTGAATGTGAGTTTTCATGTATTTTCACCTTTCATCACATTTATTTATATTTGTAAAGTATGTAAAGTAAATAACACGGCTTGTATTTTTGGGTGAGTTAATGAATTAAAAGGAAAAGAAGCTTATTCATCCATAAATATGTGATTACCATGGATTAGTCAAATCTTTAGATTGTATCTTGAAGATCTATTTGAGGGACGACGCTAACCCTTGTTTGCTGAAACATATCAAACATGCCAAATGATTTTTTTGATGATGATGTGTAATAACTGTAATTTTGTGCCATAGCAGAGTGTCAGTTTGTTAAAAGACGAATAAAAAAAAAAAAAAAAGTTGAAAAAAAAGAAAAAACAACAACACTGGCAATTTCCATGTCTAACAGAAACAAATTGCTTTTGAATCACCGAGAAATGACTGGTGTTTGTATGAAGCTGCTTTAGTTGTGATTGACGGAGGCGATTACAGGCTGCAGCTTCTACATCCAACACAGCAGCTCTGTGGCAGGAACAAGCTCCGGCAGAATGATTTAAAGAAAAAAGAAAAAGGGGAGAGAAAGAGGTTGTAAAAGGAAAATGGCTTCAGCCTGCACTTTAATCATAAAAAGTGCAGCATGAGGGCTCTGAGACCCTTTTTTATCTTCTAAAATCCACCCAACTGTTTATAAAGTTAATTTATGCTTTATTAATCCCCCCCGAGGTAAAATGATGTTCTGCATTTTACCCATCTCAAATATTTAGAAGCAATGAGGCAGCCACCAAACTTTAGCCTTTTTTTCCCTAGAAATCACTTCTAATATAGTCACGTTTTCCCTGCAGTGCAGGTATCCTTTGGTTCCTGTTCGTTTCTCTCTGCGGTGTAAAAATCTATCAACTGACTCTCGAAAAGTGCTCGAGTTCTCTAAATGAATCAGGGTGAATATTAAATCTATGTTAATTCTGGTTAACGTTTCGTTGTTGTTGAGGTAATTTAGAGCAGGTTTCTCATATCAATCTGCTCATTGATGCTTCCAGCGCCGCGGGAGGAGAAGATTTAGCCGAGCACAGAGGTCGTCATCCTCCATTAGTGCGAATCAATCTGCTTTAAAGTCCATTACGATGCAATGATGTTATTTGAGTGTCTCGGTAAGTCATGAATGTGACAGCGAGCCAGAATTTTCAATACGAGGCTGAAACTGAAGCAGCCGAATGGAATTCATCTCAGAATCTCAGCTGCTGTTCTATCTGTAAGGATTCTACTCTCTTAAAATGAAGCCTTTTAAGCCGCTAAATGTCCAATAAAAGTCATAAGATTCTTCACACAAGTCACATCTGGTGAAATATTTTTTATATTTAATGGTTTTTGCATTAAAGTTGGTGATTAAATGTCTCTGTAGCCTCCTGGGAAATAAAAAATAGCCCCTCACCCCAGATTGACATGTTTAACATATCCAGACGCATCAAAAAGTCTCAGGGACCAACAACTAAAAACCAACAGGAAGTCAGCCATCTTGGATCACATGACAGATTTGCAGATTCTCATTCGTCTATTTGAAGGAACGAGTTATCACAGACTTCAAATTCCCTCTGAATCATCTTCAGACGTCGGCGATGGAAAGTTATCAGAAGCTTTTTCCTATGTTATTCCTGGTTGCCATGACAACGCCACCGCCGCAGTGTTAATTTTCATCAGACGACAATTTTTTTTCCCTAGAAATTAACGCCTTCAACCACAGACAAAATCTACTTTATTAAATAAAAGCTTAATAGCAATCTCTCTCTCTCTTTTTTGTCACAGACTTTAAATTACAATCAAAAAGACGCCTTCACCGGATGTGTGTGTATCATCCATCAGTGCTGTCGGCACTAAATGCGGCGACGTCTGTTCCTCCATCACCAGCAGCTACTCTCTGCTACTGTTTTAACCTGCTGGGTCACACACTTTATTCAACTTTGAGCATTTCAGTCCAGTAACTCCGGTGGTGTCACTTCAAAACACGTCCCTGTGTCACACTGAGCTAAACAAAGGTTCCTACCAATAATTCCTGTTACAGACAACTGCCTAGATTCATTTAAGACTAAAGAAAATACTTTGGATTTTAGTCGACTTAAACTAGATTGAAATACTAGTTGAATCAAATGTGAGTAAACAACAAAGAATATAAGTTGAATACATATGACTAAAACTAATAAAAGCATCTGACGCTAGACTAAAACTAAGACTGTGAAAAACGGTCTGTGAGGCCTGTTATTGCTCACTGTTTCAGGAGTCTTCTAATTATTTTCAGGGCTCTGGGCCTGTGTTTTTGGAACTTTCTTAAAGGCCTCATTTTGTAGAAAGTGAGATTCTAATTGCTTTTTGATTATAAGGTGTAGCTGTTGTAAAAATGAAAAAAAAAACACAGAGAAAAGAACAAACTGTGCTTTAAAACGAGCTGTCAGGTTTTTCCACAAATTCAGGAGAAAAGGCTCGTTAATATTAACGAGAGACACAAAACAACCTGTTCTTTCCTCCAGAGAGAAGCTGGAAAGACGAAATTATATTGAGATGATTTTTTTGGTTCTTAAAACCACAAATATATCTTGTTAGATAGATCAAAACCTCAAAAAAACACAGGAGAAGTGAACAAAATTGGACCTTTAACCCACAACATCATTATTCACAATTATACATCGTTACTTACTTTTGTGGCAACAGCAGAAGCTTTTATTCTCTTAAAAAACACTTTTATTGATTTAAAAATGGAAAAAAATACAACTCAGTACTTTTTACAGAGAACCAGATATAAGATATTAAATTATTATGTTGTACTTGAGCTAAATAATCTATTTTTTCTTTTAAAATTCAGCGCTTCGCTGACTTCTCCCATAATTACAAAGGCTCTAAAGTGTACTCAACTCTGAGTGTACTAATGATGCAATATAATATTAATATGTAATATGATAATAGCATGTAATATGAATATGTGACTGTTACAACACTATATGTACATGTAATATGATATATATATATTTCATAAATAATATTTTATTTGTTCCTGCCAATAAAGTTGCTAGAATTAAATATAAATATCGAGATTTCCAAAGTTCAACAGGAGCAGAATCAGCCCCAAACCATATTTGTACATTACAGCCCTTTAAGAGAAATTGAACATTTTGTGTTTCTGTGTATAATAAGAATAAAACTGTGCTGGGAGCAGTTGTTTCCCTATTACCAAACGTATTTCTTTACATAGTCCCTTTGAGAATAATTGGATTTTGTTCCCACCGCCAGAGACAGTCTAGTTTAGTTCCAGTACATATTTTGAATTAGGGAGAAGCCTCTGTTGAAAACCTGATATTATATAAAATATCATTCTGCAGCTCCATATATCCTTTACATATTGACATTCTGGACGGCATAGGTGGAATTTCTTCCATTGTTTTTTACGGTTTAGAAGTTTTTTTGGGTTGTGAGGAATAAGATGCAAACACTTTATCTGGGTTTAAACTGAGGATTTTAATGCTGCGAGTCAGTAATCAGGACTTTTCTTTCCCAGGAGGAACCAGAGCTGCAGAATGTTTCAGCACCATAATAAATATAAAAGTTTAAAGTCCCAGGACATTAATTAATATATATATATATATATATATATATATATATATATATATATATATATATATATATATATATATATATATATATATATATATATATATATATATATATATATATATATATATATATATATATAGGTTAATGTCCCAGCACCTTAATATATAAAGGTTAATGTCCCAGCACTATAATAACCATAATATATATATAAAACTCTATTGTCCCAGCACCTTAACATAGATGTAAAAGGTTAATATCCCAGCACCATAATATATATATAAAAGTTTAATGTCCCGGCACCTTAACATGTATAAAAGTTTGTCTCAGCATTTTAATACGTATGAAAGTTTATAGTCCCAGCACCTTAATATATATAAAAGTTTAATGTCCCGGCACCTTAATATATAAAGGTTAATGTCCCAGCACCATAATATATATAAAGGTTTAATGTCCCAGCATTTTAATATGTATGAAAGTTTAAAGTCCCAGCACCTTAATATAAAAAGGTTTAAAGTCCCAGCATTTTAATATGTATGAAAGTTTATAGTCCCAGCACCTTAATATATATAAAAGTTTAATGTCCCGGCACATTAATATCAAGACAATTTCAATGTCCCAGCGCCTTAATATATACAAATATAAATGTTTAATGTCCCAGCGCCTTAATATATATAAAAGTTTAACATCTCTGCACATTAATTCAACACATTTTCAGTGTCCCAGCACCTTCATATATACAAATATAAAAGTTTAATGTCCTAGCACCTTAATATATATAACATTTAAGCAGTTATGCTAATTAATTAAGTCAATGCATTCATCTGCAGATGAGCCTGTGTCAACATCCTTTTCCTCCACATATTACATGGGCTGTTTTAATATGAGCTGAGCCATGAAGTCAGAATTATACTGCACTAAAGGAAAATGAGGTTTTCTTATTAAAATGGAAATTTGTGCAGCAGGAAACTCTCTAATCAGATCAGCCACTTTCCAGTTTCTAACATTGTGTACTGTTCCCGTGCTGGCCACTTCCAGAGAATTTATGACAAACGTCGCTGTTTCAATATCAACAAGATTTACCTTTAAAAGTCTTTGAAAAGAACAAATATTACACACATTCTTTAGTGAAGTTAGATCTGTAATTTCAGTTTGGAAAATGCAGGACATAGAGATAAAGTTGGCCTAGAGGGAATCGGGTAAAAAAAAAAAAAAATGAAGCATCTAATTTTGCAGAATTAAAACAATTAGACCGAAATGAAACAGAAACAGGAGGTTTTAGGAAATGAAAAGGATCCACAAGAGGATTTAGAGACATTTCTGTGATGTTGTACCGTGCAGGAATGGGTGAAAATGCTGCTGCAATCACCTGACTATTCTACAATTAATTTACTTAATACTAATACTGATATAGTTTATTTTTCAATGGTGACAGTGATTGTGTTAAATGGCCACAACACGACTATAAATATCAGTTTATCTCACGTTGGCTTTCTGACAAAGAACTTGCAGCCAAATCTGCATTAAAAAGGCACAAATATAAGAAAGAAAAATCCTTATTTCATTACAATTACATTACAATCCTGTTGTAAGTGAAACACGGCTGCAACGATTAGTTGATTAATTGATTTGTTGCCAACTATTACAATAATATGCAACTATTTTAATATTAAGCTAAAAGATTTGAGTCATTTTTAATTAGAAAATGTCTAAATTCTCTGGTTCCAGCTTCTCTTCTCTGATTATTTCCTGGTTTCTTTAGTCTCTATAATAATAAACTGATGATCTTTGGGTTGTGGACGAATCGATTAATGATGATCAATAGATTAATCAGAAGTACCAGATGCCAGCAACTGATGAAATGATTCCTTTTAGCAGCATTTGGATCATCTCAGTCATTAACTGGCTCTAAGATGAATAAGTTGATTCATTGATTATCAACAGAAAATACAAATATATTTTGTAATTAATCATTTCAGTAATTTCTTAAGCAAATTTGGCAGAAATAAGATGGTTTCAACTGTCAGACATACGTTGAATTAAATATCTTTACTTATTTATTGGTCTGTACAAAAAAAAAAAAGACATTTTAGGTTGAATCTTCATCTTTAGGAAACACTGATCCACATTTTATGAACCAAACTACTAATTTTAATAATCAATAGATTAATCACCTATCATCAGTTGGAGCTCTGACATGAAATGATAAATAATTTATAATATGAATTGGACGACACTGTGCCCTGGAGGATAAAGTGACGGCTTTTCACAGTAAAACAACAGCAGAGATTTCACTGATTAGCAGAGATTTAAGCAGAAAGGGCAACAATCAGTGCAGAGCAGGTGCAGCTCTGGATTAGTATTCAAACAGCAGCGTTTCCTCATACTCAGGCTACTTCTGAGATTTGTTTGTAACTGTGACAGAACGGGCCGTTCTTTAAAAGTTGTGGATGTTCTTTTGTGCCAGCTGGACGTTTTTTTTTTTTCTGTTTCTCTTCATACTTTGTTTGCTAACAGGGAATTGCGTTGCTTTTAAACCCAGTTGCATTCTGTGAAACTGCTCTGCAGCGCTTTTCTTTTTTAAAGTTTAGTCTCCATCAGTTTTAAAAAGTTTTTTTTTTTTTTTTTTTTAAGCGTGTGTCGTTTCTAAAGCAACAGGGCTCTAAAAATATATTTATACATTCACATTAAGCTTCAGTTCACTTCAGTTCCCCTTCTGCTTTATTAAACCTGATCCTCAAACGTCATAGATTGGATTTCTTGTGGGTAAAGAATTAATTATATTTGCGTTGAAGGTCAACAACGAATACGAACAGAAGCTTCACCTGTATATTTCTGGTGATTTCCCCCCCCCACCATTGTGATTTGCTTTGCAAAAACGGCTTCATTATTATTATAGATTATTGCAGTAATTTTCCTCATCAGGCCAGTTTCCTCCCACCAGTTCACAGAGCAGCTGCAGCGAAAATAACTAGAACATGAGCAAAACTCTCAAGGAGGTTCTACCCGGTTTTCAAAAGAAAATAAAGTACAAGAGGAACAATTTCAGGCTGATTTATCCATCAATGCTTTTTGATGAAGCCCAGTCAGATTTACAATAATAGGACTGATTGATTCATTGTGCTCATATATCATAAAAGCAACATGAAATACTTTACTATACAGAATTTAGCATTGAATCAAACTATAGTCTTTCTAGCACTTTTTCAAATGTGTGTTGCACCCACTGAATTCTATTTATTTTTATTTTTTTCCTGGTGATGATAGATTCAAACAAAGTGGAAACTGCATTAAATCATTAGTGTTAATAAGCCTATTATATAATTAGTCCGTTTAGGTGTTTATCTCCGTGTGTTCTGCTGCGTATGTGACAAAATTACACAACCAAAGTGATGAGAAAAGCTGGAATTCAGACAGTAAGTGATTCATTTATAGAGAATAAAGCAGAAAAAAAAGAAACTGGAGGAACTCAGGAGGAAAAGTCAGATTATTTATCGATCATGATTTCATGATATATCGATTGTGTATTTTAAGGTTCAGTCTCTCTATACTTTAACTATTGTAGACATTTTTAATTGTAATTAAAAGGTAAATTAATGTTAAACCATGAGAAAACATCCAGATGTGTCCAGAGTCTTGTCTTTATATAAGATATAAAGACAACATTATGATACCACAATTTAATTCAGAAATAAAAAGTCTGAGATAACAAGTAAAAATGATAAAATACGCCTGTTTTTGGTTATTGAGACCATTTCTCATTGTTTCTCATCATTGACTGGAGCAGATTTGTCCAGAATATCCCTCTAAGGTCCATTTAGAACAGATAAAAATCAGATTCATTATTGATTTGTGAGTATCCCAATCTGAAGACTGATATTATACATTAATAGTGATTATTGAAAGTCTATATCTTCTTGATTTTGGTCTCAAATTGCATTTAAATCTATAATTTCTTTTATCATTTTCGCAGTGAGAGTTCCTGTCTTAAACTGAAATTACACCTCTGTTATTGCCAGAGAACAGTTGACATCAATGAGTATATATTTATGAATTATGTTGTTTTTAGCTAATATTTACATATTGCATATATCACATATTACACATTTTCCCCTTAAAGACTTTCTGCAGCAATAATCTCAGTCAACAGAACCTGTGGAGCACATTCCTGTCAGACAAATAAAGAATAATAGCTCACAATTATTTCCATCCATGTGTGGGAGACATTGATTGTAATGTGCTCTGACATTTTACAGGAAAAACAGACCTAGTGAGTTTATGATGATTGCAGGAAACAAAAAGGAGAGAATTTCCTCTCACCGTGAATCGGAGGGTGTTGTGTCCAATTCTGTGTAAGTTTAGCAGCAATAATCACTCTATTCTTGGAAAAAACAGAGTCCACGGTGCTTCTAGCTGGAATATTTGAGCATTTTTTATATTTGTTGGTTGGGTTAATTAGTTTTAGGCATGAAAAGTGCAGCAGAGCAAATGAAGGATCCATAATAACACGTCTTCACAGGGTGAGAATATTAACATAAAGGTGCTTTAATAGCTTTCTGAAATTACTATAACACTCTGAGCTTCTAATTCTATATTTAACTTTCTATAGTCTAATAATTGTGAGTTCGTTGTACACTATCAGGTCATATAATAACAGTATAGTGTAATGTCACAGCCTCACACTGTATAATTAGCATAGTTTAATTACAGCTATTTACATATATATTCACACCACTAGAAAAATATCACTGCACATCTTTCGTGCATTAGATAATTTAACTGTAAATTCTGAAGCAAACCAGAGGTGTATTAGAGAGTATTTACATTAATCACTTGGGTAAAAGTACAGATATTAGAGTTTAAAGTACATCAAGTATCAACTCAAGCTTTTTACTCAAGTAAATGTGTAAAAAATACTAGTTTTAAATACTTAAAGTATAAATAAATTAAAGTAATAAGGAGGAATATGAAGGAGCAAAGCTTTGTCTACAGGGGTTATAACGATGATAATTTTTATAATGTTAATGTTGCACCTGTTTCAGCCACATACATGAACATTAAATTTATTTCTTATATAATACATGTGAACTACTGATCAATAAGTATTTAATGGAGCTGAAGCTGCTGGTTTGTGGTGTATTGTCCATTTAAAAGCTTTTGAACAGGTAATAGTTTAGTGGACTAAAATCTATTAACCCATCCGTAACTATAGTTACCAAAACTTGGAAAAGAATTGGGCTTAAATGGGTTAAATATATTATAAAACTATCTAGGAATTTTTAGGCAGAAACAACCTTTAATTCCTAAGCTGTAATCACTTTTTGACAGAAAATATACAGTGTTTAAAGCATCATATTGTCCTTTTAATGATGTTAATTACAGTCTGGTTTCAGAATAAAGGTCTAATCAGGGATATTAGACAGAGGTCGACTCCACACAGCCTATCACGTAAATAACAGCCTGATTGCAAACACTTATTCAGCCATGATTGCGGTTATGTGATTATAAAAAAAACATTAAAGTTTCACAAAGACAAACTTCTACTGTCACTGCAGACATGAGGTTGTGTGGATTTGCTCGATATGACTGTTTGATGCAGATAAAAACAGAACTGAACGATATACGTTCAAACTCCTGTGGACAAAGATCACTTTTTGGCAGAAAAATCACTTTTTTGGCAGCAAAAAAAACACTATTTGGCAGGAAATCTATTTTCTTTTTTGGCAGAAAATCACTTTTTGGCTCGACAGTTTTCATGAAACCGAGCTGGAATGAAAGAGGAGTAATGAGGATCATTTTAAATTGTAAGGAGGAGAAAGTGTAAAAATGTAAGAAGTAGAAGCAAAAATGAATCTAACTGCATTAAAAGTAGAGATACACAAAACCCCTTGAGAGGAATCCTTGTTTTCAAGGGGATCCATGATTAGCTAAATGAATGAACGATGAACTAAATGCTAAAAAGCTGATTACAAATTGAGCTCATAATGTACGATAAATCATGTTGATAAAACAGAAACGTGCACTTTGACTCTAAAATAAGACAAATAAAGATATGAAACCTATAAAAAGGAGTCAATGAACGAATATTAAAGCAGATTATTGCATCTTTTCTATTGCATCTTTCACCAATTGTTGCTTTTATGCATAAAAACGTGTTGTCAAAATGTGAGAATAAATGATCCTTTCTCTTTTAACTATAACCCAGAGTCTGGATGTTTTTTTTTTTTTTAACTGTCAGACGATGAAGTCTTAAAAAACGAAGAGAAAGTAGCCAAGAGAAGAAATGTAATCACGGAGCTACTGGAGGATTTTATTTTATTGTGCTCAGACGTACAATAGAAGTCAAGCCTTTTCTCCTGCTCGGTTCTCTTTTGAAAGTTCCACTACTCAATAAATCATTTAAAAACGTGTCATCCTGAGTCTCTGGGCTCTATAGTCCTACAGTCCATAGTTTCCATTAGGTTGTCCTCGTCTTGGCCGAGAAAACGTGTTCATCATCTCATCCTTTCATTATCCAGGCCGCTCGGAGCTGGAGTGACTGAGCTGTTACGCTGCAGTTTATCTTATTACAGCTGCTAGGACAGCCGTGTAATGTCCACACCGACCTGCAGCTACTGTTGATGTTTGATGATCTCAGGTTGATGGGCTCAATTAAATCCTATCTGTTGTACGGCACCGGCGCATCGATCCTGTGTTTTCACGAGTGGTGGAAGTGCCGCCGTTTGAGAGGCTTAGTTACTCCCTTTGAAACTCTGTTTTTAGAGGTGAAATGTGTTGTAATGTTCATTTCTCCTCCTCCAACACACATTATTGTAAGAATATGATGAATAAAATCAAAAATCTTGGTCGTTTTTATCAAATTTGTAATACGGCCACTGCAAAATGATCATTTTTTTTTCTAATTTTACTACTAATGTGTGTGTGTTTGGGCTAAAGGAACATTTTAGTTTGAGTCTATAAACTACTGCAACATTTCCCCCAAATTACAAATATGAATATGATCGTTTAGAGCATTTATTTGCATAAAATGATCCAATGTTTTCAGACCTCAAACAATGCAAAGAAACAAGATCAAATTCAATTTAACATAATACTAATGTTTAAACTTAAGAAGAGGTCAAAAACCAGTATTCAGAGTAATAACCCTTATTTTTAATCCCAGCATTCATGCGTTTATGTAATGGTTTTGTTTTTTTTAACAGGCATTTTTACAAATTTACAACACAAAATAGAAACATAAAATTCATGAATGAATATACAATAACGCATTTACTATGAATAATGTATCAGTGATACTAATTTACTCAGGGTTATACAACTAAAAATATACAATGCAGCTCATATAATATAAATATTGTGATAATATCTTGTTTAATGTAGCCTCCAAACTACAAATACTGATTATAGAGCATTACTTAGCTCCTAAACTCCAAATAACATTGGCCAAACCTCAGTTTGCCTTTGTTTGCAAAAGTTAAATCCAGCAAACAAAGAAATGTTCAAAGACAGAACTGGAGGCTCATTAACAGCAGCTCAGACGGAGGCTAAATATTCGAGATAGTGACGATTTCCTAGATTTTCTCCATATGGACGGCTGCTGTTCTAATATAATCGTGTAATCGCTGCCCTACAGTTAAAAACACGATGCTGCTAAACGTCTCAGACGACGCAGCTACAGGCTGCTGAAGTCAACACATTTTGGCGAAACGACGTCTGAAATGCAGATTTTTTTTGTTTTGTGGACACGTTTAATGCGGACACTGTTTTCATTTAACCGCGGAGGGATTACGAGACGACGCCATAAATTGGAGTTTGTGATGATAGAACATTAAGCTCGGGGCCAGTGTGATTTAATGGAGTATAGAGGCTGTAGCTGTAATGAAACGGGTCATTGAACGCGTGGCGTGCTGGAGAGTTTACAGTGAAATTGCCTGTTGTGTGTGGATGGTTTTGATTCCTCTGTAGAAATAAAGAGGACAGAGACACTTTAAGGGCTTGAAAAGAAATAAGAAAAACATGAAGGTAACTGCTGATGAACTCGGGCTTTAATTATTTATTGGGGGATACTGTAGTGATTCATCTGCTGTGACCTGAGATCTGACTCCAACAAGCCTCGCTGCCTTTTTCCCCTGTTTATTTTCCCTGATGGCGCCGTGGCCCTCGTTGCACCTGCCCAGCCGGCTACATCCCATAATATCCTCAGTCCCAGGTTCATTTTGCATCCTGCACCACTGACTTTTAAGTCTTTAGAATCATTTCATTTGCAGCAGTTTCTTAACACACAGGAAAAGTTTGATTTTTTTGGAAAATACACGTATTATTTCTTGCACAGTGTGTGATATCACTGTGATTTTTGTACAGTAAAACAAAGCAGCTGAGTAACTGGGATTAAAGACTGAAAACGGTTAGAAGTGGTTGTTAACGTGAGGTTTTATTTCCATTATCTACTGAATCTACTGAAGCCTGAAGAGGCCGCGGTTTCAATTATTATTTTAATGCTGTTCTCCCGAGATCAATAATTAATTATTTTGTGATAACAAAGCTTGTTTTGTTGTGATTACGACTTAATTCATCTGTCAAACTAAGTTTTAGAGTTTGTATGAAACACACTGGACAACATTCACAGCATTATTACCATATTACAATTACCATATAATTATATATACACACAAACTACTCCCAATAAGTTAGGGATATTGTGAGAAACTCATTTGGTTTCATACATTTTTGGGGCAATAAATATTAAACTAATGAAAATGATGTTTCTTCTTAATTAATTATTAGTAATATCAAAGGGAACTTTTACCTGTTTTATTAAAATTCAGACCAAATAGGAAAATCACTCATGTAAATAATATCCCTAGGGATGGATGACTCTTCAATTAAGAGTTTTTCTGTTCCCTAGCTGGATTTTCAAGAAAAAAAAAATGTCTATAAAAACAATATTATTGCATTTGTTAGGTTTAAAATATCTGTCTCCATGACGACATATTTATATTTTCCAGTCTGTTGACAATTCCAAAAACACTTGATTACATTTATGGAAAGATCGTTGTTTGGGTTAAAGTGATCAGTGAAATTGGTTCAGATTATCTGTTCAATAAATAGCAGACACAGCTTAATTCCATTTAAATTGATCCGTCACTTTTACTGCTTGAAGGTCATGGAAAATAAATTCTACTCCTCTGTGTCTCCAGTTTGTGACATAAGTAAATTTGTATGTTGCTGCGTCTATTTTGAGATTGTCCACGAATCAATTCTTTCTGAATCTTTTAGTATTTTTCCCTGACAGGAACTTGGCTCTGCTTGGACTCTTCCTTTCTACATTCAGTGTTATCGATGGGAACAGTAGCAGTAATTAAATATATTCTTAAACCTGAAGGGATCAACTCCACCAGAATCTTCAGAATCCAGCTGAACAAACTACATTTAGCTATTAACATGGAGAAACTGTGCAATAATTACTTAAAAACTTATAATAATGGGAAGAATCTTTAATCAATTTCTACAAAATCTATATTCATATGATCATATTGGTAGTTATGTTGTTTTTAATCAGTAGATATGTTGTTTTTATTGGTAGTTATACTGGTTTTATTGATAGTTATGTTGTTTTTATTGATAGTTATGTTGTTTTAATTGGTAATTATGTTTTTATTGGTACTTATATTGGTTTTATTGGTGGTTATATTGGTTTCATTGGTAGTTATGTTGATTTTACTGGTAGGTATGTTGTTTTTACTGGTAGTTATATTGATTTTATTGGTACGTATATTGGTTTCATTGGTAGTTTTTTTGATTTTATTGGTGGTCATATTGGTTTTATTGGTAGTTATGTTGTTTTTATATTGTTTTAATTGGTAGGTATATTGTTTTTATTGGTAATTATGTTTTTATTGGTACTTATATTGGTTTTAATGGTGGTTATATTGGTTTCATTGGTAGTTATGTTGTTTTTACTGGTAGTTATATTGATTTTATTGGTATGTATATTGGTTCCATTGGTAGTTATGTTGATTTTATTGGTACATTTATTGGTTTTAATGGTGGTTATATTGATTTTATTGGTGGTTCTATTGGTTTTATTGGTAGCTATACTGGTTTTATTGGTAGTTATGTTTTTATGTTGTTTTAATTGGTAGGCATATTGTGTTTATTGATACTGATATTGGTTTTATTGATGGTTATATTGGTTTCATTGGTAGTTATGTTGATTTTATTAGTAGTTATTAGTTTCATTGGTAGTTATATTGAATTTATTGGTAGTTATATTGGTTTTGTCTTGTCCTTCATACATTAATTTGTCAGCTTTATGCAGACATGTGTTATATCAGTGGTTCTCAACCTTTTTGTGCTATAGTTTGCCCTTTCCTCTCCCTGACAGATGGTGAAGTTGAATGTTAACATGCGAGTACTGGGTTGAGTCTTGGGGTTTGATGTTTTTTTCATGTTTTTTCATGTTGTGTTTATGTAAATATAAATGTCACAATATAAAAAAATGGAATTTTGACTACCTGGGAATGAAAACATCTTAAAACATGTATTTGATTATATTCATTGACTTTGAATTTACAATTAAAAGGGTAATTCAGTATTTTTTGACATCTTTCCTGCTTGAAAATCGAAAATCCAGTCTGAGTGAAATAAAACTACAAAACTCAATACAGGAGGTGAAATTATGTCTCTGTGCTTTAGATACATGAAGGGACATGGGAAATGAAGCTAAATGTCAGAGATACTGAACCATCCCTTTAATTTCCTCTCTGCTGTGGCCCCAGAAATATTGGAGCTTTCTGGACACTTAACTGATGAAAATCCATCAATACTGAGACTTTAAAGCACCGCCTCCTCTACTAAACACACAGAGATAAAGCGGCGGAGTTCTCCTTTAAAAATAGTCTCACATAATCAAATCTGTCCTCAACACATCAATCAAACCAGATAACTGAGACGATATTTCAGACAGTGCCGCTCTGAGTTTGATGATGCATCATTTTGTTCTGTCCTTGTCATTCTCTTATAATTAAGTGAAGTGGTCCCCGAACCCTCTGACACATTCATTTTTTGTTCGATTTGACAGACACAGTTTGATGATCTACCACACGGCTGCACGAGAGCTTTCAAACAAGTAAATTATGTTTTACATATTTAATGTAAAGTTTAAAAAACTATTGTTTCCATCAAAGTTTTAAATTGATTTGAACGAATCCAGTAAGATGTAATCTAAACCTAAAAATAAACATAAATAACATCTTCTAAAAATTCCTCCTCTTTTTTGTCAGTAATTAACCTTCAATTTACAGAACAGGAGAGATAACATGAGAAAAGTGAAATTTCAACAAGATAGTTATTCCATATTTAATGACTTTAATTCAACGTATTTAGTCACTAGCAGCAGGTGAAGTTATCCGTTTCACAAACCATTTACTAATCTATAGTATAAATATATATTTTTTCTCTTAACCCTGAAAGATTCTCACCGACTTCATATTTCTGTGAAAAAACAGGAACTGGAATATTTATCGTTTCACACTGCAAAGAAATCTAATCTTATCAGGGGGAAATATCTTGTCTTTAGTACAATTAGTCTAATATTAAGTAGAATTATCTTGATTAATCTTATTCCATTGGCAGGTAAGTTTATCCAAGTTTTTCCAAAGAATTTGGGATAAAAAGTCAAACAATTGCATCTTATTTTAAGAAAAGAAGGTGAAGTTATCTCCTGTTTTACAAACCATTTACTAATCTAAACTCTGAGCCCTGAAAGATTTCACATTTCTATGAAGAAACAGGAAGTGGAAGATTTGTCTCATTTTGTACAGTCAACCATTGGACCCGATTGGACCCTTTACTGGGCCCGTTCTGGTCCCTGGGCCACCAGTTT
The DNA here is from genome assembly GCA_030544235.1 of Lepturacanthus savala. Classification (NCBI taxonomy): domain Eukaryota; kingdom Metazoa; phylum Chordata; class Actinopteri; order Scombriformes; family Trichiuridae; genus Lepturacanthus; species Lepturacanthus savala. The sequence goes on from CM060479.1 coordinate 2,483,957, forward strand.
GAAACCTCTGGCCTAAACTGACAGTACCAATAGTGTTTTGTTTTTTTGAGGTACTGAATATGACTTTACAACCTTGAATTTTCAGGTTGTTAACATTTTCTAGTGAATTCTTTGTCAGGTTGGAGGGAAAAAATCCACATTTCATATTTATTTCTTGTTCTGTGAAATATCTTCTAATATACAACAAAGATCTTCTGCAGCAGAAATAAAAACCTCAACCTTTGGCGCATTGAACAACAGACTCAAGAGTTTCTATTGAAACATGAATCGCACAGATGTATGACAGGAATGTTTTTATGTAAAAAAATAAAAGTTGTAAAGCCCTGGATGCAACAGAGGCAGCAAAGGGAAAAGCAGCGAGGGAGAGATGAGCCTTAGAAAAACACAGCTGCCGAAAGAGGAAAACCACGGAGTGATGAGAGGAAGTGAGAGGAGATATTCCCACAAACTCTATGACACACGAGGACTGAGAAAATGGGAGAATGTGTGAGATTTGAAGCGTTTAGAATACTCCATTTCAGATTTGAAGGGTGAGAAGTGAATTCAGGCAGATCTGCTGCATGAGAGAGTGGGTGAAAACAGTAAAACGCTGTAGTTTATTTCCTACAATGGAATATCGCAGAGCTTGTAGATGGCCAAAAGCAGGAAAGGGGAGGGGGGTGTCGCTGGAGTTATTGGTGGTGGAGGGCGAGGAAAATGTTTCTGTGAGAGACATGAGGCAACAGATGGAGAGAAGAGGCCCAGAGAGGTGACAGCAGAGAGAGAAGTGAAACTAAAATCAGATCATTATTACAGCAGCAATAATAGAACAACGGATTCATGGGTCTATTATACTTGAGAAAATGTGCTGGTACAAAAAAATAATGACATTTCTTTTGTGTTCTGAGGACACCCAGGACTCATTATTGTAAAAAGATGAACAACATTGAAAATATTAGGTGTTTTTACCATATTTATTACTAAAACTAACAAAGATGTTTTTTTCCAGTTTGTTTTTATAATATATTGGTATAATTTCTTACTTGAATGAACTTAGTTTAGTATAAGATGTGTATATTTTGGTTATTGAATCAGTTACTTGATATGAAAATTAGCTGTTCATGTTTTGTTTTATCTCTGGGCTTTTTGATGCTTTCTTTAAAATATTAATCGTGTTTCTTGTAGAAAAAAGGCAAATGTATGGACTAACTCAAAACTAGGTCTATCTATAAAGATAATTAAATTGTATTATTCTAAAAGACAAAGATCTGATATTTTATCTTTGAATCACTTCCAGTTTGTTACTGTGGAAGAAGAGAAGCAGATAAGTCCAATATCTTTAAATTATATAAAAGAGGAAATTCCATTTGTTTTCCAATTGTTTTCTTTGAACTGCATGCATGCATATAAAAAAAAAAAAAAAACACCAGATATTTGGAGAAAGTCTGAGAAAAAAAAAAAGGAAATTGATATGCAATAGTTTGTGAATGTGAATTTTGTTTTTTTTTTCTTAAAATTTTACTTTTCTATTTTGGTTTGTGTTCTTTTTTTCTCCATGTTTTTATAAAACCATATATATATATATATATATATATATTTTTATTTCAAAATGTAATAGTTATGTAATAGTCAGTTACTATTAGTATGCTCTAATCTATAATGCTCTAATCTGTCACTTTGAACCTCACCTTCAGCGTCTTTATGAAAATTTATTATCTACATGTTCAATTATTTATGATGAATTTGATTATTATAATAAAACAAACATGTAATACAATAAATTAACAAACAGTGAACACAAATCTAAAGTGTTAGTATGAGGAATATACTGAGAATACCTTATTACCGGCTGCAAAAGAAAATGCTTTTACTTTGAAGTTTGTCGCTAGAAAGAAAAACTGTTCAGGATTTTTTTTTCAGTCTCCTTTTATAAATTGCATCATGTTTAAGGAAAATAAAAAAAATTCGGTTTGAATATAATTTTGGTTGTTGAGAAGAAGCTTCACTATACAATCACTAACAATTTAGATTATGCTAACGAGCCATGATTTTTGGCAGCAACGATAACATTATAATGATGGAAAAAGTAAATTAATTACTCATGACTGGGGAAAAAAAAAAAAAGTAACGCCGTTATTCATAAGGCTGTTATTTCCATCAGTGAGCATGAATCTGAAGAGAAGACAGAAAGAGCAAAGGAGGGAGGAGGAGGAGGAGAAGGAGGGAAATGAAGATGAAGTATTTGATGTATGTCTTCAGAACAAGCGTGGCCTTAATGATAAAACACTGGCAGTGAATAAGTCTGCCAGTGGACAGCAGCAGGCCTGTCAGCGTAAGCATAAAAGGTGATGAGTGAGAGTGTTGCTCTGTTAAACCTTCATGCTCCAGGATGCACAGTGATGGAGGCTCAGCGGAGGCCTGTGAATATAAAACACAGCTGTAATTAAGTGCTGGCGGGAGATATCGGCGGTGGCGCCCGCTCTGTTTCAGCCACAAAACAATAAAACAACTGTTGTTCCTTAATCAGAATCCTCAACATCACTAAGTTGACCACTTTTATATTTAACCCTCATGTTGTGTTCGTTTCATGTTGATTCGTTTGGTTTTCCTGGTCAAATTTGACCGTTCCATTAACCTTCCTCTGGCCGATTCCATCCATTATGTCTTAAATCAGCTGTAGAACACTAAAAACCATTATCAACCAATGTGTTCCTCATCCATTGGTTAACTTGTTAGTCGTCCTTAACCATGGAAATATTAGTTTTAATATTCTTGCTCTCTTGTTTTTGTCAGTTTATCCTATTTAATGAACCTAGAAAGAATCATATATATAAATAAAAGGTTGGTGTGTGATCTGACTATTCCTGAGGGGTATTAGAACACACCTCTTTAATAAATTTGTTTTATTTCAATCTTATATATATCTATGGTTTTAATGGTCAAACCATATTTATTTACTTTAATAAAAAAAAAGCTTTGACACAAACACTAAATGAAGATCAGAACAAGTAAATAAAATAAAATTTAAGTGGTTCTTTGATGCATTTAAAATCTAAAATGACCCTAAAGAGAGGAAAGTTAAGACTCAATAACTGTAATAATACATTTATTATGATATAATACATTTTAAGCTTACAAGTTTTTGACTACTGTTACTTATTGGCTGTTTGAGTCATTGATCTGAACTTACACATCTTGAATTTGAGTTCTAAAAAGAACACAATTTCTGGATTTTATGATTTTGCACCATTTCATTTTCGGTGGTTGCTATGGACAAAAAAAAGCTGGTCAGTGTCCCTTAAAGTGACGGTAAATGTCTGGAACACGACTCTCTTGTGGAATTTTTTGCCTTTTTTCGACTTATTTATCGAACCCTTCACCTTAAACCGTGGTAGTAACATCTCATATAGAAGGAACACAACAACAGCCAATATTTTCAGTATTTTTTCTGGTTCTGAAATGTCTTTTCAGAAATTTTGTGAAATGTCAAAAGTTGTGTTTTCTGAGATGTTGAATTGTTTTGCACCTTGGGGGAACGGTCGCCTCATCAATATTTTCCACTCTGAATATTGCTCAAAGCGACAATGTTGTAAAGATTTCACATCAGAAGTGGAACCTCTGAGGAGCTTTAACCAGTCATTTCCTGGATCAGCTGCATAAATTGAGTTGATGCTGCAATGAGGCGGAAAAAAACACAAACAAACATGGAACACAGACTTATAAATGTTGGGTTTTTGTTGATGCAACTTTAGTTGTTTGTGTGTTGATTACATCTTTTAGTAGCTTTTGAGAAAGTGTCACTGTTGTAATGAACCATATTATAAAAAAAGGACGTTTCTGATATTTAATCTACCTCACAACTTCACTCGCAATCACTTTCTACACTGAGATCTTGTAAAAGTTAACACTACAAGGATATGTAAATGCTATAAGATTTAATTATGTAATATTGTACAGGAGTTTATGTTGAAAGTCCAACATCTTTTTTTTTTTTTTTAATTCCCCCTGCTGCAAGTTATCAAAACAAGTTTTCATTTTAGGCAACAGCGGCTTTCATCAGACCTGAAAACCACTTTGAATATATTATCATTTATAATGAACTCAGTGTTTTAGAGGTCTGTCGATATCTTGATTTGCACTTGGTCTTGAATTTTTACTGCTTTTTATTGAAAAGCAGAGCTTGTGGAAAAAGAGGCTCGTCAGTGTTTGCTTATTCAGACAATTTGGATTCAAGCTGTGTCATTTGATCCAAGTGAGAACATATTATTCATAAATTTAGTACAAATATTCATGTCCCCTCTGAAATTATTGTTTTATATTTCCATATTTACAAAATTTGCATTACCATCTTGAAATTCAGAATACAAAGGACAGTAGAAAAGAAAAAGGAATTCATTTTCTATTTAGTATAATATACTGTAATAACTCTTGTTCTCAACATTCCATTTTGTCCAATATGTTGGTTCATGACCAAAATACCTGCAGAACTAATCACATTCACATCAACAGCTGTGCTTTGTTTAGTGCAAATTCTCAATCATTAGCAGCCTAATATTCTTAATTTAGAAGTTAAACATGGAAAACATTAACCCTCTATTGCATAAAAACAAAAAAATCTTTGTTTTTACAGCTAGTGTGGAAAGGGGGCTTTTATTGTGAAGGACATACAACTTTTAAGGTCACATGACCAGGATATCCTGTTTGAAATTAAATAAAAATATTCACCAAGTAAAAAGAAAAATCTATAATAGCTAAAGGTAGGTAAAATTAAATTCAATTTTTATATTTGAAAAAAAATTATAATATGCTAAAACAGATTTGTTGCCACATGGCAACAATATGCAAAATTCCTATACAACTTAATGGAGTCCTATTGACTTACATAGCATGAAACTATATTTACACCTTTTTATTAGAAAAATATTTCCATCCTAAAACATTCAAAACATTTTCTACCATGTATAAGTAATATTTCATGCAATAGAGGGTTAAAACTGCCGTAGACACGATTTTATTCAATGTAATTGAGTCACATTTGCTATATTTCACCTTCTTAAAACCATCTTGAGAGAGCTTATACAAAACTTTTTTTTTTTTTTTTTTTTTTAAACACACACTCTCACCTGTTATTTTGCTATAAATGCCAGAAATGTGTCTGATGCACTTACTTCTTTTGAAGTGACTCGGCAGCACTTTGTTCACCCAAACCTTTACCCTTCATCTCTAAAAAGGTACAATTTCAGCTCTAAATGCATTTTCAGGTGTTTCTTTCCATTTAACATCCCTAAGTCAGTTCAGGTCAGATGTCGGCTGATTCCAGAATGTTTTTTTTTCCTCCACTGAGTGAACCAGGGCCATCTGTCAGATCTTAAAAGTCCACATTCCCAGTAGCTTGAGGTTTGAACAAAAACACTTCCCTTTCTATTGAAAAACCGCACAATAGCAGAGGCGGTTTTTATTTTTTTAAAGATTTTTTTGCTTTGCGGGTAAATTATGCAACTTAATGGATTCATCTGTGCCGAGATAGATAGGACAGAGAGAGTATAGTGAAATGGCTGTGGAGAGTTCTGGGGGGATGAAGGGATGTAAGAATAGGAGCTAACGTAAAGGAGGAGGAGGGGAGATGGGATATCTCAGAGGTAAAGATACAGCCAGGGGCTTTAAAGCCGTAAATCCTGCTTTCTTTAAGGGATGAGGGGGTCTTCCTTCTCTCTCTCGTCCCTTTTCCAACCTTCCCCCAGCCTCTCACACATAAACACAGATGCTAACACACTCCCATATAGAGGAACCGCTGCTCATAAAACCCGACCACTTTATGAAATAGCCTCAAGAAGAAAATATGCTCTCACATTGATGACAAGGGAAGGAGCGAGTGTGGGTTCCTCGTTTTTAATACCAGGAAACGATCACTTGAACTTCCTGCAAACTGCAGCCTTTCAGCTAATGTGTTATAGCGTTCAATTCCCTCCTCATTGAGCTCTTCACACTGTAGAATAATGAAGTACATCAGGAGATAATTCAACTTTTACTGGTCGTAGTTCATCTTCAACTTGCACCGAACCGGTTTTACAACTCACACTTTATTTCATTGCTTCCACAAAATTTTGCATTTAAAAAATCATCTGTTCTTGTTCAGGGTTTAAAAAAAAAAAGCGTCTGGATGTCAATGTTTGAGATTTGTATTTTCTAATATTACAGGACGATGTTTTCATTTTGGTTTTTAATCATATTTTTATGCATTTTATGGTTTATATCAATTTTCATTATACTTTTTAAAGCATCATAACTTACACACGCTCTACACACATAAAAACAAAGTTAAACACTTCTTCCATACACACTTTTATATTTAGCCTGTTATATATAATATGTGAGAGGGTGTAAAATTCATTGGAGTGCAGGCACAATTTACCTGAGGCCTTTTGTATTAATTTGTTGAGGTTTCATCTGTCCAAAAATAAGCAAGTAAGAAAAAAGCAGGTGGCAGGAAACAACATGACGAAACGCACTGGAGGAAAAAAAAAAAAACCTTCTTTCATGCGGTACTTGTGAAAATCTGGCCTCATGGCTTCGACTTCATCGATTCCTCCTCTTAAAATCGTACTTTTATATGTGCAGACGTGTGATGATGTAATTCATATGCAAATGAGCACACAGCGTTAGTTGGCAGCTGAGCAGCAGCTTATTTCCATCGACGACAGCTGGCGACACAGTGAGAAACACTCAGCTTGACGAGATAAACAAACCTTGGCAGAAGTAATAACTAACATAAAAATAAAATAAGTGAAATTTAAAAACAATCTAGACAAGATCATGAAGAAATCTGACAGCATATATATATATATATATATATATATATATATAGAATGGACTTTCAAATAAAAAGAAAAACAAAATGTACAATTTGAGGGCCCTGATGAATGCTTCTTAAAACTATTTTAAAAAGTTTTTGACTTCCTCATCTTGCCAAACATTATTTATCACTGACCCATATAGATCTATACAGATAGAATATAGAACATGAGACTAAATGATGTGCCCATGATGTTGTGATGAAATTGTGCGAGCAGCAATATAAAACAAACAGTGACTGATGTTTGGTTTGTGGATGTGCGTCATTAATTTTAATGTGCAAATAAAGCAGAGAATGACAGGAACACAGTCAGGAAACTGCGAAAAAAATTATAATTTTAGTTTTGTTGAAATATATTTTAATTGCAGAATAATGGGTTTAATAAACAATGAGGGTTTTGATCAAATCTATTAACCGTATGCAGTAAAATGACGAATGTACTAAAACTGTCGCGTGACAATGATGTGAGTGAAAATCTGGCGAAGCAGAGGTGGAATGGAAGAAGTGGAGGATGGTGCACGTGTGATGAAGATAAAGAAAGATGGGAGGAGGAGTGGTCAAACTCTGTCCTGTTTATTAAATGAAACTGGCGTGGACTGAAGCCACTGAAGACGGTGGGTGAGAGCAGATAGAGGGAGTTGGAGCACAGATTAAAGAGTGGTATTAATTCTGACCCATAATCACGCTGCCTCTGTAATTGAGGTCGCTCACCGAGGGAGGAGAGTTCTCAGAGAGGCCTGGATCTCTGCTTCCTGAGCTCTGAGACACAGAAACTGAACGGAGGGATGCAGACCTCCCTCCTGATGGTGGAGTTTGTGTTTGGAGATGAAGGGAGGGGAGGCAGCCGGGGACTTTACCTCAGAAGTGAAGTCTCGTCAAATTAAAACATAAAGACCACAGGGAGCTCTGGTCAGAGTGACGTCCAACTGGAGCCAAAATGTTCTGGAACTCAGCAAAATAAAGATGGAGCTAGCTGACAAACACTTTTTATTAGCATTGTGCTTTCTGGATCTTTATAGTTAAGTTTGCTTGTTTATTTATAGACAATTAAGGAAATAGATTCAGATTCATAGTTTAAAATAGTGAACTGTCCCTTTAAGGCCTTGCTGAAAGACCTCAGTGGTGGTAGAGAAGGAGGGGGAAGTGCTGCCATTTCACTTTCTACACCCAGATTTATCCTGCTGGTCTAAGGATTAAACCAGCGACTCTAAGCTTGCTTCTCCAACCTTTAGTCCAACTACAGCTACAATAACCCTGGAGTTTCTACCTCCTGTAATGAAGACCTCAAAATAATAAAAAAGCATCCCATCATACTTACTTACCTTGACATTGTGCTCATATATGGTCTGATCCCATCAATTACTGGGCTACCTCTGCTCTTAGATTATCAGCCCTGGAACTTCACTCCTCTATTCACTCTGTTCTCTGCGTCTGTCTGAGATCAATATTGTAATAACTGGAGAGAAGAAAGCCTCATCATAATCAATAAGACCAACGCATAGCACGGCACAGGCAGACAGAGAGAAATCATTGTGCCCAACAGCGAAGCTGAATGTTTCTGACACCTCATTTATTACACTATTGAATAATCCATCTGTCACAGCTACAGAAGAACAGAGTAAGCTGTGGTGGGAACATCTGCAGGTGCTCACAGCAGCAGCAGCAGCAGCAAAACCTACAGAGACACACATGTTTGCTTTGATTTAACAGGAGACACATATGTTTAAGAATATGTTAGCACACCCACGGGAGCCTGGAGTAAAGTCTCAAATAAAATCTAAAATAAAAGCTGCAACCAGAGATAGAGCGATAGATTATTAGATGATGGACAGACAGAGAGCGACAGATCGTTAGATGGTGGACAGACAGAGCGACAGATCGTTAGATGATGGACAGACAGAGAGCGACAGATAGTTAGATGATGGACAGACAGAGCGACAGATCGTTAGATGATGGACAGACAGAGCGACAGATCGTTAGATGATGGACAGACAGAGCGACAGATCGTTAGATGATGGACAGGTAGAGCGACAGATCGTTAGATGGTGGACAGACAGAGCGACAGATCGTTAGATGATTGACAGAGCGACAGATCGTTAGATGATTGACAGACGGAGCGACAGATCGTTAGATGATTGACAGACAGAGCGACAGATCGTTAGATGGTGGACAGACAGAGCGACAGATCGTTAGATGGTGGACAGACAGAGCGACAGATCGTTAGATGGTGGACAGACAGAGCGACAGATCGTTAGATGATTGACAGACAGAGCGACAGATCGTTAGATGATTGACAGACAGAGCGACAGATCGTTAGATGATTGACAGACAGAGCGACAGATCGTTAGATGATTGACAGACGGAGCGACAGATCGTTAGATGGTGGACAGACAGAGCGACAGATCGTTAGATGGTGGACAGACAGAGCGACAGATCGTTAGATGGTGGACAGACAGAGCGACAGATCGTTAGATGGTGGACAGACAGAGCGACAGATCGTTAGATGATGGACAGACAGAGCGACAGAGCGTTAGATGGTGGACAGACAGAGCGACAGATCGTTAGATGATGGACAGACAGAGCGACAGATCGTTAGATGATGGACAGGTAGAGCGACAGATCGTTAGATGATGGACAGGTAGAGCGACAGACCGTTAGATGATGGACAGGTAGAGCGACAGATCATAGATGGTGGACAGGTAGAGCGACAGATCATAGATGGATTTATTGAAACAAACAGGCTCATAGAAATTAAAACGTCACTAACCTTTTCTAAATCTGGAGACAAACGGACGATGTTAGATGGTTGGCGGACGATGACAAAACAGTCCAATAGGAAGTAAAACGTCACTCATCTTTTGTAGATCTGGAGACAGATGGATGGACGGACACTGATGAGGACAGACAGAGACACAGAAATATAACATTAATAATGATAATTATACGAGACAAAAGTCCATATTAATTAAGTCACAAACAGAACAACAGATGATCTAATTCTCACATCATCGTGTGAACTTCACTTCCTCAGAAGCTTCAAGAACATTATTTGAATAAGCTGTGAGATATCGGAAGAAGTGAAGTGGTTTCCATGCCGCTGAGACACCATCAGGTGGGTTTCAGGGATTTATTAGCGGTTTCCTGACACCTCTACCTGCTGGTTTCAGTCCAACGCAGAAAGATTGAAACTGCAAATAAAAGTGTCTGTTCTTCTTTTAAAGTAAGTTTAATTTTTACCCAACAGCAAGATCATGGACATGATCCTGCTGGGGGACATGGTGAAGGGCAGCATAAATAACTGTGATATAGAACAAATGCAGCCAATGTTGGAGATGTCCAGAGGCCCTCTGGTGATAATTGATATAAAAAAATAAACAACGCCATGAGATAATTATTGTCTCTTTTTCCATGGAAAGTGTTGGACAAAGCCTGACATGCTGGCTTTCATACTAAATTAACAGAGCCAAAGAAGTTTGCATAATTATTTTTGGTATAACATGGCAGCAATCAACAATCAATAGAATAAACATGAACCTACTTAACTGGTTAATTGGTTTCAAGTAGTTAAAACACTTGTTTCTTGTAGGTTTACTCCAAACTTAGGTTTGTTAACTATATAAAACACTTCATTTAAGTTGGTTCAACATTTCTTTTTTCAGTGTAAAGCATCATCAAATTAAGACTCCGCCTCTCTTCATTCACAACACAGATCTCTGAAACTGTCAGAACAGAAACTTTGAGTTGATGTCATTTTATTTTATTACGGGAATGAATTACAATGACAGACTGAAGTCGCTGCAGTCAGACATTAATTATCTCATGGCCACGCATTATTTTTTTATTTTTTCCTTTTATCAAATGTCACCAGAGGGACCTTCTCGCTCTAAATAACTGAAGTTAATAACAAACATTAAACACTTTTACTGAATCGCTTTAAAATTTAGAAGCAAAAAAATAAAAAAAGTCTGAGCAAAGAGAGAAAATAATTGAATGAATGAGAAACCTTTTAAATGTTTTTTCTAATTGTCTTGGATGTGGCTGCTGGTAAATTTGGATGGAAAACCTCATATACTTACATCTACATTTAAAACATGCAGCTATGTTGTCTGTATCTGAATATTGTAAATCATGACTGCATGTATATATATAAACTCAAACCTAGTGAAAACAATCATAGATAGATGAATATACAGACAATTATAATGCAGACACAGGCCTACATGCTGTTTCAAGCTAAGCCATGTGGTGCTATTAGCATTAGCATTAGCATCATGGTTAATAGAACACAAACATTTTATAAGTAGGTTTGTAACCAAAGCTACACACAGGTAGTTAAACATACAACATCCAACAAACACTAAAGAAACAATGAAGAATTCTATCTATTAATCAGATGTGATAAAAACCTGCTTGTGTTTCCATCCATCTTCTTAATATTCTTCAAAATCCAGAGGAGGAAAGTTGACTGAGTTTGTTTGTGAGGTTGTTGATTCCCTTCTTCAGTATCTGTGAATTATTTGCTCCACTTTGGAGGTATTAAAGCCTCCATGAACTTCATCTTCATAAAGTGAAGTGACTTCCTGTGAGCAGGTGGCACCTGAATCATCTTCTTCTGTTGTTGACGTGGCAGCAGGTGTTGAGCTGCATTATTGACACCTGCTGGGCTGAAGTGTTGTCTACCCCACAATCAAACATAGGAATAAACACAGATAATTAAAAGCAAAAGATAAAAACATCACTAAACATTAAATTATTCTATGTCTGTTGTCTTAATCATTTTTATTTTGGGGGGATTTTATCAGGATAAAAGTAAGACTATAGAAAAAAACAAAACAAAAATCAGGTCTCAAAACAATAAAAAAGAAAATGACAAAACATCTAACATGTTTTTTTTCATACATTATTAATATCTGCTGTGGAATATTACAAATATTTTCAGTGTTGAGAGACAGTCTGTGACTCTTTTGGTAAAAACTGGTGACAACGCTGATGAAGCTGAATAAAAAGCAGAGACATTCCATCTGAAGCAGCCTTCAGGTGTGTTTCTGTTGCTGCTTCTAATAAACAGAACAACTCGCAGAACTTCCCACAAAACAGATATTTACTGACGTTACGGCATAAATCACCTCTCGACGCTCGAGGTGGCGACAACACGCAGAAAGTTTCTGGTTAAGAGATTTCATTCTTTACAAGTTTACTCATTGACAGCGACATCTGTTCATTGAACCTGAGGCATCAGAGAATCCTGCGTCCAAAACACTGAATCTTGCTTCTAGTTTCTGGAGAGAAGGACATTTCCTGATGGTGAAATGATGCTTTGGGAGCTTCACTCAAAGTTATTACAGTTAAAATATATGTTGGTGACGCCCAGCTTCACTGAATCATTATGAGAAATAATCAATCAAATACTTCAATACTTAACTCCAGTAATATTCCAATTAGAGCTGCAATAATTTGTCAATTAATTTGATAGTTGATTAATGAATTTGAGTCATTTTTTAAGAAGAAAATGTCCAAATTCTCTGGTTCCAGCTTCTCTTCTCTGATTATTTCCTGGTTTCTTTAGTCTTATAATAGTAAACCGATGATCTTTGGGTTGTGGACTGTTGGTCTGGACAAAACAAGACATTTTAGGTTAAATTTTCTAAATTACCATACGACTACCTGACCTTTTTCCTTTCTCCAGCATGCCTCAGAGTGAACTACCTCCACCTTTTAAGCATCTAATTATTAAAAATGCTGCAGCAAAACATGAAAAATCATCATAGAGTCTAGAGACTCATACACGGATATGCTGATAACCTCTATACCTATATTATTTATTTATTTAATGGATTTTTCAAAGATTGAAGTTGATGGTTTTGTGTTGTAGTGAAAGAACAAGAAAGTGACCACAGAGGAAAATAAGGAAAAATAGAAACTTTCATGTTTTAAACAACGTTCATGGCCAATGGAGAATAGATTTCAGAGTTAACAAGGTGTTTAAAAGCAAAAATCAAAAACTAAAAATTAAAAACACAAGAACAAAGCTACATGAAAAAAAGGTTCAAATTCTGCAGAGGTTCAAGACAATATAATTAAAGTGCACGTGCAGGGAGAATCTCAGACTTCTCACCACTTATAATAACAACAGTCATGTTGTGATTGACCGTGAATCAGTCTGAGATAACGCAAACATTACAGATGCATCACCTACATGTCTCTGACAGCCGTGGAAAACCATCAGCAGCACCATCATGTCGACCTGCGTCTCCACATCAGCCAATCAGAACACGTGAAATCGATTAAAGGCGGTCAAAGTGGATCTTAGAATAAAAAACAAGAATCATCAGGATAAGATTGAATTAGTTTATACTTGAAAAGAGGTGATAAAATCAAGAAATGTGACAGAGAAAAGGTCATGGTTTAGTTCAGTGTAGTTTTACTGTTTTGCATAAAATATTAAGATGCTGTGATTCATTTTGATTGAGGAGCAGTTGATACTGTGACAAATTTGGAAAATCAGGAAAATCAATGTCAAAACAGCCCAAATCGTTTCATCTATTGTCAGGTTTTAGAATGAACTGACACAATATTCACTTTAAAAACATACAACAACTTTGGGAAAAATTGATCAACATTTCAACAACAAAATCAACATTTTATAATATTTAATGAAGCAACTAATCGACTATTAAAATAGAAAAACATACATAATCTACATAAATACATATATAAACTGATCAGAGCTGCAACGATTAGTCGATTAATCAATTAGTCAATAATCTGTAACGTCACTTTGAAGTGTTACTGGCATTTAAAGGTATTTAAAGGTTAAAATAATACAGTAAAAACTAGGGAATCAAGTGTTAAATTTATTTAATTCTGTCACTTTATTTATTGCAATTGTTCAATCTGTTGTTATCTATTCCGATTAATCGATTAAACTATTTGAGTCTTTTTTTTTTTAGAAGAAAATGTCTAAATTCTCTGGTTCCAGCTTCTCTTCTCTGATTATTTCCTGGTTTCTTTAGTCTCTATAATAGTAAACTGATGATCTTTGGGTTGTGGACTGCTTCAACCTGGTTCTGGTTTCTGGGGACATTTCCTGATGGTGTAATGATGCTTTGGGACCTTTTTTATTTTGCTTCAGCTACAGTCAGAGTTATTACAGTTAACATATATGTGGGTTACACCCAGCTTCACTGAATCATTACGACCTGAGAACAGAAACCAAGGAGCGAGGAGAAATAGTCACAGCTCAGATCACATATTCTGACAGAAGGAAACACTTAACCCTCTATTGCATAGCGTTGCCATGGCACCAATTACTGTGGCTCAATATTACTAAAAAGCAGCAATGTAAAATCCATGTTTTACTGTTTAGATATAAAAATCAAGTCTTTTACTTTTTAAGGACAAAAAAATAATGAGCCGAGAAGAAATCTTCAGGACCTCCAGGGCACATGATGTTGCCATATAGCAACCTTATGGAATAAAGGGTTAAAGATCAATCGAGGATCAGATACTTTAACACTTTAACTCCAGTAATATTACAATTACAGCTGCAAAGATTAGTTGATTATTTGCCAACTATCACATTAATCAGCAACTATTCTGACAAACAATAATGGATTTCAGTCATTTTTAAGTAGAAAATGTCCAAATTCTCTGGTTCCAGCTTCTTTTCTCTGGTTATTTCCTGGTTTCTTTATTCTTCTATAATAATAAACTGGTGATCTTTGGGTTGATTTTAGGAAACAGTGAGTCGTTAGTTGCAGTCCTTCAATCCCTGCAACAATCGCAGCAGTTGTTTTGGTGGAAGACCATGAATGAAGCGAAGAGTTCAGTCGACATCTGCCACTCGGCCTTCATCCAGCTGAACCTCTTCTTCATCAGGTTGGACATCAGTGTCCTGAGGGATGCTGCTGACTGCTCCAGGATGGCTGGTCTCCATCAGGTCACACTCAGTGGCTGTGAGCTGTGGGAATGCTGCAGCGATGTGTTGACACAGCCAGTCCAGCTGTTTGTTTCTGTTAGTTCGGGGGCAGCAGGTGGTCGATGTTACGGCTGATTTTAAACCTTTTACCAGCAGATGAACTGGCCCTGTTCAGTTTTCCTGTCAGCGGGTCCAGAATACATCACTCAGCGTCTGAAACAGCAACTCACTAAGCTGTCTGCAGAGACTCCCACTCATGTTTTATGGACCAGGGACTGAAGGAATGAAGGTTGTTTAGCTTTTTGTCAGATGACATTAATCATTTAAGAAGAGTTATTATAATCACAGCATATTAATTCAAGTATTAATGACTGATTGTGTTTAATTTTTACATTAATCACATAAGTAGTTAAGAATTAACATAAACAGTTTGATTGATCTTGCTGCGTTTATCTTTACTAAATAGACGTGTTTGCTTATAGTTACAGTTCTGCTATTTCAAGAAGGGAAATGTGTTGAATAATAAAGTGGAAAATCATAAAACTTGAGAAAACGATGCCAAAATCAACTTTAACTTTCTGCTATTAGCTGTAATTACATTAATCAGCAACTATTTTTGATATAATATAATGTTAATTAATGTATTTGAGTTCATAAACAGATGTAGAAACATAACCACATATGCTGATTTATACTGAACACATGTTCTTCTTTGTATTAAAACAGGTATAGTTGGAAACACCTTTCAATTCACTTCACTGTTGGTTTGACTTTATATGTGAAGCCTTGTGTTTTATTTATGAAAACTGCTGCCAGCTCTTTATTTATTTATTTATTTATTTATATTTTACTACCTTTCAGCAACTGGTTACTTGTCTGTTAAAGTGGTAAAAGCTGCTTCAAGATTAACGATTATTCGCCAACTATTACATGTTTTGATAATTAATTAATGGATTTGAGTCATTTTAAAGTAGAAAACGTCCAAATTCTCTGGTTCCAGCTTCTCTTCTCTGATTATTTCCTGGTTTCTTAATTCTTCTATAATCGTAAACTGATGATCTTTGGGTTGTGGACAGAAAACGACATTTTAGGTTGAATCTTCAGCTTTTGGGAAACACTGATCCACATTTTACACCATTTTATGAACCAAACAACTACTCTATAAATAATTTCATCATCATAAATGTTAGCTGCACACACCAAACACATAGATTTATGAATGGCTTTCCTTTCTACTCCTTCTGTTTTCTGCAGCAGCTTCTGTCCACTTCAATTCAAAGAACGAGGGAATGATTCCCTCTTTCTTCCTGAAGTAGTTCGACTTGCTTACAGCTGCATATCTAAAACGAGGCAGTTCTACAAATCCATAAATATGCCCCCTCCCTATAATGACTTCAAAAGCAAAATGAGGTGTAGTGCCAGGGTCAGCATGCATTCAAGCCTAATTAAACAGAGCGGAAAAGATTTAGGAAGGTGTTGGATTCAGATTAATCATATGCATCTGCTTTCTACTTCTTTCTTTTGCCTCCTCCTCATATCTGTGTCAATTAAACTTAGTGAATTAAATGTAAAATACGAGACTAAAGGCTCCTGACAAGATGACAGGCTGAGATTCCGCTTATTCTTCTAATGCATAACGATTGCGGAGCTGTTTACTGCCTGAACTCTGCAGATATGGATGTGCAACGATTTACAATAAGGATCAAGAATGCAAATAAAGTGAAAACGGGGACACGTTTCAAAAGTCCCTCGACTCCCTGTCACTGCCGCTAAGGCTGAAACGTCATTAATATTAACAGCAAAGTGTGCGTTTTTCTACTTTTAGGATGCAGATTTCACAGCGTTTCAAGCAGCAGTCGATTAAAAAAAAACTTTCGGGCCTGTCAGTTTACTTTAATAAAGAAAACAGCTGATCACAGCCTGGGAAATAACATTAAGGTGGGGGAATTTTGCAGGAAAAAAATGACCTTTAGTTACAATCAGTGACAGACACCATTTAGAAGTGATTAAAAAAGTGAGTTTTATGAGAGGGTTAATGGGGCTTTATTCAGGCTACTATCTCATGCCAGAGTAGCTGTGATATGGCTGAGAAAAAGGCCTGAAAGCACAGCTACTTTGACATGATATAGTGGATAAACACAAGTTTTACTAATGATACCAATTAAATTTCCATTTAGAGTCTTTTACAGTGATCCAACAAGCACAAAAGCAGCAGACTGACTCTGTTTGACCTGAATAGAACCTTCATTAGTATCATTGGTAACTAACTGACCTGAAATAGAGTCTATTGTCTAAGGCAGTGGTTCTCAAAGTGGGTCCTTGAGAGGGTGCCAAAAGGTCACCAGAATAAAGAGAAAATCATTTATTTTCCTTCCGTAACTACACAATGACATAAGGTGAATGTAGGAGGAAATTAAAAATTAGAAATTAAAATAAAAAATAGGTTATAATGAGTTAAAGCAGTGAAAAATCATTAAGAAATGACATCAGCAATAGGCAGCAGCAACAGAAAAGTCTTAAAAGCAGCGAGAATATCATTAATATTTAAATTATATAGTGAAAAACATCCACATTAGAGTAATTCTTCATTGTTAAAACACATGTATTCAACTTCTTTCCTCATTTCTTTATATATATATATATATATATATATATATATATATATATATAGTGTGTGTGTGTGTGTGTGTGCGTGTCAATAACAACACCAGAGCCCAAAAAAACAAGTGCTACAGAGAATAATGACTTTCGGCCTACAGCTTCGACCTTGATAATCATGAAATATTTTGAAAAGTTTGTTGTGTCTCTGCTCAAAGCAGAAATACAGACGGCTGCAAACAAAAGTACTGAGGATGTTGCTCATTATTTCTAAATGTCTGGGAAGTACAAAAGCTTCTGATTGAATTGTATTCATAGATTTTAGTTCTGCTGTTAGCATTATGTAGAGCATAAATAAACAAATAATATCAATGTCTGCAGTATAGTAAAGAAAACAACAGTTTTGAATCCTGAAAATTGACAATATTCAACTTCTTTCTTCATTTCTTTCTTAAATAGAGGAATATTTCTGCTTTCTTTCATTTTATCTTCGAGTCCATTCTCTGAAGTTACTCCATAATATGTACAAATAATACAAGAGCAGCCGGGGCCAGCGTCTCAAGGCGAAATGAGAGGAAGAAATACGAGTGCGAGTTCAGCGAAGAAAGATGACACAATAAAGCTGTGACACCACAGCAGAAGATGGAACCAGGAGAAGGAGATGAATGGACCGAGGGTGAAATGAACCAGAAATCAGTGGAAAATTTTTCCTTTTTTTTTTTTTTTCCCTCACCCCCATCGTGCTGGATGGCAAACAGCCCTTCACCGGCATGAATTTACAGAAGATAGAGACATGATGGAGCAGTAGAAGTGGGGAGATGGAGGTGGAGGGCTGGGTGGTGGCGGCCATCAGGCCCGGAGCAGTGAAACATTACGGCGGGATAATGAAGATGGTTCTGCTCGGTCACACTCCACATTAGCCCAGAGTCGGGCCGACCCCAAAGTGTCAACCGGTTAATAGATTGGGGCTTCGCTGACTCTTTCACACTGCTGCTCCCCACCACAAACACTGATTATTTACAGGACTTCTCTGGATAAATAAGCATAGATACCTCTACATAAGGGATAAATAACACGGCCCAGAGTGTGACTGTTAATGAGTGGGTAGAACTGTTGATGTGTGAAGAGATGTTGGAGTTTAATCGTGATTCAGGCTAAAAAAAACAAAGGTAGAAGCTGATAACGCTGTCAGGACCTCAGACGACTTGATTTTGTCTTTTTTCAAAGGTCCCCTATAGTAAAAAGTGAGATTATAATTGCTATTTGGTTATAAGAAGGTCTCTGGGTTTGATTAATACTGTCCCATGTTTCAAAATGCTCTATGAATGATAGATTTGAGTCATTTTTTAAGAAGAAAATGTCCAAATTCTCTGGTTCCAGCTTCTCTTCTCTGATTATTTCCTGGTTCTTTAGTCTCTATAATAGTAAACTGATGATCTTTGGGTTGTGGACTGTTGGTCTGGACAAAAAAAAGACATTTTACATTGAATCTTCAGCTTTGGGAAACAATAATCAACATGTTACACCGTTTTATCAACAAAACTAATCGATTAACCATTTCAATAATGATAACAGGTTAATTGATTATAAAAATAGTCTTTAGTTGCAGCCCTAAAGTACACAGGATATCAGATACCTGAACATTTTTAGTCCAGTAATATTCTAATTTGAGCTGCAATGATTAATGGCTTAATCGATTAGTTTCCAGCTATTACATTAACTATTAACTATTACATTAACAACTATTTTCATAATCAATTTGAGTCATTTTTTAAGAAAATGTCCAAATTCTGGTTCCAGCTTCTCTTCTCTGATTATTTCCTGGTTTCTTTAGTCTCTATAATAGTAAACTGATGATCTTTGGGTTGTGGACAAAAAAATACATTTTATGTTGAATCTTCAGCTTTGGGAAACACTGATTTTACACATTTTACACCATTTTATGAACCTGTTTTAAACGACCTTCATGGCCAATAAGGAATAGATTTTAGAGTTAACGAGGTGAACGCACCTTGAAGTCATATAAAGAAGACATGACCAGCTTGTCACTGTTAAGTTTGAACATTTCTTTGCTTTTACATCTCTTACTAAATCATGCAAGTTTGTGCAAACTCTCAAGGGGCCTCAGAACACGAGGAGCCAGCCCAGATTCGGTCCACGGGCCTCGGGTTTGACACATTTGACTTAAGTCTGTGTAAAAGAGATGAAGCAGGTTTTGTCTCTTTCTTTGCATTTATCAAATATGAGACTGTTTTCTTAGTTTTATTCTGGGCACCTGTGTTTCTAGGATTGATTTTAGGTGTAAATCGTTATTGTGGAACCGGCTCGAGGAAGAAAAATTAGTGTTTTGACGAGGTTGCTGAG
Source organism: Lepturacanthus savala (assembly GCA_030544235.1). Classification (NCBI taxonomy): domain Eukaryota; kingdom Metazoa; phylum Chordata; class Actinopteri; order Scombriformes; family Trichiuridae; genus Lepturacanthus; species Lepturacanthus savala. Next base: position 2,503,669 of record CM060479.1, read on the forward strand.
CTGATTATATAAAATACTGCATCAATAAGAAGGATTTTATTTTTTGTCTTAACAACAAAAGGAATCAGAGATAATAAAGCAGGCGTCCTACATTCCTAAACACCTCCTGTCCCAGCTCTGAGGAACAGGTCAATAACAACACCAGAGCCCAAAAAAGAATAATGACTTTCGCCCTATAGCTTCGACCTCGATAATCAGGAAATGTTTTGAAAAATTTGTCGTGTCTCTGCTCAAAACAGAAATACAGACGGCTGCAAACACAACAATGTGCTGGGGATGTTTGCTCATTATTTCTTAACGTCTGGAAAGTACAAAAGCTTCTGATTGAATTGTATTCAGAGATTTTGCTGTTAATATTGTGTAATCAGACTTTTACAGAAGCTGAAGGACATGAACCTTGACATTATCCTCAGTGTTTTTTTTCTTTTCTTAATTTAGAAAAAAAAATGTGTTCCAATAATTTTATTTGTAAATTTGCAGGTAGTGAGCCGAGGACATGGACTCTGTTGTATAATATCAACGCCTCCATTAAGTGAAGTGACAAGAAGCGTCTGAGTTTAAACGTCATAAAAACAACATAAAGACGCGGTTCTTGACCCGAGGCGAGTCAGTGGTCATTAAAGACCAGAGCATCAATCACAGCCACAGACTCAGACCTGAGGGGACATATTGATAAACCTCTCTGCTGGATATACCTTATTTTATCGACAACGTCTATATTTTCTATGAAGCTGTTTTAAAGTCTTATCATATGTGGACTCCAGCCTGGTTTGAGGAACTAAAAGTACAACTCAGAAAACAGTCAAATAGAGTCAATAGAGAATCTATGCAAGCAGTTGGTTATGAAAAAAGAACAAAAGTCAACTGTTTTAGCACAAAGATAAAGAGTTTATACATATATTTCACAATAGTATAAAATTATATCGCATGCAACAAATAGTTGAAAAGGGGTAGGAATAAAAGAAAAGTTTTTTTTTGAACAGGCACATTATGATTTCTTTTTTTTGTCTTTTCTTTTGTTTTAAAATAAAAATGATTCAATCGTTCACTTTAAATTGCCTTAAACAGCTTTGTACGTCTCCGGGTTGTTAATGTCGTCCATGTTTGTTTTTTGTGATGAGGTTTTTCCTGTGATTGTGTTTTTAATCTTGTTTTTTGTGAAGTAATGGCATCCAGAACTATGCACTAAGTCTAATATTCCTTAGGGGACAATAAAGTGAAAGTCTGTGACTGTCTGAAGCAGTCGCTGCAGGATTCAACACAATGAACGCGATTTATCTGAGAAACATTCCGATGGCATTAGACTCACGGGTCGGAGCCTCCATCTCCATCCTTTAACTTTTAACCCAAAGCCTCAAAGCCACGAATGTGAATTTTTCAATGACTGATGAAATATTCCATTCTTTTGCCTCCACATGACACAGGAACACTGTGTGATGATGTTAGGAAAAAGAAGAGAATGAAACAGACGTGATTCACAGTCTGAGGAACTGAATGAACTATTATTTTATTCCAGATGGTAAAATGATTCTGATAAAGTTACATGTTTTAATCTGGTTTATTTAATAGATTTTTTATTTTTTTAAGATCAAACCTCCCATGCATGAATTATTAGGTCAGTCAGGAAGTTTTTAAAGTGTTTTATACATCTTTGCATCTTTATTCTTTCAAGATATATTTGTCCACTCAAGGATACTTCATGTGTTCTGTAGTAGTGGTAGTTATATATATTAAAATAAACAATTTAAAACTTTTGTCAAACTTTTTAATAGAGTTAAACTATCTGGTACCAATTGACAATTTATATCTTTTTTTTATCACGATTTTGTGTGATTTTTTGACACAATGTCATCAAAAAAGCTCAATTTTAAACATATAATCAACCTAGAATATAAAACTAGTTGGTTTTAATCTTAAAGAACCTTTTTAAAAGAGTTTAACTATCTGGTACCAAGTTTTTAGGGTTACACCACATGACAGTTTTGTCACTGACCCAAATTTTCCTTTAGGGACCTGACATCTCAGAGTTAATTTAGACGCTAATTCAGTATAAAAGTCAAAAGACGCAGCTATAAACAGACCAGAAGCCTCTCCAGCTTTTATCAGTGGATTGAATAGAGGAGACTTGCAGCTCTCTATCTAAAGCAATTAGGTGAAGATGGGAGTGACAGCGGCTGCAGGGGAAGTGACAGGCAGCCAGTGTGCTACACCCAATTCTCTTAATGCTTTGGCTTGTACATAACTTTACAGATATGATTATGTCGCTTATTAATTCAATCTGTCAGCCCCGGCCGGCTGCTCTTTTATTAGCGCAGTCTTTTACTAACTCACTCCGCCCAGCAAGAAGATGCGAGTGATGCGAGCAACGGGAAAAAATGAAAGAAGGAACAGCGAGAAGACGTAGACGGGACCTCTGGCAAACAGGAATCGCCTCCAGTCATTTAAAAAGACGGTTCTGGGGATGAAAAATTGATCCGTACATCTATTTAATCAAGAGCTGATTCCAGAGTTGTCCTTTTAGCTGCAGACAAGACCCAAGTAAAAGATGGGGTACTACAAAGATTTACATATTTTGACATTCAGAGGAGTGCCTCATTAATTGAGGACCATCTCAGCAGGTTTAAAAGGATCCAGCAGGAACAGACCAAGCACGTCCTTTAAAGGCAATTACACAGTAATTCCCTCTACTTTTAATTTATACAGATATTATGAGAGATATTGGATGAGAATTGTCATGAATTATTTTTAGTATCACACGAAGCCAAAACATTATTGAATCAGAATCACATGATAAAAGTTTTACGAGGCTGCTGTGATGAGTTTGGTTTTTTTATGAACATAATTTATCGTTTGGACTATTAATTTAGCTCTGGGCGCGTCGGACAAAAACAACGTAATCACATTTGCATCATAAAATGACGTTAAAATCTCGTCCACTAATCAGAAGTTCATCCAGTCCTTATGTTTTTGTTGTTTTTTTTCAATAAAACTTTATTCAGCAAATGAGTTAGGATTCAGGCCAATTCTGATCAGATCAATACTGGAGGATCAGTGAAATTATGTCTCCGTGTCTCTGTACAAAGGAAATGGGGCTAAATATCAAAGAAAATACCAAACTATTCCTTTAAAAACCTTGGTTTTTCCCTCCTTCCCCTCTTGAAACACACTAAAGTGTCTCAAAGCAAACTCCACAATTCTGTGGAGTGGATACAGGTGGTCGAGATTAGGCGAGAGATCATCTCAGTCCCAAAGAAAAGAGAAAAAAACAGGGATGAACTTGACTGCCATTAAACACAAATCATTAAGTTTTGTATTTTGGTGTGTCACCTTCTTTTTTAACTCATTAGTGAGGCTGGTTCTATTTGAATAAATTCACCACTCCTCCATAAAAGCTCAGTCACAAGCTCTCTGACTGTCAGGTTTGAGAATTGCAGCTGATAACCCTTAAAATATGTAAAAGCCCCGTAATAATGAGGAAAAATAGCCTCTGTAAAAATGTCACTCAAAATTAAAATTTCAGTTGATTTGCCACTGCAGATCAAAGTCTTTCTGAACATCATTTCAGTCTGTGTGTTTTTAAATCAGCTCTCGACTCATCTTAATGATTCCTTTGTCCTTATTCAAATTATCAGGTTTTTATTTAATTATTCTGCTTAGTTTTTAATTAATTTTGCTTCAATGCGACTGTGTGTGTTTTAGAGAAACAAAGAGCAGGACAGAGGAGGACAGGAATGTTTTTTCTTTCAGTTTCCTGAATGACTATAGATTCCTTCCTCTGTCTTTATTGCAGGAATAAAGCTGAAAGCGTGTGAATGGGATGGATAAAGTGGTAACGGGGACTCTGAGCCTCTTCCAGGTCTTCAGCTTCTTCTGGGCCTCGATCCAAGAGGAGCAGCTCGCCGTCAGCGGCCTCGACATCGTCGGGAACGTGCTGCGTTTGATGTTTTCGTGTCAGCGAGTTCATCAGAAGTGTCCCGAGCCGGAGGGACCATAACCCAGTTTGTTTCCCTGAGAGGAGCGCCGTGACCCGGTCAGACGGCGCCCCGCCGAGCCGCCGGGTATCAGGGTTTGACGTGAACGATGTGGGAAAATATACTCAATACTTATACTAAAATATAAAGAAATGTTTAGCCTCAACAAGCCCCTTTTTTTTAATTTCAGCTCAATTTGTAATTGCATTGAACCAACAAACGATATTATGCTGGACAAATTATTTTTACCTCTTCAGTCAAAGATTATCTTAACTCTCTGTTGCATATTACTTTATCTTCATTTTTCTAAAAAGCTGTGATATAAGATCAGTGTTTTTACAGTTAGGTGTGAAAATGAGGCTTTTATTTTGGAAGGAAATACATATTATGAGGTCACATGACCAGGATATCCCTATTGCTCATGGACATTTGACATGTGAACATCATTGTCTCACAACCAATGGTTGTCTTTTATTCAGAATTTAGGAAAATTGTCAACAAATAAAAAATTTAACTTGAATTTAACTCAATTTTCATGTTATAATGTTTTTTGTAATATGCTAAAATAGATTTGTTGTCATTTAGCAGAAATACAATATAGAAAATTCCTAGCATATACAACCTAATGGAGTCCTATTGACATAGCATGAGACTATCCTGAGACTATGTTTACAACTTTATTTCCTAAATATATCTTATTATTTAGGCTATTTTAAGTAATAAAAAATCTAAAAACGTTCTATACCATATGAAAGTCATATTCGTGCAATAACTACTTTAAAATAATATGGTCAGTTGATTTAACAATGTTACCAAGTTAAAAAATTGTCCTTATGATAACAGTTATACAGTAAGTTATTAAGTAAGCTAATGTAATATTGTTTGTTGGTTCAATGCAATAACTGAGAAGACTAATGGAAACTGATGGAAAATAAGCGTTAAATGTTATGTGAGTGCGTGGAACCACCAGTATGAAACCATCATGATGTGAATAAGCTCATCTTTAAATTAAAGGGATATTTCACTTCACCTGTCAGTGTGATATACTGCTTGTCTGCAGGGGTCATTTCCACCTCTGGTGCAGATGAATTTTATTTTTTTTTTTACCCAAGCAGTAGGATGTTTAACCCTTTAAAAGGACACGGCTGGAAATTCTCTTTGGTTTTTATTCTTGTTAAACACGCAATAAAGTGATCTCATCCTCTGTGCTGCATGTTGTTGTCCAAAAACTTTTAAAAAACAAAACCAGGGTGAAAATGTGGTTGCTGTTATTAGCTTTAGAGGCTACAACAACCATTTTTTTTCTGGAAGGAACATGTCATTCACTGGTTTTAATGAAGGTTTTAGACAACAACAACAGACGAATAGGCAGTAATGGGAATAATAATAATAACAGTGTCTAAACAAAAGGTTTTTTAGGAATGAATTATCCGATTAATTACTCCAGCTTCATCTCAACATTGTCCTGAAACTAAAACAGTAGTTAACACTAGTTACGTTACTTTTAGAATTTGTTGAATAAGTACTTATTACTTATAGTACTTAGTATTTTTGTAAAATAACTTCGGCAACGCTGGGTTTGTGTCACAGATGAAAACGATATCTACGATTCACCAGCTTTAAACACAATATCAGTAGCTGAAGCTAGAAAGGTCAAATCTTTTGACCTTAGTGTTGGTTTCTAAACTTTTTCCTAAAAGACGTTTAGTAAAATCTGTCTGTACTTTGACGTTTAGTGGCCGCAAATATCCACATTTGACAGTTTGGTTGGCCCATTCCATTTACATTGATTTTGGAGTCTGTACAAGCAGCAGCAGTAACACACACTTTATTTTCTCCAACTGATCAATTGATTTTTAGAGTTATTTTATTTTTTTTTTTAAGCCATCCAATGATAAAAAGTGTTGACCAGCTGGAAGTGTAATTACACACGTCTAATCCCTTTCATTCATTACGTGGGAGCGTTGGACCATGTGTCGGACGGAGCAGAGAACATGTTATAAATTAGTCACGTATCTGCAGGCTTTCATGGAGGAAACATAATTGATATCAGAGTCCATGTAGAGTCGTGAATCATAAAATATTAAATAATGTATTTACATGGCCTTGGGTGTGACAACCCGTCATCTTCATGCTCTGTGCTGCCATTTCTGACCTGAATTACATCCGTTGATGATTATGTTTGACTGCCTTATTACATTTATAAATTCATCCGTGCGCCGTAACTCCTGCAGCTGACTGTGATATGAAATTAATAAAGTCCATGTAAAAAGATAATAAATGTGTGTTCTGAGTTTGTCACGCCACAGGAAATCACCAAGTATATAAGAAATTTGGTTTTACAATCTTGAGTAAGAAAAAAAAAACTCCTGCACACTGTCAATCACTAGAAAAACAGAAAAAAAAAAACTTTTCAGTCCGAGACTTGATAAACATGATGGACAGTGTATTTTCTTATTCATCTGCACAACTTTGTGGTCTCAAAGAACAGTTCAGTAACCTGTTCTTTGTTCAGAACCTTTATAGTTATGGTTTTAAAATCTTAAAAAGTAAAATTTCATGATTTCGGCACAATTGAGCACACCTGAATCTAAGCCGCACAAACTATATTGAGACAGAAAAATAAATGTGTAAATATACAGGCTGCAGGTGTCCAAATACTTTGGATTTTCTTTGACTAAAACTAGACTAAAATGCCAGGACTCTTGACTAAAACTAATCTGGTCGTTTGACACAAGACTAAGACTAAAACTATATTGAAAAATAGCCGACAAAATCAACACTAGGGCGAACTGTGTGTCTCACGCTTCCACTTCCTGCTAGAGCACCCCCTGGTTGTCATTAGCTGTAAAAATCTATAAATTATCTGCTTTGTTGTATAGGTCACAGGGTTCAAAGCAGGTGAAAAAAGACGTAGCTTTATAGTCCTGTGACTTTCTCTGTTGACTTATTTCAGTAAAAAGGTTATGTTAAATTGTGTGAGTGTTTTTCGATGATGAATATGATGTATTATCTGGTTGAAATCACCTGGTTCAAACACAGGTAACATGAGTGCGGCTCCATAGAGGGAAGAGCCATAATCTATATTTCTCAGGAGGAGTATCACACTATCACATTACAGGAAATAATAAAACTGGTGTAAAAGTGTCGCGCTGACAGAGATTTTCTGTATGAAATAGTTAGCGACATGTTCCTCCCAGTGTCCTGTTTTTTTTTTGGGTAGGGGGTGTAACATTAGATTTATTGTGTCTGCTCCCACTCCTCTCAGCACCTGTCCCAAAAGGCAAATTAATCCCAGACCCTAAAACCTCCCTCTCTCCCACCCTCTCTCTGTGCACAGACACGACACATCTGTCTCCACCATTATCCACGGCCCTGACATGTCTCTGGAACACATCACATGCCACCTCAGTGGTGGAGGATGAGGTTACTGCACCCGCCGCCGCCCCCGTATAACCCTCAATTAAAACAGTTTCTTCATGGCAAAGAATAGATATCAGAGAGAGCAGAAAAATGTCAGAGATTCAAAAAAAAAAATCCAATAAATATAATCCAGTGGTGACTGTGTGTGACTGTGTGGCTGTGACGGCGGCGCCCAGCGCTCAGGTGGTGGCGGCTCTGATCAGACATGGCTGTCGGCTGTTCTCAGGGAAACTAAACAACGTCAACAGTGACCAATCGACCAATCACAGGGGCCGGTGCTGGGCCCTGAAGTTTGGAACCGCGGGGACTGGGCATCGCCTGCAAAGCTGATTTTTTTCACGCTTAGTTGCACCACAGACGTAACAGATGTACAGAAATGATTCGCTTTAAGGGCAAAAATATTGCTGCATTTCTGCTGCTTTTTTTTTAATGGCTTCAGAAATTTTGGCTGATATTATTTTATTTTAAAACTCCCCCCCAAGTCAAAGCGGTTCAGGAAAATCTGCATGATCTAGCACCACTTTGGAGACTGAAGCTGTGAAGTGAAATAAGTGAAGAAAGAAAGAACCCAGGGTATTTTTCACAGGATGAGTTTGCATTCTTCTGGTTTGCAGCAGATCAAATCTAAACCAACTTAATCTCATCTAGCATTTGGTCATTGAGAGATAATATGAGCCCTATTCACTTTTATTATCTATACTAAAATATAATCTATACTATTATTGGAGTATTTAGATCTAAATCTATTTTTTTAATCTATTCATCATAAAGACAATTACTAGATTGAATAATTCTGCCTGTTGACAAACAGCTTTGACTGCAAAGGTAAAAAAATAAAAAACAATTAAAGAATCCAGGTTATTTTTGAGAAGAAGAATTTGCATTTTTCTGGTTTGCAGCAGATAAAATCTCAACTTAAGTTCATTGAGTCTTTAATCGATCAACTGAGCACTATTCACTTTTATTATCTATACAAACACCTATAATCTATACTTATTTCAAGATTGACATGCACAGACTTTAATGGAGTATTTTGGTCTATAAATCGACTTTTCTTTTTTTTAATCTATTCATCATAAAGACAAATACTAGATTGAATAATCCTGCCTGTTGACAAACAGCTTTGACTGCCAAGGTAGAAAAGATAAGTATACACACACAAAATGAAAAAAATAAAAACATTCAGTAGTATTGTTGGCATATTTTCCTTTTCAATTACACAGCTGTCTCCTGAAATTCTGTCTCAGCAGCTCCGTCATGCACGTCCCTGTCCATGCCTGTAGGATATCTGTGTGTGTGTGTGTGGGATGTTTAAGTGAAGTAGTATAGAGCCAAGCAGAAAATGTGTGTGTGTGTGTGTGTGTGTTTGTGTATGTGTGTGTGTGTGTGTGTGTGTGTGTGTGAGGGACAGTGACACGAGTTTAAAACGAGAAAGCGGGGATGGGCAGAGTGAAAGAGAAGCGGAGGCTTATGTGTCCTGTCTCTGCGACTCTTTCAACCTGCTCACTGAGCCATGTGGCTCGGCCTTGTACCGCACCACTACTTGATTACTTTGTCAGTCTTCTTACTGCACGAAAGTGGCTTTTGCTCTGAGGAGAAAATAGGGAAACATGTCCGGGAAAATGTGAGAAGTGTAGAGAGATGAGCGGAGGGGCCGAAGGGAAGTTCTACCCCGCTGTCTTGTTGTTTTAAGCTCCTGGATTTTATGTGTCATATCAAACCAGAGTCTCAGTGACATGTGGAACTTTATTAGAGGAGTTATTCTCCCTCTGCTGTGAAATATAGTTTTAAAAAATCCATACGTCTCCTTGAGGAAACCTGAGGTAGCAGAGTAAATTAATTTCTAATAGAAAAGTCTCAGTTCAGTTCCAGCTGAATTGAAGCAGTTAAGGTGGACGTCTCAACCTGCTCCTGAGTTTCCTTTCAAGGACACGGAGGAGGGATGTGGACGATCAACTTCATTGTCAGGTTTGTGGAGGAAATCCGATAATACAAGCAGATTTTTATAGTGCGGCACATTTAACGACATGATCACAGATGATCAGAATCTCCATCTCAGTGATTCCAGTTAGACAGTGCCACCTTTAGGCAGAAACAGGTAAGTATGAGCATCAACATTACATAGAATCCTTTTAGTCCCAAGCTTTATGCTCAACATAATGTTAAAGTTCAAATTGTATGACACAGATAAAAGAAAGATAAATGTCCTGTTTACTCTAAATAATTGATAATTGATTTGTTAGAAAATTAAAAGTCAGATCTTAGATATTTGTTGTTTAATGTTTAGTTTCTCTTCATTAAATTCAATTGTCAGTTGTTTTTAATAAACCTTAATTACAAATAACTTCATATTTACCTCTAAAACTGAAACTATGCAGCTGTTTCACAGTAAATTATGAAGATTAACACATGGATGGAACATACTGGTTTCAGCTGAAGAAACTAGAAAATAATCAGATTTGAGGAGAATTTTGACATGTTCTTAAAAGTGATTCAAATCTATTAATTGATTATCAAAATAGTTGGTTAATAATGTAATAGATGGTATCGAAGGAATAATCAACCAATTGTTGCAGGTCTGAAACCTACTATGATTAAAAATGATGACCTTAAAGTGAGTTCTGTATAGATTCACAGTTTAATTTCTTTTGCTAAATAATAATCAGCATTGGGAGGCTGGAACAAGAGAATTTGGACATTTTCTTCATAAAACTGAAGAATTGTCAAAATCCTTGCTGAACAATGTAATTAATCAACTATTTGTTCAAACACAAATATAATTGATGTGATGCAGGATCTATGATAAAAATGAGAGTAAAAAGTAAAGTGCTGTTAACTCGGCTCCATGTTGACTGATGAACATAATTACTTGTGTGAATAAGACTGTTCTACATGCATGTTTAATCTTAAAAAAACAACAGACTCATTGTAAAAACCTCTTTCTGTATCAGTGAAGAACAGATAGAAAACATCACGAAACACCAGACAACTGTGTGTTCCTCCAACTAACTTAGCTGCTGCCTATTGAAGATAATTTCTCCATTTAATTCCTCCCATTCCTAAATATGCCAAGGATTTTTTAAATAAAAAGAAAACGTCCTTGTATCACACGCTAATTCTTCTCAAACAGCACCAAAAGCCAACGAGATACTCACTCCAATGAATGCAGGAGTTTATTGATCCATCCTGGGCCACAGGTGTATCTAGCTTTGCTGTTGTTTTCTGATGGATGAGGCCACTGTGGACTTCTATATATCTGAGGCCTGTGATGTGAAAAGGCTTTGGTGCAGTCTGTGGTCGCCGTGCATCAAACAGGTTCCACGCCTCACGAGGGGGAACATCTTCGCCAAACAATATCTAAAGATGGAGCCTTCTCTCTGATCACAGAGTATTTGGCAGCTGTCACAGGGGTTTTAGTGGAAGCTCAGCGTGCACCTGTTGGTTTTCAACAGCGGGTCCTGGATTTATCGATTTAGATTCCTCTCACTTACAGACTCTTTGATTTGGTGCGATTGAACTTTTGGTTCCACTATAAATTAATGACGTTCTTCTGTGTTACCTGAAGTCACCTAAATAATGGAGGGGAATCTAGGAATATTGGAAAAGAAGCTGTTTCTCTTACTTTTCTGTTGCAGGGAGATGGAAATCCCAAACGACAGGAACGAGAGGAGTCACGTCAGTCCTTCACCAGGAGTCCAGAGAGGTCACTGACAGCACCTGGACACACACATTATTGGTATAATCAATCAGTCAACCAATCAATCATTTTTATTTGTTGCATGTCAAGTCATATATCGGCCAATCACAGTGAAATGTATTCCCACCAGTTCCTTCGATTTGTATATTAAAATAGTCATAATGTGTTGGATGTTGATTGAACAAATGACTATTTTTCATTTTACTATACAAATGCTGTTTCCATGAAAGCAAATGTAGATAGTATAAAGCTTTTATAGTTTATGTTAAAAACCTCTTCAGGCTTAGTGAATTATCTCATGCTGATTGTGTTTTCACATTTTCTCGAGCCTTTGTTCGTTTCCAGTCGGGTTGTTATGAATTACTTCAAAATTACTATGTGTCCTATTACATATTGTTGTATTGTTCCAGGATCTAAATCTAAATTAGATTTTGTGTGTGTTCTGCATCTAAATGAGATGCGGCGCTGCTAAAATTTTGGCTTTTTAAATGAAAAGGTTGCTGGACGGCGGCTGAAAACGTATTCTCAGTGTCATCAAACCCCAACTTATCATTTACATTCATGGCTTGTGGTTGAACTATTCAACCGCGTTAGATCAACAAAGAGACAGATATGAATAGACTGCAGGAAGAGTTGTTGTTTCTGTAAATAGTAACTGGGAGATTACTCTGGAGGATTCAGCAGCAAGTGTTTGAAGACTGGAGATCATGTGCAAATGTTGTATATGTGATGCTGCTGGACCTTGGTGTTCAGAGGGCTTAGAGCCAAGTAAGGTTATAGTCACCATTATTCATCACAATGAATTGATTGGAAAATGAAAATTGCTTCGTTCCACTTCAGCTCACACCTGTTATGTTAATCTGATTCTTTAATATAATCTTGAAAAGTCAGGGATAAGCTTGCTCTTAGAGCTGAGTTAAGCCCTGAGCTAATGACGGGGATCTATATTATTATATATTCTATATTTTAAGTTGTGAGTAAAATATCTTTAAGCTTGTGGCTAACTGAGCTTTAAGGCCTGGGTTTAAAGAGATTTCCAAATGATAAATATAGAAAGAAAAGCCCTGATTATGTAACCCAGTCTTTATTTAAATCAGTAGCCTGCTCTTTCTATGCTTTATAATACAACACATAATCTTTATGTTGTGTCCATTTTAAACAGCCTGATAATATTCTATTTGAAGTTATTATTTTAACTGTATAATTGATTACTGATCTACAATTTAATCATACTGTTCTTGATTTTTTGTTTAAGGGCTGTTTTGATCATTTAGGAAAGCAAATAGTGTTTTTCTGACTACTGACAGTGATAATTATACCTATTATTATTTTTTAAATGACTTTATTAATAACAAAGATTAAAACTAATTCCCATAAATAACAGTAACATTTGCTGGAAGTATTGCACAGGTCATAATAGGTTATACTACATCAATAAAGAAATAAAAAGGAAAAGCAAAACTACACTAAATAAGATAAGATAATCCTTTATTTGTTCCACAGTGGGGAAATTGCAGTAGACAAACAGTAGAAAAAAACAGTATAAGTGACATGCAAGAAAAGAAAAGATTGCACAGAAACTATATATATATAAAAATAAATAATATATAATATAATATAGGATAGATGCACCATACAAGGTAGATACGCTACATTGAAATGAAATACAGTTAATTACAAGTCAAATTCATTACATTCATTCTGTTTTCACAGCTTTAGAGTTTCTACAGTATTTTTAATGTGTAGGTTGGATTTTAAGTGGGACATGGAGACAGTAGGATTTTTATTTAGCACATTCGTTGGCAGATATGTCATTTTCCTAATAAAGAAATGAGATTAATAACGTGCACATTTTCTTGACAGGCGTTTCATCAGAAAAAAACAGATAAAAGTGGTTTAATTTTGAATTTGAGATGAGCGTCAGCTTCTAATTTTCTGGTTCACAAGGTCACGGACGATAGCAAATTATTAAATATTAATTTATTTTGGAGGAAATGGAAGTGACGTCACCGCGGTGGGCGGGACTACCGCTTCGTAACTTCCACCAATCGCGTAGCGGCTCGGTAAAATATGAAAATGGCGGCTCTGTGCAGCGAGTTTGGGGACCTGGTGCAAATCAAGAAACAGCTGATATCGGTCATTTCGCTTTGTAAAGAGAGAGGACTGCTGCACAGCGCCAAGTGGTGAGACTCACCGTTATAAACGTGTTATTAACTGCGTGTTTTTCTGCTCCGTTGCCCTGGTAACAGCGCCAACGCCACAGGAACTGCCTGTTAGCATCGTTAGCAGTAGCTCATATAAACATACTATACTGTAACGTTACAGCCGCTAATTAAACTCACTAATTAACCTGTCAGCGTTATGGGTCAGTCCAGAGTTGGAGGACATTTGGGCTTCAAAATTCTTCAAAAATAAACCTTCACTTTTCTGATTTTTCTGCTACTTATTGATCAATAATAGGTAATAAACTATCAAAGGCTTAATTAGCTCAGCTAACAGATCAATGGTGCAATATTTATTACATGATTTATTTGTTGTTTACAATACTTGGTGCAACCCTGTTACCATCACTGAGCAACCTGAAAATAGTACATTATTGAATTATAAAATATAATTCCTTTTACATTAAGTAAATAAACTAGCATCCTCTTCGAATATGCATTTGATTTCATATATGACTTAATTTAAATTAACGTTCTAAATCTGTCTCAGCCACCTTGTCAATAATGACATGTTTCACTTTATCAATTTCAGTATTTATTGCACAATATTTACTGTAAGACATTTTGCATATGATTGCATGAATCTTTAAAGGAACAGGTTTGCATAAACTATATTAGGAGTTAACTCATAATATATGATAACTATATTATGAAAAATAGAAGAGAGGACATACCTTTGCTCTACCCGTTCTTTTAGAAAATAGTTTGATGATGTCAAGTCCAGAGTATCATGTGATTCACTGCTTTCTCCTTCTTCTACCATGCTAAAAAGGTTATAGTAACAGAGCTGCGTGCATGTTGTGGGACACACATTCCATGAATAATAATTATTACTTGAAATATTATGTTTAGTAAAACAAATGTTCCCATGGTTACAAGAGACTTCAATGAAACAAATAATACCAATAAATGAAATTTGATTTTAACTGTTTTATTTGAAACAGGAAAAGTACATTTACTCGGGAACTACATGTTTTACTATTTTGTATCTGGATTATTTCAAATTGATGATGGGCGGGATGTAAAATGTCATCCAATTCTGGAATAACTCATATATTCTGGTTCACACCGCTGTTAAATCATTACACAAAGATGGTCCCGTTAGTTTCTGTTGTTAAGCAGTGTCAAGTAGGACTTGAGTAAATGTACTTAGTTACTTTGCACCACTTTTGTGTTATAGGGAGTAAAGTGCAACCTGGTACTAAAACACTAAAAAATATAATCTGTGTTGCCTCATTCTGTATTTTTTATTCTAAAATAGAAGTTCTGTGTAAAATGGAGAAATGTCATATTCTAACACAATAAAAAAAGATTATGTCCCATGTTTTCTATGTTTTAGGGCTTCTGAACTGGCTTTTGCTTTGGATCCTCTTCCCAAGGATGAATTACCCCCATTGCATCCTTTTACTGAGGTTTGTACCCTGTCATGAATCATTTAAAACTCTTAATCATTCAGTCACTAATAATTTTAATCCTTAAATAGCTTCCGGGTTGAAAAAAAAAACCCTCAAGTGGTCCAGCTCTTTATTTAATCTGTGTATTTACCAGGACCAGAGTAGTGCTTGCTTTTTTCATTACGAACCACTATATTAAAATTATGTAATTATAACCAGTTAAGTCTGCAAATAGTGCACTGTTATCTAAAGCTTTGTAATATGGTTTATTTGTCTAAAGTATCATCTCCAATTCAGTAGTGTCCACACCTTGGTTTTGTGCTTGATACAGAGCTTTCTTTTAAAGTACATATTACCAAATTGGTACACAAACTAAAAATAAAGCTCAGGTTTTATTTTAGAAACCATGTTTTTCTCTTAGAGCTCCCGAACTTCTTGTAGCAGCAACATTTTTACCGTTACTTGACTATGGAGATGTCCGTTACACTCTTGTTTCCAGTCATTGAACACTGTAACACTGTGCTCTGAGGTTTATTACTGGCTGTAGTCGCCTCACTCATCATTGTAAATCGAGTGGCCCTCTCTAGAAGGTTGACTCACTGGATGACCTTGGTTTACAAGGCTCTGCTTGGCTTGTTACCCTCATATCTCTGCTGCCTTCTACAAAGATCCACCAGCCATTACACCTTGTGCTTCCAGGGCATCTACTGATTACATGTTCGTGTCAGAACAGGGTTTGGGAGACCAGTTTTTAGTGTTTCTGCCCATGCTGCGTTGAAAAATTTCCAAATAGAACTAAAAATGGCTGAAGTTGTTCCACTCAGAACTTTCTGCTTCATTTTATTGAACAGACAATTGTATTGTATAGTAAATAACTGCACCCTTGCATTTTAACGTCCTATTTTTTATGTTGCACTTATGTTTTAAATGTTAACGCATGTGCGCTTTAACATCAAAGTGTTTCTGCTGCACTTTAGTTTTAATTTGGTATTTACATTAATGTCATCATGTTTTGTGACATGTGCTGCTGACCTCTTGGCCAGGTCACCCTTGTAAAAAAGATCTTGATCTCAATGGGTTTATTACCTGGTTAATTATAGCTCACCTGTCACCTCACTGGCAGCAGAAATCCTCTCTTTACTACTGGAACCTGGCTCTGCTTCTGAAACTAAATCATAGTTTTTTCTTACAGAGCATTCTGATCAGCTTCTTTAATATAGTGCTGCTTCATTAATTATCTCAGGGCATTTTCAGCAGGTCACAATGTTCTCTTCATTATAATAATTCTAATAATATTCACTCAATGATGAATCCTACCTGTCCACACAGGACTAACTCGGTCTGCTGCTGCTGCTGCTGCTGCTGCTGAGGCTGAAACACAGATTTCAGTTATGTGACGTCACATCGAAACGTTATTCAATTGATTGGTTATTCAATAATTGATTGACTAAATCGATAATTATTAATTATCAAGTCGCCGTTGCTGTAGCGCATGTGTCAAACACAAGGCCCGGGGGCCACATCTGGGCCGGCACCTCATCTTCTTTGGTTACCATGGTAACGGAGACTCAGTGGCGCCACTGAGTCTACGTTACCATGGCAGCGAAGACGATAACGCATCAGATAATTCGCCCGTTATTGTGATTTAATTCTTCTCCACCGTGTCTCGTAAAACTCTTTTAAAGAAAACAGCGCATAAACAGTTTAACACTTATATTTGTTGGGTTGTTTCTATGCGGCGCGTGAAAAAAAGACTGAAATGCGTGTCTCAGCTGACTCAAACGGGTAGTTTGCTAGCAGAGTTGTATTTTATTCACCGTCGAGCTTTTACTTACCCGTTTCGTCACCGTCTGGTTTATTACGCGAATTTTTCTGCGTCTATTTTCAGCGGTTATTTTCCTTATTTCTAGCATTTTAGATGCTTCCTTCCTTATTTTGACTTTCCATCATACCGGTAAACGACACCGCTGAAAGGCGGGAACCGCTGTGCGTAGTGCGTAAGTCTGACGTCGATGACGTAGTGACGCTGCGTGCGTCTATTGGAGTTGGCCAATGGACATAAAATAACATAATCCTTCATTTGTCCCACAGTGGGAAATTGTATTGTAGTATTGTATTATATATATATATATATATATATATATATATATATATATATATATATATATATATATATATATATATATATATATATATATATATATATATATATATATATATATATATATATATATATATATATATATATATATATATATATATTATTGACATCACATCCAACACGGCTTTAAACCACAAATTGGTTAAATACTTGTATAAAAACAACATGGAAAATTTAGCTTCATCAGGTTTTGGTTATAAAAACATAATATAGAATAAAATATAAAATAATACCATGAGTCAAATTTACACAAGCGAGGGAATAATGAAATGCAACATGGCAGAAAATATCATCGTTGCATTTAAAGTTAGGTTTTTCCAGCTGATGTGAATCCTCTGTCTCTTTCAGAAAAATAACAAAGGTTCTACTGCCCCCTGCTGTGTAACAGTTCCCTCTGTGGAAGGATCATTAGCTGTTAAACCTGTTTTCTGAAGTGGTCTGTACAGTAAATCAGGGTTTCACACTAATGACTCACAGGTCTGCATCTGATTTTATTAAAGGTCAGGGGAGAGAGTGCATGACTGAGTAAGAAAATGCATGAATTAATAAGATGTTGTAGAGGTGAAACTGTAATGGGGTAAATCAAACTCTCACATTTTAAGATATTAATGAGAAGCCCTGGCAGTAGATAGCAAATTAACATCGCCATGACGACGATGTCAACAATAAGATCACTGATTCAATGTCATTTTATAACATATTCATAACATGGTTAGGCTGGATGTTTTTATGTTTTTTCAGTAATCTGGATCACTTGATGACTTTCACTTTTAATTATCTGTTCATCCCAAATCCAGGAAGATGCACAAGACCTGGACGCTCTGACACTGGCCAAATCCTACTTTGACCTGAAGGAGTACGACCGGGCCGCCTACTTCCTGAAAGGCTGCTGCAGCCAGAAAGCCTATTTCCTCTACATGTACTCCCGCTATCTGGTGAGATTCTCTAGGATATTAAAATGGTTTGAGATTAATCTGCAGTTCTACTTATAACCAAAGATCCAAATAAATTTAGATAATGACAGATGTAAATAGATTAAACATTTAATTTCCCAGTTTTCATCATATTTTATTACATTATTTCTCACCATTTCTAGTTATTTAAAGGACAATTTCAAATGTCACTTAATTTTTCTCTAAGTAAACACTTAATCAACTAATTGTTGCTGCTCTAATTAGGTTGAACATGTGCTATGAATGTGCAGATGTTTTTATACACTCAGACCTTCAGTAAATCAGACTCTTAATAATAACTCAAACTAATGGATGAATCGACTAATGCTGCAGTTCTACTGATTTTAAAAATGTTCTTTTTTTTTGTCTGCAGTCAGGAGAGAAAAAGAAAGACGATGAGACGGTGGACAGCCTGGGTGAGGATTTATCTGTTTGAGCCTCTAATAGGGAACTGAAGGTAATTTGTGTTTTAACCTTTTACTCTGAACCTCTTTGCGGTTTCTGTGGTCCAGGTCCTCTGGAGAAAGGTCAGGTCCGTAATGAAGCTCTGAGAGAACTGAGGGTGGAGCTCAGTAAAAAACACAATGCAGGAGAGTTGGATGGTTTCACCCTGTACCTGTAAGAATATACCGGTTTTCCTTTTAGATTGTGCTGAGGAATCTGTAGAAATGCTCATAAAGTGTGTGTTTTTGTGTGAAACCCCAGGTACGGGGTGGTACTACGGAAGCTGGATCTCCTGAAGGAGGCTGTGGACGTGTTTGTTGAGGCCATTCATGCTCTTCCTCTCCACTGGGGAGCCTGGCTGGAGCTCAGCAACCTCGTCACCAACATCGAAATGGTAGCTTCACTAAAACACTCGTTCTTTCTTCCTCTAACCAGGTCAAAGGTAACGATTTACAGCCAAAAATCAGTCCTACAAACACAGAAGCATCATGAAACTATGAAATCATTCTTATCTTTCCTTTATACCTGCGTTATCTCAGCTGATTTAAACATCAAGCTGCATTCAAACACCTCGTTAAATCTATTCTCTATTGGCTGGTAAGGTCGTTTAAAACAGGGAAGTTTCATAGCAACGCAAAACATAGATTTCAAATTATAAATTCATAAAATAAATAAATAAAACTGTTAATAGTGGTTATCAGCATATTATTGTATTTTCCATGTTTTGCTGCTGCATTTTTAATTAGAGGCTAAAATCATAACAATATAAGGTGATATCAGGTAAAACAGGTCATTTAAGGTAAAGCTGGAAATTAGAGCCAATGATACGAAGGATGTAAACTGTTGATATAACTGTGGTTGACTAGTAACAGGTGATGTGATTAGGTTATGGTTTCTATGGTGATGTGATTAGTTTATGGTTTCTATGGTGATGTGATTAGTTTATGGTTTCTATGGCGATTTGTTTAGTTTATGGTTTCTATGGCGATTTGATTAGTTTATGGTTTCTATGGTGATTTGTTCAGTTTATGGTTTCTATGGTGATTTGGTTAGTTTATGGTTTCTATGGTGATGTGATTAGTTTATGGTTTCTATGGTGATTTGATTAGTTTATGGTTTCTATGGTGATGTGATTAGTTTATAAGACAATACTTCAAATCTCGACTGAACCCAGTGTACATGGTAAGTAGCCTGGTATGACAAATCAAGATTTGTAAAGTCTAAATAATGATGTTTTATCATATAATTCCTACACAAAATAATCAATAACAGTGGTTATTAATCATAAATATACATGGAAAAGGCATATTTGGTATTGTGTTGTTGTCCCAAGTGATTTACCAAACAGTGGTTTAATTTACCGGATATCACCCTAACATTATTTCTGTTTAAAAGATTTAGCAAACTGTCACCAGCAACTAATTAATAATTAGTTATAATTATTCAGACACTGTCATGAATGGAGTGGTGATTATCTAATACAATAACTATTAGATATATTTATAAATCTTTATAATCAGCAGTTTGAGGGAAACACTGATGTGGTCCAGGATGTTAAATAGAGTCTATTTAACGTAGTTCTTTGTCTTTTCCTTCATCTCCAGCTGAAGTCCCTGTCCCTGGCCGACTGCTGGATGAAGGACTTCTTCATGGCCCACATGTACACGGAGCTGCAGATGATCAAAGAGGCGCTGCAGAAATACCAGAACCTCATCGAGGCCGGCTTCTCCAAGAGCACCTACATCATCTCCCAGATCGCTGTGGCCTACCACAACATCAGAGGTTTGAATGTCACCTGTTCACTCAGGTATCAGCTGATAGAGCAACACGAAGCCTCAACAACAGCCTGTGTTCCTTTCAGACATCGACCAGGCTCTGGCTCTGTTTAACGAGCTGAGAGACCAGGACCCGTATCGCATCGACAACATGGACACCTTCTCCAACCTGCTGTATGTCAAAGTGAGTTCACACGTCACGGTTTATGGATTCATTCACAAAACGTCTGGATTCACTGAGTCTAAATCCACGTTCTAGGGCTAAACGGTAACAACCACAAGCTAATTAATAGATGGTTTTATTATTAAATAGAGCTGCAGCGATTAATCAATGAGTTTCCAACTATCACATTAATCACCATCTATTTTGATAAGTGATTTAATGGATTTGAGTCGTTTTTAAAAAGAAATCCAGCTTCTCAACAGTTATTCTCCAAAATGGCGGAATCTACCTTTATCGATTTATTTTAGGGGAATAAAAATTATCAATTACTTTTCTAAATCACATACTTTTACTTTTAAAATGTCCAACAGCTGTAACGATTAGTTGATTAATCGATTAGTCGCCAACTATCACATTTATCACCAACTATTTTGATAACCAATTACTTTTTTTAAGTCATTTTTAAGAAGGTGATCAACATTTTTCACCATTTTATGAACCAAACATGTTAGTGATTAATCGCTTAATCGCATTAATCAATAGATTAATCAACAAAATAGTCATTAGTACTGTTAATTAATACTGTAGACAGTACACAGTGTTGAGGTATTTGTACTTTACTTGATGCTGCTTTACACTATTCTGATAGTTGATTAAATTATTGACCATTGAAATGATTAATTGATTAGTTGTCTGGTTCATAAAATCAATCAATTAATCGTTTGAATGTTCAGTAGATTAATTATTAACATACCTGAACGTACTTTCAGAAAGTGAACTAATAATAAACTCTCCTAAAGTTAGTTGAATAAACTTTATGGCTGCAATGATTCATAGATTAATCACCAACTATTTTGATAATTGATTAATCGATCAGAGTTGTAGAAAATGTCTAAATTCTCTGGTTCCAGCTTCTCTTCTCTGATTATTTCCTGGTTTCTTTATTCTTCTATAATAATAAACTGATGATCTTTGGGTTCTGGACAAAAAAAGACATTTTAGGTTGAATCTTCAACTTTTGGGAAACACTGATCCACATTTTACACCATTTTATGAACCAAACGCATCAATTAACCAATTAACTATCAACACAGTCGTTAATTGCAGCTCTAATTATTAGCATCTAGAGGTTTTTAGCAGAGTATGATGCTGTTTTATTGTGTTGTTGATGGTGTTTGATGTTTGATCCAGAGCATGAAGCCAGAGCTCAGCTACTTGGCTCACAACCTGGTGGAGATCGACAAATACCGAGTGGAAACCTGCTGCGTTATCGGTGAGTTTATTACTCCCAGTAATCAATAAACATCACTAAAGAACAGACACAACATTCTCTACCTCTGATGTTTTATTAATTAAGTGATTGATAAATTCAGAAAATACTAAACAAGGTGAGTGGTAACTGTTCAGCTTCTAATAATAATACTAAATATTAATTTGCATGTAAATATGGAAAATCTGCACAATCACAAGGGTTTTAAAATAAATCTACAACATGTGGCTGATAACAGAAGAGTCAGAATCTATTTATGTGGAATATTGCAAAAAGAAAATCTAAAATTCAAACTTCGCCTGAGAAAACTCCTGTTTTACAGTGAATATCATCTTGGAGAAACGAGTTATTAGCCCAAATAATCCAGGAATCATTAGTAGGATCAATATTTCTGCCAGATAGATGCATGGATCTAGAACCAGAACAGTTTCAGGGTTTTATTTTCGCCTCCATTTTGTGCCATTTGACTTGTTTCATGTCCAGACTAACTTGTACTTTTCTACATTCAGACAGCCTGACATCCTTGGATTTTAAATTCTAAGAACCTCTTTTTCCTCGACTAATTGAGTAGCTTATTGCAGGTATTTAGCTGCAGTGTCAGCAGGTGATAATTGTGTGATTCCTCCTCAGGAAACTACTACAGCCTCCGGTCCCAGCATGAGAAGGCAGCTCTGTACTTCCAGAGAGCTCTGAAGCTGAACCCTCGCTGCCTCGGGGCCTGGACCCTCATGGGCCACGAATACATGGAGATGAAAAACACCTCGGCTGCGATTCAGGCCTACAGGTCACAACTCGCTTTTAGTGTCCGAGCCTTAAATGAAACCAACCGACCTGCAGTTTTCCAGCCGTGACCTGGTGTGTTCTGTGGTTTCCTGCAGACACGCCATCGAAGTGAATAAGCGGGACTACCGGGCCTGGTACGGGCTGGGTCAGACCTACGAGATCCTCAAGATGCCGTTTTACTGCTTGTATTATTACAGGAAGGCTCATCAGCTCAGGTACCGACAATAATACATATAAAACGTTGACAATCCTGTTTTATTTCAAGTCAATTACAGCTCTTTAAGTTCCAGCTTCTGTTCTCTGATTAGTTTCTGGTTTCTTCAGTTATGTTTGTGTTAATCTTCAAAATCTACTGTCAAACAGATGCATAGTTTCTATTTCTTATTAGTTAAAGATGAAAGTTTTATTGAAATCAACTGATAATTGAATTTATTAAAGAGAAGTTAAGTCATCTAACGTTACCTAAATCTGACTTTTAGTTTTCTAACAGAAATTTAACATTATTTTATTCAATTATTTAGAGTTATCAAATGAATCTGTTAATTAGAGCTGCAACAATTAGATGTCTAATAAAACATTAATCACCAACTATTTAATAATCACTTAATGTATTTAAGTCATTTTTAAGAAGAAAATGACATGAAATATAAAAGGTAATAACATTATATGATGGAAACCAGGGAATCAATTGTCTGGTTCTAAGTAGAACTGCAATAGTTGATGATTTATTAGATTGATTTTAAAGTAAATGTATAACACATTATAATATTTAAATGTTATTAATAATCATCCGAGTATCTAAACTGTTTAATTTCAGCTTCAGTCATTTACTAGAAAAATAAAATGTCCAGATTCTCTGAATATTTTCTAAATCATTTCAATAATCTATAGATTAATATTGATTATTTGAAGCTGTAACTCATTTACAAACATATTAATGTGAGGAACAGCAAATGCAAAGAGATTGAATGATTCCTGTTCTTTATAATATAAATCACTTAGAAGATTAGTTAATTGATTAGTTGACAACTATCACATTAATTGCTGACTATTTTATTAATCTATTAATAAAATTGAGCCATTTTTAAGTAGAAAACGTCTAAATTCTCTGGTTCCAGCTTCTCTTCTCTGATTATTTCCTGGTTTCTTTAGTCTCTATAATAATAAACTGATGATCTTTGGATCATTTCAGGTTGAATTTTCAGGTTGTTTTAATAAATATTGATCTTTCAGGCCCAACGACTCCCGTATGTTAGTGGCTCTGGGTGAAAGCTACGAAAAACTGTCCCAGCAGGTTGAAGCCAAGAAGGTAAAGATGTTAAAATCAGCTGTTTGTGTCTGTGATTATTGACTGAATGAAATCATGTGCTGTCTGTGTCCAGTGTTACTGGAGAGCCTACTCTGTAGGAGATGTAGAGAAGATGGCTCTACTCAAACTGGCAAAGTGAGTGAATCCTCTCTCACACACACACACACACACACACACACACACACACACACACACACACACACACACACACACACACACACACACACACACACACACACACGATGTTAGATCCTGTTGATTTTACAGGAAATAATCCTAAATAATATTTATGTTGTGTTTTAGGCTCCATGAACAGCTGAATGAGTCTGATGATGCTGCCAAGAGCTACATGTTGTACATAGAAGACATTTTCTCTTGTGGGGTAAGAACTTTAAACTGTTTGGAGCTTGATGTTCTTCTACTTTTGGTTTGAGGTGTGTAGTTAAATAAATCTCACTGTTACAGCAAGTAAAGATATATTAGACAACAGTAGATGTGGTGGAATAAAAGATGGATTTGACTTAACCCATTTAAGTCTATGACTGTCAGTTTATACTTAACACATTTAAATCTAAATTTTCTCAAAGATTTCATGCATATAGTCAAAAAAATCATGTTTTTTTTATCTATTTTTCCTTTTCTTTGCAGATAATAGCATTTTAATGTCTGTTATAGTTGCTTCTTGCACAAATCTGCCCATAAACAACATTATTTTGGGGGATTATTCTAGAGACTTGAAGGATTAAACAGATATAAACATGTCAGGGTTGAAAATCATAATAATCTAAATAAGATGAGTAACATTTAGATGTTTTATTTAAAGTATAAAACAGGCTTTAATGGGTTAAAAATGTGCCACCAGACCCCCCCTAGAAGGTCAGAGGTCAAACCATTTTGTGGGAAACAGTGGTTTAACAGTGGACGTGTCCTGAAAATTAATTTACAACTTAATTTAATAATTCTGGTATCGAGAAAGAACTTAAAATCAGTGTTTTACAGCAGTTTCTGACTTTTGTGCCTCAAACAAGTGACACTTAAACACTTAAAATGACAAAATTCTAGGTCTGGTTCTAAGAATCCAACAAGGAACAAAGTAAAATAACATCTAGATTCACTATAAAAGTGAATTCATGAGATAAAACAACAAAACAACAAAGTCACTGATGCTGAATAAATGAATCGTCCTTTTTCACTAAGAGGCATCGAGGTTTGGTTTTGTTTCATCCTTTATTGCATTAAATATTACTTGGGCATGGTAAAACTACTTAAAATGGCCTAAATAAAAGGTATATACAATTATATATAGGATAGTTTCATGCTGTGTAAGTCAATGTGACTCCATTAGGTTGGAATTTTACATATTTGCATATTTTTAGCAAACAAAACATATCAAATTTAATTAAATAAAAGAAATGAGTTTACTTACCCTGATAGTGAGTTGATGTTTTTATATTCTGAATAAAAAACAACCTGCAGTCATGAGACAATGAGGCTCACATGTCAAATGTCCAAGAACAAACAGGATGTTCTGGTCATGTGACCTCATAAATTTGGTGCCCTTCAAAATAAAAGCCTCCCTTTTATGCCTAATTGTAAAACGATGGATTTTACATCACAGGTTTTTAGAAAAATATATGACATCACTATGTGATAGAGGGTTAATAATAAAAAAAACTGCATTTTGTGTTCACTTGTGTTGTTTTTGACATTTTAATCTGAAACTTTTAAGTGTGACGACACTTTTTCACAAAGTCCATAGAAGTGAATCCTGAGGTTTTATCTGCAGCATCAACTCCTCTGACAGACTGAAGGTGATTCTAGCAGCGTATTAACTCTGTTCCTGATCACATCTGGTCCAACAGGAACAGCTGGAACATGCGGAGGTGAGCACGGCGCTGCGCTACCTGGGTCAGTATTACTTCAAGAACAAACTGTACGACGAGGCCTCGCTGTGCGCCCAGAGATGCTGCGACTACAACGACGTGAGTTTCTGCTGAATCCGATTCATTCCAGCTGTTAATCTGGTAAAATACAAAAAAAAACACCCTGATCCTGCAGCAGCGTGGAGTTTAATCCATTAATCCTGGTAGAAAACGTCAACTCCAACAGTAAAACCCAATGTTACTGTTCCAGCATCAATATATATCATCAATATCCACATCATCAATACAATAAGACAATAGTTTAATAGAATATCAGTAGTAGAGACTATTTAGATATTTAATGTAGATTAGAGCTGTTTGTGTGATTATTTAATAATAAACATATTACAGAATATATTCTTCATGTTCTATAATGATCCTCAGTGGATTTATAGGATTTTATGGACAAATAATTGACCTTTGAACTCTTATTTAAAGAAGTGTATTACAAAAGAAGCTATTTTTTGGGTATATTATAATTTTTTTTCAGCCCTTTATATTTTTTTGTTTTTTTCAGGGTATTTTTTCTGTTTTTCTAACATTTTTTTTGTTTTTAGTTATTTTTTCAATCCTTAAAAAAACAGATAATTCAGAACAAAATACAACAAAAAACCGAAAATAACCCTAAAAACTATTTTTATGCTTCTGTACTTATTGAACTTTGCATTGCAGATAATTTAGCTTGAAGGTTTTTTTTTCCCTGATTTGGGTCAATTAGGTTTAGTTATACATTTTAAAACATCTTACAGAATATATTCTGGGATTTCTATGATTTTTATGGCCAAATAATTGACCTTTGACCTCTTATCTTATTTACAAAAGATGCATAAATTGATTCTGACTCTTGATTCCAGGTTTAAGTCCAACAACCGTTGTGGTTGTATAGATTTACTATCATTTAGAGCAGGAAAACTGATTATAAAGCTGGTGTTTAACCTGATTATTGCTGTTAAAGCTGCTGCACAAACTGTTGTTTTGTCTGTTTTCAGGCTCGTGAGGAGGGTAAAGCTCTGCTGAGGCAGATTTCTCAGGTCAGAGATCAGATCGAGACGCCGTCGGCCGACCTGTTCGCTCCTTTATCCAACAACAACACTCCAGTCAGGAGAGTTTCTCCTCTCAACCTCATCTCCTTCACACCCTGACCTTCCTCCTACTCCTCATCATCATCATCAGCCTTAACACGGACAGTTTATCAGCCTGGAGTTTAACGTTTTGCCAAAAAATGAACACGTTGAAATGATTTATTTGTTGTTACTGATGTTGAAATTACACTTATTCATAAGATTTGCAATCTTGGTCATTTTTGTTGAGATTCATGTTGGATTCATGGAGTTTCAGATTCCTAAAACCTGAGGTTTGTGGGTAGTTTCCAGCTCACATGCAGTTTTTGTACAATTTAACACGGAGTCGAATGTGTAGAGGAAACACACACGTGACCTCTGGGTTATTTACATATACACACACCAGGTCTAAATGCTGTTTATATGTAAATAGTTTGAATAAAGAAAACCAGCTGTCTGTTTGTTTCATGGTGTATAGTTAACAACACTGTAGGGGGGATTATAGAAGAACAACAACTACTAGTCTGGTCTATTAGTCTATTATTATATTATAAACTATTCTGAAGGTTGATTAATCTATTGAGAGTTGGAATGATAGATTAGTTTTAGGTGTAAAATGTGGATCAGTGTTTCTAAAAGCTGAAGATTCAACTTAAAATGTCTTTTTTTGTCCAAAGATCATCAGTTTATTATTATAGAAGAATAAAGAAACCAGGAAATAATCAGAGAAGAGAAGCTGGAACCAGAGAATTTAGACATTTTCTACTTGAAAATGACTCAAATCGATTAATTAATGATGAAAATAGTTCTTAATTAATGTAATAGTTGACAACTAATCAATTAATCGACTAATCGTTCTAAGTGATTTATATTATAAAGTTGCTGTTTCTCACATTAACATGTTTGTAAATGAGTTAAAGCTTCAAATAATCAATATTAATCTATAGATTATTGAAATGATTTAGAAAATATTCAGAGAAGATGGAACCAGAGAATTTGGACATTTTCTTATTTAAAGAAAGACTCAAATCCATTAATTTGTCAAAATAGTCATTTTAAATGTAATTTAAAAGTTGGAAACTAATTGATTGACCTTTTTCTTGATATAAAAAAATGTTTAAAATTAAAAAAAATGTAACCATGTTTCATTAAAACAAGTTTAAATTGACCAAGATCCTTTTAAAATTAGAATTAGAGACAAATCTCTGCAGCTCTTAGTGAAGCTCATATAGTGGAAAGAGACTAAAACAAATATATTTATATACATTTTATTGTGGTAAACGGGTGGATTTAAATGGGAACTATTTGCCTGATATAATTGTTTGATTACACACAAAAACGTGATAGAAAAAGGATAAAAGACACAAACAAACAGTCAGAATAAATCCACTGATACTGAAATAAAGCAAAGTGTTACTGGCATCAACAGAACAGTGAGACATCTCAACTGTTTCTATATAGAAATGTGTATAAATGATAAAGTTACCAGCGATTACAGCTTCTTTTTTGTTGCATATCATAAGGACGTGGTCCCTGTGAGTCTTCCTGGACTCAGTACTTCCCCCTCAGGGTCCGGGGGGTCGTGACCGGGGTTCGAGGCGGCGACTGCTGTCTGGACCTCAGGATCCGTGAGGAGGGCGTGGCGTTGGCCTCGCTGCCGGCGGCGTTGTATTTACGGGTCGGCGTGCGGGTCGGGAACAGGGACTGGAAGAAAGGTCGTTTCTGAGGAGGCCGGTTCTCGGCGTCGGGGGGCGGGGCCACGCCGCAGCCTCGCTTCTTACAGGAAGACGTGGAGGAGGCGGCGAGGAGGCCTGAGGGAGGGAGGGCGGGCTGCGTCTGAGCCAAAGTCTCCGCTTTACGACGCAGATCGGCTTTAATCACCATCAGCCCGTTATGGAGCTCCATCAGGATCTGGTCCTGCAGAGGATCAGAGGTTAGATGGAGGCGAGGGGAGTGATGGTGAAGGAGCAAACGGCGACAGGAGTGAGGACAACATGGCGGCCATTTTAAATATTTAAACTTACAGTTAAAAAGCCAAAATCATTAAAAAAATGATTTTGATGCGTTGGGAACACTGTATTTTATATCCTGAATTAATATTAGGCTGTTTAATGAAACAACAGTATCTGTATGTTTCTTTACAATCTCAAATATTTACTGTTTAAACAGTGAAAATCTTCAGCTGTGAATCACTGAAGTAACATTTAGTTTTATAATCACAGTTTCTCAGACCTGCTTCACATCTGTGTTGCAGATTGGGACTAAAGGAAACAACAACCATCTAATTATATTTCTAATTGTGATTATCTTCAGGATTTAGCATCTCTGTTAATCACTGAAATAATCGTTAGTTGTATAATTCAGATATAAATATCTACAACGTCATTTTAACTAGCAATAACTCAGATATCTACACTTTCATTTCACATAGTCTAAACTGAATTTCAGATATTTGTAAAGGGACATGCAGACAACTTTAATTGTGGTGGATTAAATAGATCTTAAACTGGAATTACCTTTGACCTTTGACATATATATTACTTTTATTATGTCTATAGTGAAAACTGAATAACAGATGTGATATCAATAATGTTAATTCTGCATAGTTGAATTTAGATGCTTTAAATATTAAAATGGCTGCTGTAGAACAGTGACATTAATCATCACCTGGTGCAGATGTTAGACATTTTAGTTTAAAGCTGCTTGTGCATCAATAGTGTTAGTGAAACATAGAGAGGAGACAAAAAGACAATGGTACAGTTAAGATTCACACTTCGTATAAAAAGAGGAATAATTGCTGCTTCTTTAAGGTTAGAACTAAAGCAGGAAAAGGAGCAGAGCTCTAATTACTGGAGCTCTGCCCTGGTTGACATTTAAATGATGAATAGAATGTTGGGATCAGTTATTCTCTGCAGCAAAGAGCAAAGTTTATTTATTTTATTATTTTAAAGTGATTTTTTTCCACCTGAAAATTATAATGTTAAATAGGAACATTTCCTGTGGAGTAATTAGTGAATGTGTTTTGCACCTTTTTCACCAAAAACAGAAGCAACAGGTTCAAAAATGAGTTTTTTTCTGAATAGAACTGAATATAAATACTGTTCCATGTTTTAAAAATACTCCTGTATTCAGAAAATGTGCATTTAAACAAGTGGCCAGGATTTCTGTGAAGTTGTGATGTCACAACAATCACCCAGAGCTGCAACTAACGACTCTGATAGGAAATTAAACTATTGATTATTGAAACAGGCGAGTTTATTATTATAGAGACTAAAGAAACCAGGAAATAATCAGAGAAGAGAAGCTGGAACCAGAGAATTTAGACATTTTCTACTTTAAAATGACTCTAATCCATTAACAGGTTATTAGAATAATTGGTGACTAATCAATTAATGTTTGCAGCTCCACAATTAGTCAAATCAACAGAAAATCCATACTTTAAATAAATGACGAATTAAACAAAATCAAGAAAGTTCAGAGGTCAAGGTCAGGGTTGCAATGACCGACTATTCTGACAGTTGATTAATCTATTGATTATTCAAATGATTGATTGATTGGTTCATAAAATGACTCTAATGGAAGAGTGTACTAGTTAATTAGAACCTGTAGTAGCAGTTACGTACCAGCAGTAAATAACAGCATATATTGATAAATAAATACATTAACGTACCTGTCTGAGCAGCGTTTCATCAGCGGAGGTCAAGGCCTGTCGTAGTCTCTCTCCTCCCGTGTTGCGGCAGCAGGCTCGTTCTCCAGACTGAAGATCCAGACCCAGTCTCTGCAGGTCCAGTCTCAGCTGCCTCAGGTTCTGTTGGAGAGGAGAAACCTGGATTTTAGCCTTTTCTGAACCCAACATGAATCCAGAGTGAATCCGGTTTAGTTCCAGCCCTGCAGCTACAGACCCGTTGACCCTCCTCCAGTTTGCGGTCTGCGGCGGCCGTGAGGGACCCAGCTGGACCCGGGACGTCCAGCTGCATCTTCAGCCTGGTCAGTTCTATAGAAACAGACGGGAAAAGGCTGTTAGCGGCTGCTGTTAGCGGCTGCTGTTAGCGGCTGCTGTTAGCGGCTGCTGTTAGCGGCTGCTGTTAGCGGCTGCTGTTAGCGGCTGCTGTTAGCGGCTGCTGTTAGCGGCTGCTGTTAGCGGCTGCTGTTAGCGGCTGCTGTTAGCGGCTGCTGTTAGCGGCTGCTGTTAGCGGCTGCTGTTAGCGGCTGCTGTTAGCTGCAGAGATGATCAGAAGTCAGAGTCAAACCTTGGGACTTGTTGAGCAGCTCGATGCGACACTGGTTCAGCTCCGTCTTCAGTTTGGCCACGTCTTCTTCTTTCTGCGTCAGACGCCGGGATCGACGAGGACCGTCGGGCTCGTCCTGCAGCGATGGCGCCGGGACCGGTGGAGCTTCTCTGACTTTAGCGGCCAACGATGCGATCTCCTCATCGCGCTCCTGAAAGAAGAACCAATGAACCGTGGTGATGTGCAGATATAGAGTTGGTTTTATACTTTTACTGGTTTTCAGTTGTGTTGTTGGTTGCTATGACGACCTCTCCCCTTATATTTGCTGCAGATGTCAGATACAGATTCAGTTATAGATCCACTCAGCAGCATTATAAATCAGTCTTTGAACCATATATGGGTGTGTAAATTGTAAATTGTGCAGAAAATTTGTCTAAAACTCAGAAAATGACCAGATAATTTACACACAAACAGGTTTTGATGTTTCTTCGTATCTTAGAACTTCGCTGCTGGGTCTTTTCTCACCTTCAGCTCCTGCTGGTAGAATTTCTTCAGATGTTTCTGCAGGTTATTGATCTTGTCCTCGTATCTTTCCTCCAGTAAAACTCTCTGTGCTTCCAAACTCTCACTGCAGGGAGATCATTTCAGTTTTATCAGCTTAGAATCAAAGATCTGACCCCATGTAGATAGAAATGTCTACAACCTGTGAACCACTTAGGGATTAATGGGATTTTTATGGTATTTTTCATTTCTGCCACATGCATTCCTTTAAATTAGAGCCTGACCTATAACAGATTTATATATTTATACCTAAACACAACCTAAAATGTCTTTTTTTGTCCACAAACCAAAGATCATCAGTTTATTTTTATAGAAACTAAAGAAACCAGGAAATAATCAGAGAAGAGAAGCTGGAACCAGAGAATTTAGACATTTTCTACTTCAGAAATGACTCAAATCAATTAATTATCAAAGTAGTTGGTGATTAATGTGATAGTTACTTATTTAAAGATTTTAGTCAAATATGGAAACATACAAGTTAAAAATGGAAAATATGAGACAGAATGTTAATATTATAATAAAATGTCTTGGAAAAAATTAGAAAAATATGATTAAAAAGTGAAAATAATCAGAGAATTTTTATATTTTCTTCTTAAAAATGACTCAAATCTCAGCTGCCATTCTATTGTATTAAGAATATTCATGGAATTAAAGCATAAATATCTGATATTTATTGTATTTTAGAGCAACTGCAACTAATTAAATGTCTTTTTTTGTTCAGAAATAATGGATAAACGGCTGCAGCTCCATTGGAAGGTTATGTTAAGTTAAATAAAGTAATAATAAATAATATATTGCTAATAATAAAGAGGAATAAATCACCTGAATCCGTCCTGCATCCCAGAGATCACCTCCATCATCTCTGACACCACCTGCTCCCTCACGTTCTCCTCCATCACCTCCTTCTCCGCTCGCTGACGCCGGACTTCTCTCTTCAGGACGTCGATGGCCTGCAGCAGAGCCTGAAAACACAATTAAACAAACTTTAATATTTTACATTTACACAGAGAAACAACAGGCTGAGCTTCATGTGGGTGAAAATAAGTAAAGATGGTGTTTGATATGGATATTTGCCTGTATATTCATGTCCATATAACAACGTTAAAGGCAAATTTAACCTTTATTTAACCAGGTTATAAACCAGTGAGATTAATTTAAATACCAAAATAAAACTGAAGTGCTGCAGTAAAATTTAATGGTGAATGTGTTAACATGTTTAAGAAGCTGCAGGTATAAATGCAATAAGTTATGTCGTACATTATAGAAAACAAAGCATTAGAATTTAACATTTTTCTATTAGAATTTGCTTGTATTTGTTCATTTTGACCACTTTGTGTAAAGCAGCGAAGCGTCACCTCAACATTTAATGACCTTCAATTCAGAAAATGTAAAGAAAAAACAAAAAAATGCAAGATTGGACCAATATGAAATATGCAAATTGTGACACAAACTTAGGATCATAGGAATAAATTCATCCAAAAAGACAAGTTAGTATAATATACACCCAAACCCCATAATTCACCTGTAGATAAACATATATATAAATATTATATTATTATTACAACTGTAAATACAGTTGTGAATCTCATCATTCAACACCTTTGCATCTAAAATACTTCTCATGTTGCACATTCAGCTGTTATTTCCTTTAAAATTAGCTTAATTTGCAGCAAAATTCTGGATAAATCAATGGGTTTTAAGACTTTATCCCTGTTTATTTTATTCTTTGCTGTTAATAAAGTCCAGTTCCACAGCAGCTTTGTTGTTATATAGTTCTAGAACAGATATATGTTCAGTGACCTCGGTGTTTAACAGCGTGACGTCTCCGTCCTCCACGTCGCTGTCCTCCTCCTCCTCCTCCTCCATCATGGAGCCGTCGTCTCCAGCTGCTGCTGCTGCAGCTGGTTCTTTCAGCAGAGACAAGATGTAGGCGACTCTCGTCTTAGTGGATGGACCATGAACCAGCTGAAAGGACCAGAGACCGTTTATTCAGAAATACACACACAGATACGCTGAACGTTTTAGATTTCACCAGACTCCTCAATGAAATCCCAGCTCAAAGTCAAATATTAGTCAAAAATGGGCCACGTATAAACCGAAAACAGTAAAAATATCTAAAATAATGCAGTATTTTGGATATTTTTACTGTTTTCGGTTTATACATGGCCCATTTTTTTGGAATAAAATGACTTTTACCTCAGATTTCTCATGTTTGAGACAATTTCCACCTACATTTATGATGATACTCATCATCAGAGAGTTACCAACATGAATATTTAGACTGAAAGTGATGGAAGCTGGAAACTCTGAAGAATCTCAAGCAGGAAAAATAATAAGAATGTAAGAATTTTAATCAGATGCATCATATAAACTGAGTCTTTATGTGCAGCTGCATATGTCCATATTTAAATAAAATAAGGGCCATGATGAATCCACTATACAAGACATATCTCATAGATTTTATTTGTTAACTTCACCCATTAATTAACCCTCTAATTAATAGAATTAAACGTACGTCCTTCTTCTCACTGTTTTCTGGGAGTTTTCCAAGTAATGAAACTAATGGATTTAGTAAATATCTTAGACAATTCTCCTACAGAATCGTCCCAGCAGCATTTTTATTTCTCATCATTTCAACCTTAAAGACTAAATGAGTAAAAATAACACATGAGGGTTTTTGAGGTTTTTTTTGTACCTGTGTGGCGATAGCAGAGAATTTGAGGGCCTGCAGGGTCTCGTCGTAGATGGAGGAACACGGGTTGATGTTCACCACCATGCTGGAGGTTCCCTGACCACAGAAGAATCCCTGCAGAACCCGGGTCAGTTTACTGTCCCGGAACGGAACCACCTGAGGAGGCCGAGACCTGGTGATGAAGGAATGATGATAAAAAGCTGGGAATTATAACATCAGTCCAGTAAATGGTTCAAAAGCAGCTCAAATGGGTTCCCCTTTGATTTAGACAAACTCCAAAGTCAAAAAATTAGGATATACACAATGAAAAAGTCAGAATTCAGACATGCAAAGAAGAATTTGTGTCAAAAAGTCAAAGCTATTATATAAAAAATCTAAATTATAAATGTTTAAAAAGGTCAAAATTAAATTTAAAGTGTATAAAAATCCATAAAGTCAATCAATAAAGTAAAATATGATTAAAAAGTCAAATTTGTGACTTTAGAAGTCATAAATATAATGACCTGAAACCAGCATTTTAACCATCATTTAATAAATAAATGTCTGAACTTTCATGAATAATAAAAATAAGCATCATATGTGACTTTTAACGTGACTGAGACTGAATAAAATGACTAAAATTCGGTTGATTTCCATTGACTAATTCATTATTTGGGTCACTAATTAATCGAGAACTGGAGCTTTTTAAACTTTACAATTTCTGAATCACCGGTTTTAACTAAACTTTAATAAAAAGCAATCAGAAATCAACGCCTTACTAGTAAATTAGTTCAGTAACAGCTTCAAAAACAGCATCAAATCTGATGTAATTTTTCCAAATGAAGGCGTAGACGCTGCTTCCTGCACGTTGTGATGTCATAAAGTGCAGGAAGCTGCAGATAAACACTGCAGAAAACCCTTTAAACAGGATTTAACATGTAAAACCGTGGTGTGTGACAGAAATAAATGACCTACTTGTTGTTCTGGTTGTGTCTGAGGGCAGCGATGCAGCGGCCCAGCGTTAACAGAGACGTGTTGATGTTGGTGGCCTCCTTCATCCGCTCGCCGTTACGCTGCTCCTTACAGCGCTCTGATCCAGCCAGATCACACACCGTCAGCCTGGAAACAATCACCTCCAGCTGTTATACTCACAGGTAGAACGGGTCAACACAGGAGTCCTCAGGAAGGAACTCATCTGCAGCAGGAACCTTTGCACCACAGTTTGCTTTCAGGCCAATAAAAAGCGGTGCACAGCAGCAAACAAGCAAAGAACAGACACAGCAGCTGTTTCACCTGCACCGATGATAAAAAGATTTGTGCTACTGAGCTGCACATTTGTGTTTTTTCACCATCACCTGGTTAAATGCATCAAATTGTTGTTTGCATTATACTCCATTCATTGCACCACTGCATCATTTTATTAAAACATGCACAATAAAACCTGCATCTCAACCATAAGCTCCAGCTAATTTATCTTCCTGAGCAGCTGGAAACAGCCGTTATCCACAAAAAAAGGTGAATATTCTAAAAAATGTTGTACTATCCCTTTAAATCTGCTTCTTTTCTCCAACTATATTGAAGTTTCCTGTTAAAGGCAGATTTTCAA
This sequence comes from Lepturacanthus savala, assembly GCA_030544235.1. NCBI lineage: Eukaryota > Metazoa > Chordata > Actinopteri > Scombriformes > Trichiuridae > Lepturacanthus > Lepturacanthus savala. Next base: position 2,539,284 of record CM060479.1, read on the forward strand.
CTATATACATTTTGGATTTATTCCTTTTTATTCCCATGGAAAGTAAAACAAAAACAGTAAAAATATCTAAAATAATGCAGTATTTTGGATATTTTTACTGTTTTCGGTTTATACATGGCCCATTTTTTTTGGAATAAAATGACTTTTACCTCAGATTTCTCATGTTTGAGACAATTTCCACCTACATTTATGATATGATGATACAGGTTTCTTTTGCATTGCATCATCAGAGAGTTACCAACATGAATATTTAGACTGAAAGTGATGGAAGCTGGAAACTGAAGAATCTCAAGCAGGAAAAATAATAAGAATTTAAGAATTTTAATCAGTCAATATTCTAAAAAATGTTGTACTATCCCTTTAAATCTGGTTCTTTTCTCCAACTATATTAAAGTTTCCTGTTAAAGGCAGATTTTCATCGTTTCATCGATTTCCCATCGTTGTAAATTGCCAGAGTTTTGCAGCGTTATGATGAAAATAAACGAATAAATAAATGAATGAACTCACTCGCTGACGTGCATCGTCTGGACGGATTTCTCCTCCGGGCGGATACGCAGGACACGGACGGAGAAGATGCTGTGACTGGAGGAGGAAATCATCATGAGAGATGCAGGAAATGTACAGCAGGAAGTTTAAAATCTGCTGAATTCAGTGTAATTTGATCTGAAGTAGACCTGGACCAATAAAAATGTACATAGAAATAACAACTACTACAAATTTCTCATCCTTTTCCTGTATAGAAATACATATTATTATACATATTTAACCTTTAATTTACAAAACAGGAGAAATTTCAATAATATGATGCCTCAGTTATTCTATATTGAAATAAATTTAATCTTAACAGTTTGTTTTAGGTAGAATTAGTTCAATATTGAGTAAATTATGAGTCCAATGGCAAATCATTCATCTCATTTTTATCTTGTTTCTTACAATAAGTTGGTGATAACATGAAATAGTTTGACTTTTTATTTTATTGTTGTCGTTTCATCTCATATTTTAGACTTTTTACCTCATAATTCTGACATTTTATCTCATATTCAAACCTGAAACCAAAAAATCTCAACATAATTCTACTCAATATTGGGATTATCCGCCTCAAATACAAGATATTTTTTTTAATTTTTGGAGTCTACTCATGAATATTTAGTATTTTCAGCAGCAGGTGAAGTTATTTCCTGTTTTACAAACCATTTATTAACTAAATACTGTGTAGAAACAGGAACTGGAACATTTCTGGTCTTGTTTTCTAGTCGTCCAGTGATTGCACCCTGTAGCGGCCGGTTCTGGGCCGCGGGCCTCATGTTGACCCCCGTGTCCTACCTGCGGCTGGAGTTCTGGTTGAGGTGGGTACTGGCGAAGCTCTGGTTACGACGTCCGGCTCCCAGAATCTTCCAGGCCTCCTCTGCGCTGCGGATGTTGATCCAGCTGAGATCTGACACCAGGACAAGAAATGGAGGAGGTGATTCATGCGATAACAGTCTCCGCCCCCTCGTTCAAACCAGCCAATCAGAGGAGAGGCTCATTAATTATAACAAACTGATGTTATAGAGCTGCAGTGATGATTCCAGTGCTTAAAAACATTGTATTAATGACGTCAAACCCATCAAATCTGCAGCTTTAACCAACATGAATCTGTTTCCTGTATAATTTAACTTTATATTGTGTTATTACCTTTGACGTAGGGGTTTCCCTGCTTGTCGTCGCTGAGTCTCAGCGTGACTCGTTTGCGTGGCTGCAGCGACGGAGCAGCATCCAACAGGTCGTACAGGAACTCGTTGTAGATCTCGTAGAAGGAAACCCACACGGAGAACTGGACGCCGTCCTCCAGGTCATCACCACCGCTGTGAGACAGGCTGTCGGGTTCCAGACAGACGCTGTCGCTGTCTGCAGGAGGAAGAACACCAGGAGACGGGGGTTAGACAGACTATTAGAACCAGAGGAACAGGAAAAGACTATTAGAACCAGAGGAACAGGAAAAGACTATTAGAACCAGAGGAACAGGAAAAGACTATTAGAACCAGAGGAACAGGAAAAGACTATTAGAACCAGAGGAACAGGAAAAGACCATTAGAACCAGAGGAACAGGAAAAGACTATTAGAACCAGAGGAACAGGAAAAGACTATTAGAACCAGAGGAACAGGAAAAGACTATTAGAACCAGAGGAACAGGAAAAGACCATTAAACTAGACTAATGTTAATAAACCAGACTAATGTTAATAAACCAGACTAATGTTAATAAACCAGACTAATGTTAATAAACCAGACTAATGTTAATAAACCAGACTAATGTTAATAAACCAGGCTAATGTTAATAAACCAGACTAATGTTAATAAACCAGACTAATGTTAATAAACCAGACTAATGTTAATAAACCAGGCTAATGTTAATAAACCAGGCTAATGTTAATAAACCAGACTAATGTTAATAAACCAGGCTAATGTTAATAAACCAGGCTAATGTTAATAAACCAGACTAATGTTAATAAACCAGGCTAATGTTAATAAACCAGACTAATGTTAATAAACCAGGCTAATGTTAATAAACCAGACTAATGTTAATAAACCAGACTAATGTTAATAAACCAGGCTAATGTTAATAAACCAGGCTAATGTTAATAAACCAGGCTAATGTTAATAAACCAGGCTAATGTTAATAAACCAGACTAATGTTAATAAACCAGACTAATGTTAATAAACCAGGCTAATGTTAATAAACCAGACTAATGTTAATAAACCAGGCTAATGTTAATAAACCAGACTAATGTTAATAAACCAGGCTAATGTTAATAAACCAGACTAATGTTAATAAACCAGACTAATGTTAATAAACCAGGCTAATGTTAATAAACCAGACTAATGTTAATAAACCAGACTAATGTTAATAAACCAGGCTAATGTTAATAAACCAGGCTAATGTTAATAAACCAGACTAATGTTAATAAACCAGACTAATGTTAATAAACCAGACTAATGTTAATAAACCAGACTAATGTTAGACAGACTATTAGAACCAGAGGAACAGTTCTATTAAGTGTTACCTTGATCTTTTGAATAAAAAAAAACATTTTAAACACTGTAGAATTAGTATATTTGACTTTTTTTCCATTTTATTTCACAAATCCCTTTCATAACTACCAAATATTCAATTGTTGGACTGTTGATCTGGACAAAAACAGACATTTTAGGTTGAATCTTTAGGAAACACCAGTCGATTCATCGACTAATAGATTCATCGACTAATAGATTAATCGACTATCAGACTAGAACCCTGTGTTTGTACCTTCCAGCTGAGTGCTGATGTGGTTTGTAGAGGACAGTCCTCCTACTCCGCTGTCCCAGATCGTCGTGGCTCCACATCGACGAGACGTCTGGTTTTCATCCTGGAAACCAACGAGAAATGAATCAGAAATAAATTAAATTAACATTCGACGAATCTACAGGACGTGGAACAACTCACAAACCTTCACTCTGCAGGTTTAAACACTAAAAGCTGCTAAAAACATTAAAACTGTGTGAACCACCCTTTATTTAAGTAACAGTCAGAAAAAGAAGAATCTGGAAGGAAAATAATGATAAAACCACATGAACTTTCTGCAAAACTGTATTTATTCTGCAGCTCTAGTAACAAAATAAGAGACTACAGCATCATTTTCTCCTGAAATCAGCATCTCTACATGTTTTCAAGCTGGAATCAGGAGATTTTTAGTAATTTACAGATAATTTCAGTCGATTTTCATCAAGTTTCAATGGATTTTTAGCAGATTTTCATTAGGTTTAGGTCGATTTTCAACAAGTTTCAGTAGATTTTCAGATAAAAGAAAGAATGAGCCAAGGATTGTCATTTTCACTAATTTTTAGTAGATTATTAGTAATATTTTCAGTAACTTTCTGTAGATTTTCAATAAATTTTCAGAGAAGAACAATGGTTCAAGACTGTGGAGAACATGACAAGACACATGGAAGCTGGAATCAGGAGATTTTTTAGCAATTTACAGATAATTTCAGTCGATTTTCATCAAATTTCAATTGATTTTCAGTCGATTTTCAGTCATTTTATGTAGATTTTCAACAAGTTTCAGTAGATTTCCAGATAAAATAAAGAATGAGCTGAGGATTGTCATTTTCAGTCATTTTTAGTAGATTATTAGTAATATTTTCAGTAACTTTCTGTAGATTTTCAATATTTTTTCACATAAGAACAACAGTAAAGACTGTGGAGAACATGATGAGACACATGGAAGCTGGAATCAGGAGACTTTTAGTAATTTACAATGAGTTTCAGTAGATTTTCAGTAGATTTTCAGTAAATATTCAGTTAAAACTCTTCATTTGAAAGAAAGAATGAGCTGACGATTGTCATTTTCAGTCATTATAGTAGATTTGTTTGTATTTTCAGTAACTTTCCATAGATTTTCAGTAATTTTGTAGTCATTTTTAAAGACTACTTTAACTAATATCATATTTAATTCCAAGACACACACTCTTCATTCTCCTTAAAGAGGAACCAGGATGGAATAAAGTCACCAAGAACAATGATGAACTGGGATTAAAAATAAGAATTATTGCAGCAAATATTGATTTCTGAACTCGTATTAAGTATAAACATTCATATTATACTGATTTAGAATGAATTTGATGTTTTTGAGGTCTGAAAACATTGGATTTTCCATAAATAAATGCTCTAATTGATAATATTTGATATTTGAGGAAATGTCACATATGTTCACATATCTAGAATATATGAATATCAGTAAAACTGATCATTTTAGAGAATTTAAAACCTAAAAACTGAGTCCAGGTTTTCAACCACATGGACCCTGTTTCCCTCAGAGTTCAGGATGAAATATTAAAGTTAAATCCAGCAGAGACACTGGTATAAACATCAGTGCAGTAGAGGATTTTGCTGCCGTCACCTCTTTGAGCAGCGAGTTCCTGCGGATCTCCTCCGCTCTCATCTCTGCAGCTTCCAGGCGTCTGACGTCCTGACACATGACGGGTTTCAGGTCCACGGAGGAGTAGAGTCGACCCTGCAGCTTCCTGAATAAAGAGGCCAGAGCTCGGGGAAGGAGACCAGCTTCTCTCCCACATCCTGCAGGGAGGAGGCGCACAAGCTTGTTATTTTACTCTGCAGGAGCTGAATGTTACGTCAGTGTCAATAAAGGCTTTAACAGTCAAATCACGCATCAAATCAATGCTTTTGTTTGAGATGTTAAACTGATTTTCTGCAAATTTGATGCAAAATTTTCCATCAGATGAGATGATAAAATATACAGTTTGTGTCCATGTTGGTTTCTTGTTATTTAATTTGTATATATATATATATATATAAATAAACTATTTAAAATGTTTGTCAACCTTTTTAATAGAGTTTAACTATCTGGTACCAAACATGACATTTTTATCTTTTTTTGTGATTTTTTTGACATGAATTATCAAATGGTGTGACTGTAAAATAGCATAATAATATATTAATAGCATTAATAACATGTGTTTTTTAATATTTAAATTTGTTTAACTCTCTGATACTAAGTTTAAGAGTTGTACCACATTTTTATCTGTTTTTCCCACAAAGATAAAAATGTGGTTTTTAATTTTTTAAACATTTTTTAATAGAGTTTAACTATCTGGTACCAAACATGACATTTTTAATTGTCAAATGCTGCAACCGAATAATAGCATAATAATAGATTAATATCATTAATAACAAGCCTTTTTTAATTTTTTTAAAGATAGTTTAACACTCTGGTACTAAGTTTAAGAGTTATACCATATTTTTATATTTTTTTTCCCACAAAAATAATGTTTTTGTGTGACATGACATTTTTATCTTTTTTTTTTTTAAATCATGATTTTGTGGGATTTTTTTTCTCGAATTGTCAAATGGTGTAACCGAATAATAGCATAATAATATATTAATAGCATTAATAACATGTGTTTTTTAATATTTAAATTTGTTTAACTCTCTGATACTAAGTTTAAGATTTATACAACATATTTATCTGTTTTTCCCCACAAAAATCATGATTTCATGTGAATTTTTTAACAGGAAATGTCAAAAAAGATTAATTCTAAATATATAATCCACATAAAAATATAAAACCTGTTGATAGCATGTGTTTTTAATTTTTTAAAACGCTTTTAATAGAGTTTAACTATCTGGTACCAAACATGACATTTTTATCTTTTTTTAAAATCATGATTTTGTTTTTTTGACACAAATTGTCAAATGCTGCAACCAAATAATAGCATAATAATAGATTAATAGCATTAATAACATGTGTTTTTAATTTTTAATTTCTTTAAAGACAGTTTAACTCTCTGATACTAAGTTTTTAGAGTTATACCATATTTTTATCTGTGTTTCCCTCCACAAAAATCACGATTTTGTGTGAATTTTTTAACAGAAAATGTCAAAACAGATAAATTCTAAATATAAAATCCACATAAAATATAAAACCTGTTGATAGCATGTGTTTTTAAGTTTTTAAAACCTTTTTTAGAGTTTTTAGGGTTATACCACATGACAGAAAGCTGCAGAACGGTAAATTTATGTTAAAAACACCTGTTTTTTTGCATTTACACCTTTGCATTTAAATGGTTTCCTTCTTAATTTAAAGGTGGTAGCGTCTCCCTGGTCATGTGACCTCAGGGGCAGCGTAACATCATTAAAACCTAGCTCCTCATCTACAACCCAGACGTTATGATCACTATGAGCAGCAGAACGACTCTGACCCTGGATGGTGTAGGTTTTCCCAGAGTTGGTGACTCCATAAGTGTAGAGCAGCCTGTTTTCTCCCTGAAGAACGTCCTTCACCGTCCTCTTCATCACGACGTCGTACAGCTGCTGCTGAGTCGTCTCTGGACCGAAAATCTGGCACAGACACGGACATTAATGTGAAAATTAGCATCATTTAGACTTTTATTTATATCAATGTTATGTAGAAAAACTTGTAATAATCAAAATGAACTATCAACTCAATATAATTCTACTCTATATTAGACTAACTGTATTAAATTCAATTCATTTTCCTCTTATAACATTTCATTTTTGCAGTGCATTGATCAATATTTAGTATTTTCAGCAGCAGGTGAAGTTTTCTCCTGTTTTACAAACATTTACTGATCAAAACTGTGAATATTTTATCTGTTAAAGCTGAAATATTCTGCCTGACGTCACATTTCTGCAGAGAAACAGGAACTAGAACAGTTATTTTTCTTATTTATACAGTCAAACAGTGATTGGACCCTTTAACAAATAGCCAATAAAGCCAATTCTAATTATTTAAACCAACTCCTCCATGTGTCTCTGTATTAAATCTATTCCCAGCAGCTGAAGCCGTGACCTCTGACCTTGGAGAAGCTGAACTTGTGGAGACTCTGGGTGATTCCCCTCTCTGCCGTCCTCATGTTGTGAGACTCTTTAGGAGCTTTGAGCAGCAGATTCTCTTCGTCCTGAACAGCAACACAAGGCTGGAGCAGCAGCAGCAGCAAAATAAATGTTAATTAACCGTAAAACTGCAGGAAAACAACACAAACATCAGGGATGAGTCTCACCTGTTCCTCCTTTTCTCTCTCGGCTTCAGTCAGGGGTCGAATCCTCAGGTAAACCATCACCTTCTCTGAGGTTTCATCACCAGCGACTGCAGGTTTCACTTTCTGCAAACATGGACACATTAAACTAATCAAATAACCAATTAATTGGAAACTTTAGATAAAAGACAATGATGCAATCTGAAATATAAACTTCTTCTCTCAGGTAGAGCTGCAAATAAATAGTCTATTAATTGATTTTTTTGAGTTTCACAGATATCTGAAGCATAATTAAAGTTATTAATCAATTAATTATTGAAGCTCTACTTACAAATGTGGCAAAATATATTAATAAAAGGTGCAAAATTGGCTTATAATTCGCCTAAATGTCTGTTGTGGTGAGGATTAAAATAGACTTTTTATCAATTTATTTCCCTTTTTTTACCCAACACTTATTTACTTTTTATTCTTGTTTGCATTCAGAATGAAAAAAGACTCAACAAACAGAAAATAATCAGATTTGAGAAGCTGGAACCAGAGAATTTGGACATTTCTTCTTAAAAATGACTCTAATCCATTAATTTTGTATTATAATAATTGGTGATTAATGTGATAGATGGTAAGTTTTCCTTAAATCGTTGGTTTTTCTCCCTTAATTTGCATTTTTTGTTGCTCTGGTTCATCTTCAACAATTGAATCAAACAGATTTACCAACATTTTGAGGTTTGCAGCTTCCAAACTCTTCATATGTGAGTTTCCCAAAGATGAAGATTCAAACTAAATGTCTTTTATTGTCCACAACCCAAAGATCATCAGTTTATTATTATAGAGACTAAAGAAACCAGGAAATAATCAGAGAAGAGAAGCTGGAACCAGAGAATTTAGACATTTAATCCATTAATCTATTATCAGAATATTGTGATTAATACAGTTTCCCTCCTCACCTTTTCTATGATGGAGGGACGGACGTCTAAACCTGGAGAAATGACAGAAATCTCAGGGAGTCGGGGTCGGTTCAGACCTCCGAGCTCCGCGGCCGTGGACTCGAACACGGCGAGTTCCTCCTCGTCGTCGTAGGGAGAGAACGGAGGCGACAGAGACGCCATGTTCATCTGCTGCAGAGGAGGGATTAGAACACAATTAAATCAGGTTCATTAGTCATTAAAACTTAAATATGAAAACAAACAACAGCTGTAAGCATCAGCAAAAAAAACTATTCAATTAAAGGAATTTAAATGGAAGGATGCACATTCATTAATTTGACATTTATTATATATTATAATTTATTAACATGGAAAATAATGAGAATGTTTAAACACACAAAATAAATGCAGGTATGAGCTCAGAGGAAAAAATAGGAAGGAAAATATATATTAAATAAAACAGGATTGAATTAAAAGAGCAATGTTCTTCTGTAAAACTTGATGAAAACTGAAAATGTGTCACAAGATTCATGAATTTAAATGTTTATTTAACAGGAAAATTATTGAAAATCATGCGAAAAACGGTTGATTTTACATCTGGAATTTTTTATGTATTATTTATATATTATTTAATAAGGAGAGTAGTTATAAATAATCATAAAGCTTCAGCCTTTTCAGATTTCTTATTTATTGTGGTTTTCTTCTTTTATTGGAAGACTTGTATTGTTTATACATTATGTTAAAATAATAACAAATGAATAAACAATAATTATATTCTATTCTTTTCATGCATAATGGGAGGTAATTAAAAAATGGATTACTTTAATGAAAAGTCAATATTTTAAGCAAAAAAAGAAGATTCTGAAAATTAAAATGAAAAAAACAACTTTTTAAGTATACATCAGTCTAGTATAGAGTCAAAAATATTATATAAAGAACATTATATATAGACTTCAGGTCAAAAAATAAAGATATTTTTAAATTTGTCAAAAGTGATTATTTGGTGAATTTAAATGTTGAAATGATTCAGTGTGGGAGGAGATTTTAGTAAAATGAGGGTGTGTCACAGAAAAGTTTCACCTGAAACAGGTTGAACAACAGTTTGTGTGTCTGCAGGTGATAAACTTAGAATGTTACTGTCATATAATAATTAAAAAGAAAATTAACAGATCATTAACTCCAGTTTATTCCGGTTCATATCAACTTAACCGTTCACTTTACATCACGTGATCACATAAAACACGTGAACGTCAGTGTCATTGGCTAATTTTTTATTTAATGATTTAATTATTCTGATTTATAAAGAATCAGAATCACTTTATTAATCCGAAAAAGGAAAATCGCTTTTAGTCACGACTCATCTTAAGTGTTAAAAACAAAGAGCATCAATGTTAATACATTATTAAAAAGTTATATATAAAGATATGTAGTTTTTTAAATGACATTACAGTGTTTTAAATTAACCAGTCTGTTATTAGTGCAGTCAGGTTTTAAAACCTGCTTTATTTGTCTGTTTTTTAGCTTCTTGTACAACTTATCGTATCCTGTTTAGCAGGTTTATTGTTGTTAAACGTAACTTACCTCGAAAAATGCGGCGAGCGCCTTGTTTCCGGTGATTTAGTCTTAAAAACCTGAATAATAATTTAAGATTTAATCGTTAAAACGTGTCCTAACTGAACTTCCTGCTGCTAACACGAACCGAACTCTTCTGTTTTTCTTCGCAGCTTCAGCTCAGGTTTTAACCGGCGACTGCGTCTGATTTTTTGAACAACGCGCTTCTCCGGCGCTGATTGGCTGAAGCTCTCCGCTGGCTGCCTTCTGATTGGTCGGCGCGACGTCACGGGGTGCTCAATGTAAACAGTCCCTCCTTAAACACGGACGACGGATTTCAAACGTTCCTGTCACGTGTTCGGTGACATATATTACCTTATAGAGCCATAGGAAGGATTTGAATCTTTATTTCGAACATGTATGTGAGCACTGAACAATTTATTACAATTTCCAAAGAAGATAAATAAAAATAAAAGAAAAATAAACAAATAAATAAACAAATAGATAAATAAAAGGGCAGAAGAAGACAATAAATAAACAAAACAATCAAACCAAAGAAAAAATAATAATAATCCTCTTTTAAACCACAGTATCTATAGTATCTTTTCCTAATTATTAATTAAAGGAATAATAATAATAGTAATACCACTACTATTAATATTTTACTACTTATTTTATACTTTATTATTTATATTCATTACTGTGTGCACTTTATGGGAAAGCGGAAATCTCATTGTACTTGTATAATGACAATAAAGGCTTTCTATTCTATTCTATTCTATTCTATTCTAAAAAGGAGTAGGAAGAAGTAAAATACTTATTAATTCCTACCCCAACACTCTATTTAATTACAATAATATATACAATTATTATTTCCTGTGATTATCTATATGAAACTATAATCAAATGTTATGAAAATAACAAACTAAAGGCAACAACACAGTAGAAGTATCAGTATAAAGTGGTGATGTTCTGTCTCCAAGTAGAAAATGAGTTAAAAACACTGAAGCATGTGTCTTGTAAAATGAAAATTTCCAGTTTATTTCATGTAAATTTCACACATTTTACATATTGTTCCATTTAACAATAATAAAAAAGTTGTAGAAATATATAAAACACTGTTTAATAACACTGGCCTGGTCTATAAAACGTCATAAAGTTCCTTTTGCTCCAATTATAAATAAAAGAAAAGGAACTTATACAAGTTCTTTGGTATAACATTTAAGATAAATGTTATATCTATTGAACTGGCATTAAACTATTGTTCATTGCTTTATTCTTTGTAAAATATAACATAAACAGTCGTACACAAATTCATTCTTAAATATTTATCCTGAGAGTGTTGTCTGTTAATGGAAATTATTAAATAAAGTTTTATTCAGAACTGAAACATTCAAATGAAGTGTGATCTGTGAATATCTGTGTGTTTTAATGAATATTGTGCTATAAACTTTCTATAAACTGTGGATGAAATGTATGTTTTTTCCTTTGTGAAGTCATGAAACAGACATTGACAGATTTATTCATACTGGCCAAGTTATTATTGAAATGTGTGAATCCATCCTGTTTAATCGTGGAAGTCATGTCCAGGTTGATAGTTTGGTTCTGTAGTCGTGATGCTGTGGATTCTGATGCTGTTTGAGTGTTGAAGTCGTTGTTTCTGGACACTGTGACGAACCCCGTAACCAAAGTAGATTATTAACCCTGTTTGAAGGGAAAAGGTCACAGATTAATGCTGAGATTATGATGTTTTCAAATGAAAACTTGTGATTTAAAGCGATATTTTTGAGTTTTTTTTACAGACCTACACTCATCCACACGGCGTAACGGATCCATGTTTCTGAGCCGAGTTGAACCATTAAATAAATGTTGATGAAGGTGCTGAAAACAGGAAGAAACGGCACCAACGGAACCTGGAAATAATTACACAACATCCAAGTTTAAAGTTTTAAAACTGCAGGAAATTACACCATGTTTTCTCAGTTTGAGGGAATTTACAGTGATTTTAATTCTTAAAGAATTAAGAATGAGGAAGAGGAGACAGATCTGCACTTTGTTGTCAGGATAATTTTTATAGCTGCACTTTAATTATTATGTTCAGTGATTTAAGAGAAACAGATGGAAAATACTTGAGTAATATTATCGCTATGATGGGAAAAGCCTTTAAATTTAAAGCTATAAAAAGAAAAAAAAGAAATATGAAGCATTTCAAAATGTTATAACTCAAGGTGAAGGCTGGAATTCTGAATATTAATTTATTAGTATTAATCTTTTTTTATTTCTTCTCTAAGTCTAGTTTCTTATCTCCTGCACAACTGAAGTAGTTGTACTTTTATTATTTATAATTATATTTATATCATTGTCATTTATGTTGTAATATTTTACACCTTTACCTATAAATACCTTAATATCAAGCACCTTATTTTAATTTTTTTTTTTGCACAATGCTGGATTGAAGGTTGATTTGTTGTTTATTATTATATATATTTTATTATATTTATTTTATTATTATATAATAATTTTATAACTGCTGTAACAACTAAATGTCCCCATTGTGGGATGAATAAAGTGCAATTAATTAAATCTAAATTAACAAAAATAAGAAATGAATCCCTTCAATGGTTAAATTTCTCTGTCATGTTGATTTTAATGATATTTATTTTCCTTTATTTTGTCATTTTAGTGTTTATTTCATGTAAAATTAGGATTAAGTGTTGTACATTTACAGATATGATGCCTGTGTCTGTTTTTTTTATTTTTTTAATTATAAAAGAATAAAAAAAGATAGATAAAAAATAAACTAATTAAAAATAATACAAAATATAATAGTAACATAATGTATATAAATAAAAGTATAAATATAAATAAGTCATAAAAATAAAGACGGAACCAGTCTGTTGAGATAAATCCGTACCATGAAAGCAGCTTCAGTCGAGCTCTGTGGTTGTCGGCAGACGGCCAGCGTGAGGAGAACCAGCATTAGTGACATCACAGAGACGCAGAGCAGGCTCCACCACTCCAGAGCCTGCAGGGCGTCCACGGCCTTAGAGATGAAGAGGCTGAGGATGATGGCTGCAAAAACTGAGGAGAAAAACCTTGTTTCACTAATTATCAGGGAGAAAAAACAGCTAAACGCAGCATTAAAGGGACAGTGTGTAGTTTATGTCGCCATCTGGTGGTGAAGCTGCAGATTACAGCCTGCTGTGAAAAATACATATATCATTAGATTCACTGGTAATAAAGGTAATAAAACATAATAATTCTTAATTTGACTGATTTATATACTAATTACTATTATATTCTATTTCTGCTGAGTCTATTATGCCAGGTGAAGGGTGTCAAATATGCGGCACGGGGGCCAGAACCGGCCGCTAAAGGGAAAATGTGACGATAAATGTTCCAATTCCTGTTTTTTCACAGAAATGTGAAGTCAGTGAGAATCTTTCAGGTCTAAGATAAAATATTTAAAGTTTAGATTAATAAATGTACATCACCTGCTGCTGAAAATACTAAATATTAATCAGTACAAAATGAAATGTTATTAAGGGAAAATATCTTGTATTTAATACATTTAGTGCAGTGATTTAGCTTTTTTAAAAAAAAATACGGGATGAAAAACTCAGAATTATGAGATAAAAAGTCCAAAATATTAAATAAAATGATGAAATTAACATAAAAAGTCAAACAAAATAATATTAATTTAAAATAAGACTTAATTGGCCAAGATATTTCAAGATAATTCTACTCAATACTGAACTAAATATACCAAATACAAAAGTGTTAAAATTTCACTTTTTTTCTTATGTCATCTGTTTGTTTTTTTAAAAATTGAAAGTTAATTAATCATTTAAATATTATTAATGGATTTCTTCATATCAATAGAGATTATAGATGTTATTTATAGGTCAAATTGAACTTTAATTCTGCAGAATGTCAATTAAAATGAGTTTGACGTCATAAAAACACCATATTTCTTATTTCGATTGAATTCTACACTAATTACCATTAAAACGAGTCTGTTCTGCTCTTTTCTGCTGTATTTTTAATAATAAAATGAATAAATCACGTACTAATGAGGACAGATAAAACAGACACGTTGCTAGAGGTCCGTGAGGTTGGTTGTGACGGAGGAAATAAAACTCCACCGACTGAAAACGGCTCAGGTTTATTCACACTTGAATCTTCACTGGGATCCACCTGGTATCTGTAAATAAGAATAAAGACACATTAACAGAAAAACACAACAGCTGGGTTGATGTTCACATGATTTATTTCTGTATATCGATGCTGGTTCCATTTATTTGATTCTCATCCTTTAATTTATGTGATATTCATGTTTTAAAGACAAATCAGCTGATTTAATATTATTATTTCATCCTTAATTAAACATTTTAAGGCAGAAACTACCTCAGACAGCTGCTAAGGTCAGTGGATCAATATTATTAAGAATAATATCCACTTTTTACCACTCTGAATATTTAAAAGATGCTCTAACACACACATTTATTGTGATAAATAATAAATTAATATGAGAATAAAGGTTGATGAACATGTTGTTGCTTGGTCAGTCAGGAGCTGATTGATAATCTATAGTTAAATTATACTATTACCCTCTGGTTTTGCAGCCAATTTGGGTGCAAAACCTTTAAATTCTATGTCATTGATGCATTAAATCATGTAATTTAGGGTAAATTGTGTTTCTCTCTGAACTCAACACTTTAAATATTTTAATGCTTTCCATTAGCTTTACTCATCAATTTTTGGCTTTTTCTGCAGCTTTTTCCCCTTAAATCTGCCCTAAAACTCACCAAATGTGCTCACAACTAGAGAAAAACTTGATATTTAATGTTTTGCATTAACCCCTTGATCTCCAGCCCTTTTTCAGGTTTAGGACATCCCCATAGTCAGTAGTGTATGTCTGGAATAAACACAGAGATGTTGGTCGACACTAAACGACCATTTATTGATCTCAAATAAACATTTTCATCCCAAAACAGCAACAAAAAAACACATTTTTTGTTCGTCGCTTCAAACAAGCGACTTTTTCCTGTAGTGTTTTTTGGCTGCTAGTTTACTGAGTCTTTGTCATAAAGCTACACTGATGGTACCGTTGGACTCGTCACAGTCTCAGCTTTCATATGAGATGTCATTTGTTTGTATAACATGAAGTATCAGAGTGCTAGCCATCAAAATGTGGCGAGTGGGTTGGCTTTATGATCGTATAGCGATTTTCATATTTGTTAATTAATTAGCTTGGTGTTGGAGTTGTGTTTGGTGTGTGTAAATATGACTTATATGTGCTTGTAGTGGAGTTTCTCCTGTTTAATTTGATGTATAGCTTCACTATATTTGTACATGATTAGTGGAGCAATCTGGAGTTTAACGGGTTGGAAACTTAAAAAGAAATTGTTCAACACAAGTTTAAACACTGCTCTAAATGTTCCTAGACTCACACACACATTTATTATAGTAAATAATACCTTAATATGAGAATACATATAGCGACCAGCGTGTAGGCGAACAGCGTTCCGATGGACATCATGTCGACCAGCGCCTTCAGGTCAAACAGCAACGCCATGATGGCTGAGAGTCAAAAACACACCAGAATGAACAGAAGCTTCAACCGTTTCCCTGATTATTTTAATTAAATGGTGATGATTTGTTACCTGCGACGACGCCTGAAGCCAACGTGGCGACGACAGGACTCTGCCTGTCACTCATCCTGCTGAGAGGCCTGAAGAGGAGGCCGTCCCTCGCCATGGCGAACAGGACCCGGGGCATCGGGAACATGGAGCCCAGCAGGCTGCAAAATACAGAGAATCAGCGATAAACATCAATGAATGAATGAAGTTTATTCAGGCACAACAAGAGAAAAACAGCGTGCAGCGTTGATATTTCACACAAAATCAATGATCATGTGTTGAATAATGACTGAAAAGGCGTAAAATCTACACTAAATGATTAACTTTTTCAACTTTTATGGCTACAAATTGCCAGAAAAGGAAAAAAAACAACATTAAAAAAGCAAGAAACAACAGAAAAGCACAGCAAAATTATACACACTTATAAGCTTCAACACTAGATTTACAAACCAATTTTTATTTGGTGAACATTTTCCCCGAATTCTGATTAAAAGACAGACAGGATATCCTGGTTATGTAACCTCTTAGATTCTAAATCCTTCAAAATAAAAGCCCCTTTTCACACCTAACAGTAAAAACATAGTAAAGTGTGCACTGTACCTGGTGGACAGGGCACAGAGGGACCCGACAGCCACGGCGTATTTAGCAGGACTCCAGCCGATGTAGGTGAAGGCGACGGGCAGCGGGCTGTTAACACTCAGCAGGTAATACGGCATCATCAGCGTCAGAGACGCCGAGACGCCGAAATACGCCAGGAAACAGATGAGCAACGACGCCACGATGCCCAGAGGAATGGACTTCTGAGGGTTCTGAACCTCCTCTCCTGAAAAAACACAGAGAAATCATCCAAACGGGGAGTTTTATATCATAACGTGACCTTTATTTCTGAAAATTAACTGCATTTACACTGAAAAATGGTTCTGATTCAGTGATAAATAAAAGTTGACAAGATGAGAAAGTCAAAGGTTTTAAATATATAGTTTTAAGAATCAGGTTTCTATAATGTTCATGTTGCTTTCTTGTTATTTAAAAGCTCATTTTCTACCTTTTATTTTGACAAAAATCACAATTTTGTGAAAAAGAATGAAAACATTTTAAATATTTAATCCACGTAGAATATAAAACTAGTTTATTTTTATTTTATTTTGACATTTTTAAGAGAGTTAACCAAGTTTGTTTTATCTGGTTTATTTAGTAGATTTTAACGTGTTATTAAATCATAATTTTTTTGATTTTTTATTTGTTAATGGATCAAATTCCTGTAATTTTATTTATTCATTTTTATTATTTTTAACTCTGAAATATGCTGCTCTACCTTTAAAACAAATTTAACTCAATTAAGTACAATCATTTCAAAGAATGTGCACAATCAACTTAATGAATAATCTAGAGTTAGATAAATACATTTCATGCAGCCACTTGACATAATGAACTAAATTCAACCTGTTGTGGCGATGCAGTCGAATCCAACAAAAGCATAAAAACACGTCGCTGCTCCGGCTAAAGTTCCCTCGAAACCAAAAGGAAAAAATCCTCCACGGCCGAATCTGACAGTTTCATTCAGTGACGTTTGGTTTCTGCAACAAAACAACGTGATGTTTGGTCGGTTAATATTAATTATGAAGCTCAAGCACAAGTAAAATAGTTAATATATGACTAATAATATAGTTTATTGAGATAAAACCATCCATACTCAGCTGCATGGAGCACAGAATCTTCACTAATGTTCCAGTTGTTGATGTTTCCCTTAATGAAACCAGAGAGAATCACAAACAGCAAAACCAGAACGTTCACTGCTGTAAAAACCTTGTTGACGACGGCGGATTCTTTCACACCAAAAGCCAGAATTCCTGCAGAAAAAAACAGAAAATATGCAGGTTTATTTAATATTAAATATTTAAATTAAATAATAATAATTAAATTGAATAATAAAATTAAATATGACATATTTAAATTAAATATGTAATACAATTTAATATTAAATATTTAAAGAAAATATTTAATAAAATGTAATATTAAATATTTAAATAAACTATTTAATAAAATTAAATATTAAATATTTAAATAAAATATTTAATAAAATTAAATATTAAATATATAAATAGAATATTACATAAAATTAAATATTACATATTTTAAAAAAATTAAATAAAATTAAATATTTAAATAAAATATTTAATAAAATGTAATTAAATATTTAAATAAATTATTAAATGAAATTAAATATTACATATTTAAATAAAATATTAAATAAAATTAAATATTTAAATAAAATATCAAATAAAATTAAATATTACATATTTAAATAAAATATTAAATAAAATGAAATATTTAAATAAAATGTTAAATAAAATGAAATATTTAAATAAAATATTAAATAAAATTAAATATTACATATTTAAATAAAATATTAAATGAAATTAAATATTACATATTTAAATAAAATATTAAATAAAATTAAATATTTAAATAAAATATTAAATAAAATTTAATATTAAATATTTAAATAAAATATTAAATAAAATTAAATATTACATATTTAAATAAAATATTAAATAAAATTAAATATTTAAATAAAATATTTAATAAAATTTAATATTACATATTTAAATAAAATATTAAATAAAATTAAATATTTAAATAAAATATTTAATAAAATGTAATATTAAATATTTAAATAAAATATTAAATAAAATTAAATATTTAAATAAAATATTTAATAAAATTTAATATTAAACATTTAAATAAAATATTAAATGAAATTAAATATTGCATATTTAAATAAAATATTTAATAAAATTTAATATTAAATATTTAAATAAAATATTTAATATTAATTAAAAATAATTGAATAAAAATAATAAAATAAAAATAATAAATCAAATAAAAATGTAAAAAAAAATAAATAAAATGAATAATAAAATTTAAAAAATAAAAAAATTAAAAACGTGAGACTGGCCTGCCAGGATCATGATGAGTCCTGCAGCGAACACGTCCGGGTACGGAGCTAATCCTGGTAAATCCATCGCTGCCTTTTCACCCAGAGAAGCAGCGATGGCGTTCCCGATGAGGTCATCGAAGGTTCCGCTCCACGCTCGAGCAACGCTAGACGTTCCTGAAAAACAACAACAATAGACAAACTAATCGTTTCTACATGTGATAATTATGATCACGGGAGGACATTCGATTTAAAACATCACTATAAGCCATGAAATAAACGTGTGGTTTTAGATTATAGAATCATAGAATAAAAGATTTTTGACTCTTTTTGATGATGCTGAAAAAAATACTCAAATTGTCAGATTAATAATAATAATCAGATTAATTAATTATTCAAATAGTTGATGATTGAAGTGATAATAATCGCTGCAGCTCTATTAAACAGATTCACTTGTTCTCTAAATGTCCTGTTTACAACTGAAAATAATATAGTTATAGTTTATAGTTATAAAATTAAAAGTCAGATCTTAGATATTTGTTAATATTTGTTTGCAAGTTGATTTTAATAAACCTTAGTTACAGATAGCTTAGTCCATTAGATTAGTCCATGCATCATATTGGTTTTAACTAAAAAAAAAAACAGAAAATAACCAATAAATAATAATAGAACCAGAGAATTTGGACATTTTCTTCTTAAAAATGACTCAAATCCATTAATCGATCATCAAAATAGTTGCTGATTAATGTGATAATTGGAAACTAATTGATTAATTGACTAATCATTGCAGCTCTGAGACTTACTATAATAAAAAATGTGACTTTTTAAGACCTTCCAGCAGGTTCTGTAAAGATTTCCTGTATAAAAATGAACTGAGCCGCCTTAAACTAACAGATCTGCCATAAATGATGATGATCTTCACCTATAACATAAGACAGCAGCAGGTTCCATCCGGTGATAAAGGCCCAGATCTCTCCTACAGTAACGTAACAGTACAGATAAGCCGATCCGGTCTTGGGGACCCGGGCCCCGAACTCAGCGTAGCAGAGTCCGGCGAAGACCGAGGCCACGGCAGCGACCAGGAAGGAGACCACGATGCTGGGACCCGACACCGTCCTGGCCACCTCACCGGACAACACGTAGACCCCCGCCCCCAGAGTGCTGCCCACACCCAGAGCCACCAGGTCCACAGAGGTCAGGCAGCGCCGGAACCCCGACACCTCCCCCTCCGGTTCTAGAGGCTTCCGACGGGTCAGAGACTGGAGGAACAGCAGCAGCTGCTGGGATCCAGACATCTGGAAAAGCAGCAGAATCCTCCATTACTGGATGAAACCAGGCAGAAACTATTATAGTGATAATGAGAACTATTAGAGAATTAACTTTAAATTGACAGGATGAACTTTAACCCTAAAGAAACCAGGAAATAATCAGAGAAGAGAAGCTGGAACCAGAGAATTTAGACATTTTCTACTTAGAAATGACTCTAATTGATTAATCAATTCATGTAATAATCATCAACTAATCAATTAATTGATTGAGGCAGACTGTATTGTTGCTAAAGCTGCTTTAGGACCATAAACACAGCTATTTGTTATGAATAAACCATGAAAATTTAAATATTAAACTATGAAAATGGTCAAAATAGGTCCCCTTCAAAATAAAAGCATGCTCAAAAACAGTCCACAACCCAAAGATCATCAGTTTATTATTATAGAGACTAAAGAAACCAGGAAATAATCAGAGAAGAGAAGCTGGAACCAGAGAATTTACACATTTTCTACTTTAAAAAATGACTCAAATCAATTAATTAATTGTCAAAATAGTTATTGATTAATGTGATAGATGGAAACTAATCGATTAATCAACTAATCGTTGCAGCTATTAATAAATATCCTGATTACAACTGAAAATAATAGATCCTAGATATTTCCTTCATTAAATTCAATCGTCAGTTGATTTTAATGAACTTTAATTACACATAATTACATGTTTAATGATGAAACAGAAGCTATGCAGCTGTTTAACAGTAAATTATGAAGATTAATACATGATTTTAAATAAATAAACGAGAAATAATCAGATTTGAGAAGCTGGAATCAGAGGATTTGGACATTTTCTTCTTTAATAAATCACTAATTAATCAATTATCAAAATAGTTGACACTCATAACAATGTCATAGCT
This sequence comes from Lepturacanthus savala, assembly GCA_030544235.1. Lineage (NCBI taxonomy): Eukaryota > Metazoa > Chordata > Actinopteri > Scombriformes > Trichiuridae > Lepturacanthus > Lepturacanthus savala. Next base: position 2,560,054 of record CM060479.1, read on the forward strand.
ATTAATCAATTAATTAATTGATTAGTTTCCAACATTTGTTTAAATATTTAAGATGAGACTTTTATTTTCACAAGAAATTTATCACAATTTGAATTATTTCAGTTAGATTCTAGTGAATTTGTTAATTAGAGCTGCAACGATTAGTCGATTAATCGATTAGTTTCCAACTGTCTCATTGATCAGCAACTATTTTGATAATTGATTAATGGATTTGAGGCTTTTTAAGAAGAAAATGTCCAATGTTTTAGAATAAAAAGTTAATGGTTCACAGAGAAGATGAGGAGGAAAATCATCAATAATCATCAATTTTGGATCATTTTAAAATCAGAACTGATGTTTTTTGGTTATTGAAACTATTTCTCATTGATCAATAATCAATAATCAGACATTTGAAAAATAGAAAAATATAATTTAAGGTCCATTTAGAACAGATACTGATATTATACATTAATAGTGATTATTGATCATCTATAACTGATATTATACATTAATAGTGATTATTGATCATCTATAACTGATATTATACATTAATAGTGATTATTGATCATCTATAACTGATATTATACATTAATAGTGATTATTGATCATCTATAACTGATATTATACATTAATAGTGATTATTGATCATCTATAACTGATATTATACATTAATAGTGATTATTGATAATCTATAACTGATATTATACATTAATAGTGATTATTGATCATCTATAACTGATATTATACATTAATAGTGATTATTGATCATCTATAACTGATATTATACATTAATAGTGATTATTGATCATCTATAACTGATATTATACATTAATAGTGATTATTGATAATCTATAACTGATATTATACATTAATAATCTATAACTTCTTGATTTTACTCTGAAATCACATTTAAATTTATAATTTTCTAATGTTACTCCCTCAGAGGGACAGTTTCTGCCTTAAACTGAAACGACTCCACTGTTTTTGGATGTTTTTAATATTTAATTGTGCTCATATTTATTACATTTATCAAGAAATCAGGTTCTTACCTTTCAGTCGTGTGAGAGTCTGTGTTTTTTCGTGTCTGAGACACGTTTCTGTGAGGATAAACCCGTTCTCTGTTCACGGCTCCACATTCTTTACTCTTTATGTTACATTTCAGATGTTCCTGTGATTTCTGCAAAAAGAGAAGATCAGGATGATTTGTTGAGGAAATGACTCCAACATATATTCCACAAGATAAAAATCTCAGACACTAAAAACTGCTCGGATGCATTTTTGGAAATTATCAGTAATCTCTGACATGTGATTCCTGCAGAAACTTCAACAATGATGTAAAAAAAAGTTGGTTTATTATATTACATTAAAACTAGAGCTGCAGATAACGACTATTTTAAAGTAATGTGTTTCTAAAAGCTGAAGATTCAACCTAAAATGTCTTTTTTTGTCCAAAGATCATCAGTTTATTATTATAGAGACTAAAGAAACCAGGAAATAATCAGAGAAGAGAAGCTGGAACCAGAGAATTTAGACATTTTCTTCTTATAAAATGACTAATCAATTAATCAATTGTCAAAATAATTGTTGATTAATGTGATAGTTGGAAACTAATCGATTAATCAACTAATTATTGCAGCTTTAATGAACAGATTCACTTGATCTCTTAATAAATACAACTGAAATTGTAATAAATTTCTCATAGTAAGTCAGATCTTAGATATTTGTTGTTTAATATTTAGCTTTTTCTTCATTAAATTCAATTGTCAGTTGATTTTAACAAACCTCAGTTACACATAACTTCATGTTTAACTCTAAAACAGAAACTATGCAGCTGTTTAACAGTAAATTATGAAGATTAGTCCATGCATCATATTGGTTTTAACTAAAGAAACCAGAAAATAACCAATAAATAATAATAGAACCACAGAATTTGGACATTTTCTTCTTAAAAATGACTCAAATCCATTAATCGATCATCAATATAGTTGCTGATTAATGTGATAATTGGAAACCATGATTTTAAACAATTAATACATGATTTTAAACAAAGAAATAACCAGATTTAATCAGATTAATTGACTGATGCAGAAAAAAAGTATTTTCTCACTTTGTTTAATAAACATTAACTATTAAAAAAGCCAATAAACAAAAGTATTTGCAGGATTGTCATGAATTATTGATCTTATTCAGATTTTTTCTTACTTTTTTACCATTTTTTATTGATATACAACAAATTAAACGCATAACTAAATAAATAATAATAAAATAAATTAAGTAAATATATGAATGAAGGAAAAATAATACAATCATGCATCATACAATCAACATATTTATAAAAAATAAAATATATATATATATATTTTGTCTCTAATTAACTTATTGTGACAGGAAGAAGAAGTTTTACTAAAAGTCAGGACTAAGTGCATTAACATGAGGTTTCAGGGACACAGATGAGTCACTCTGTCATAAAGTGGAATGTTTTTCAGTGGAAACGTCTGCTCGGCAACAGATTGAAGCTTCAGTCATCAGAGCATGAAGATGATGAAGATGATGAGGATGAAGATGATGTTTGAGGAACGAAACGATGCGATCCGCTGCTTCCAGGGATCAAATCTACAGCAGGAAGTAACAGTTTAAACAGGTGGAAAATAGACTGAAATCTGGGCTGGTTAGAGTCCACTACAGGTTACTGATCACTAATCAATAAATAAAGTGATCAGAGATGCTGCAACTTAGTGGAAAAGACTAAAAATGTTGGTTTCACCTGTTGGACATGAGGGAAGAAGGGATTTCTATATCTGAAAAATGACAGAATGTATAAATGTATGTATATAGTGTATAATGTATATGTATTTTAAACAGTTTAAAGAGTAGGAAGGAAGGAAGGAAGGAAGGAAGGAAGGAAGGAAGGAAGGAAGGAAGGAAAGAAGGAAGGAAAGACAGAACAAAGGAAGGAAGGAAGGAAGGAAGGAAAGAAGGAAGGAAAGACAGAACAAAGGAAGGAAGGAAGGAAGGAAGGAAGGAAGGAAGGAAGGAAGGAAGGAAGGAAAGACAGAACGAAGGAAGGAAGGAAGGAAGGAAGGAAGGAAGGAAAGACAGAACGAAGGAAGGAAGGAAAGACAGAACGAAGGAAGGAAGGAAAGACAGAACGAAGGAAGGAAGGAAGGAAGGAAGGAAGGAAGGAAGGAAAGACAGAACGAAGGAAGGAAGGAAGGAAGGAAGGAAGGAAAGACAGAACGAAGGAAGGAAGGAAGGACAGAAGGAAGGAAGGAAGGAAGGAAGGAACGAACGAACAAAGGGAGGAAGGAAGGAAGGAAGGAAGGAAGGAAGGAACAAACAAAGGGAGGAAGGAAGGAAGGAAGGAAGGAAGGAAGGAAGGAAGCAAGGAAGGAAAGAAAGAAAGAAAGAAAGAAAGAACAAACAAAGGGAGGAAGGAATAAAAAATAAGAGAAGGAAGGAATTAAGTAAGGAAGGAAGGAAGGAAGGAAGGAACAAAGGAAGGAAGGAAGGAATAAAAAATAAGAGAAGGAAGGAATTAAGTAAAGAAGGAAGGAAGGAACGAACGAATGAACGAACAAAGGGAGGAAGGAAGGAAGGAAGGAATAAAAAATAAGAGAAGGAAGGAATTAAGTAAAGAAGGAAGGAAGGAAGGAAGGAAGGAAGGAAGGAAGGAAGGAAGGAAGGAAGGAAGGAAGGAAGGAATAAAAAATAAGAGAAGGAAGGAATTAAGTAAAGAACGAAGGAAGGAATAAAAAATAAGAGAAGGAAGCCGAATGAAGGATATAAGGAGGAAGGATTAAAGGAAATAAGGACGGAGGTAAAGAAGGAACGAATGAGGAAGGAAAGTAGGAAATAGGAAAAGAAAGAAGGAACAGATGGAAGGATTGAAAAAATTAAAACAATTAAAATGTGTAACGCAGGATAATTAGAGTCTGTTAAAGTTTCTGGTGTTTTTATCGAGGAGGAATAAACTGTGAGGAGGATTGAAAAAAATTAAAAATGAGTTGAAACACCTCAATAAAACGGGATAATTAGAGTATTACGGGTTATTTTCTGCTTTCTGGTGGTTCTGATAGAATAAAGTGAGTAAAGTTGAGTAAAGTGTGGATTCATTTAAAGTGAGAGTGGAACTGTGGGCACATTCATTAGCTGCAGGAAATAAACGAGCCTTCTCTCTGTTAATGATTCATCAGCAGAAACAGCTTCACAAGCTGAACCCCATTATCCACAGAATCATTCAGCACCGGAATATTCTGCTGAAAGGCCTTAAAATCCTCAGCTGCTGCTCTATAAACTACAACCAGGTGAGTTTATCCTGTTTATCTGTTGCTTTAGAAGCTTTAAGCTTAAAATCAATGAAGAACTAGTTAATAGAATCAAGCATCAGTCAGTAAACTTTGTGATTATTTTACTGATTTTACTTAGAAATAAATAAATATATATATTTGTAATTTACAAAGATAAACCTTTGGTGGACACTGAACAAACAATGGAGCTGAAACTATATAAAGACAATTAATCTATCAATTATTGAAATAAATAATTGATTAGTTCACACAATGGAGTAAAATATCTGTTTCCCAAAGTTAAAGATTTAACCTAAAACGTCTTTTTTTGTCCACAAACCAAAGATCATCAGTTTATTATTATAGAGACTAAAGAAACCAGGAAATAATCAGAGAAGAGAAGCTGGAACCAGAGAATTTAGACATTTTCTTCTGAAAAATGACTCAAATCCATTAATAGATTATAAAAATAGTTGGTGATTAATGTGATAATTGGCAAATAATGGATTAATTAACTAATATTTGCAGAAAACAAAAATAAAAATCACTTTTTAATGCTATTACTCAATTTGTTGAATCATTAAAAAGGCCCATAAACAACAGTATGTGATTTATTAATGTTAAATTGTGGTAAAACTACCAGAAAATAATCAGAGAAGAGAAGCTGGAACCAGGAATTTTGGACATTTTGGTAGTTAATTTATCTATAGATCATTGAAACGAATAATTGATTAGCTGTTTGGTTCATAAAATGGTGTAAAATGTTGATCTTAAGCTTAAAATTCAGCCTAAAATGTCTTTTTTTGTTCAGAAAGTCAGCGAATAATTGACCAACCGTTGCAGCTCCATTGGAAATGAATACGAGTTTAAGATTTGCCTTTGATATTTAAATATAGAATAAGCTTAATGTATAAAGTTTTAAGGTGTTTGGTTGCAGAACTTCTCTAAAACAGTTAATAAAGCATTGAGCGGCTCCTGCTTCATTATCACAGCTCTGCAGCAGCATTTTTCCAGCAGTTTATGGGATGCAGCAGGTTTTTTTCTCTGGGTTCAGTGGCCACGGCAGCAGAGACACAGGAAACTGAGTCATTAGACTGTGACTCATGTTAATCTCACGTCTATTTCGGTTTCAGGTGGATTTTTCTGCTCTAAATGAGCCTGAAACGGCATCTTTCGAATGTTAATTTCATCTCTTTTTTTAAGAGAAGTCAATCCTGGGAAACAACAATCATTTTCTTACTTTTCTGATTTATAAAGAGCTAAATATGTTAATTTTTCTGTCTTTTTTCCTCAGATATTCACAAAACTGCAAACATGACAAACATCAACCATCTCAGCAGAAAGATCCACGGGAGACGATAATAATCGGAGTGGCTTCAGTTGTAGGAAATAATCTAAAAGATGCGTTTCGTTCTGTATTATCTGACGCTGCTGGGGTCCGGTTACGTTATTTCTACGTACGGACCCCGTCAGAGGGCCCAGATGACCGGAGACATTTTGCTCGGAGGACTTTTCCCGATGCACTTTGGAGTCGCGTCTAAAGACCAGGACCTGGCTGCCAGGCCAGAATCTTCACAGTGTGTCAGGTGAGACTTAGACTGAGAAATTATATCTGGAAAAACTGGATTTCATCACCCTATTAAAATGTAGTCAAAGGCCTAACCTTAACCTAAACTTAATCTAACTTTAACCAAACCTAAACCTAGCCTCAACTTTACCTAAACCTAACTTGATCTAACCTAAATGTAACCTAAACCTAACCTAAACTTAACATAAATGTAACCTAAACCTAACCTTAATCTAATGGGAACCTAACATTAATTTAATTTAAACCTAACTTTAATCTAATTTGAACCTAATCCTTACCAGGAGCCAGAAGCTGCAGAATCTACCTGCACTCAAAGGTAACCTAACCTTAATCTCAATCTAACCTAAACCTAACCTTAATCTAGCCTAAACCTATTTTAACCTAAGATAAACCTTATTTTAATCTAACCTAAACCTAACTTTAATATAATCTAAACCTAAACTTAATCTAACCTAAACCTAACTTTAACCGAACCTAATTTAAACATAACCCTAACCCTAATCTAACCTAAACCTAACCTTAACCTAACCTAAATGTTAGCTTACCCTAACCTTAACTGTCCTAAATCTAGAATGTTTGAAAATTGGCAAGTTGTTTGTGTCTTAGGTCTTTATTGCAACAGGTTGCTGATATAATTAAATCTGATCCGATGCTTTGTTGTTCCGCAGGTTTAATTTCCGCGGGTTCCGCTGGCTTCAGGCGATGATTTTCGCGGTGGACGAGATCAACAACAGCAGCAGCCTCCTGCCCAACATCACGCTGGGCTACAGGATCTTTGACACCTGCAACACGGTGTCGAAGGCGCTGGAGGCGACGCTCAGCTTCGTGGCTCAGAACAAGATCGACTCCCTGAATCTGGACGAGTTCTGCAACTGCACCGATCACATCCCGTCCACCATCGCCGTGGTCGGAGCAGCTGGATCCGCCGTTTCCACAGCTGTCGCTAACCTTCTGGGACTGTTTTATATTCCACAGGTGAGTCAGTGCTGCACCTGAGGGGGAGGAGTTAAATTACTGGGACTGTTTAATGCTCCATTTTCACAATGCAGTATGGTATGCTTATTTTAGCCTTTCTATTATCATGAAAATGGACCAGTTCCATGGTCCAGTTACCAGAAAGAAAGAAAGGACAGAGGGAAGGCTCCCCTGGTCCGAAAAGAATGTTATGACCCATTATCCTAAAAATCAGATCAACACACCAAATATTTACCAGACAAATACTCTCTCTGGATTCTGTGTTTTATCACTATCTGGTCTGTTTCAGATCAGTTACGCTTCTTCCAGCCGTTTACTGAGCAACAAGAACCAGTATAAATCCTTCATGAGGACGATTCCGACAGACGAGTATCAGGCCATTGCCATGGCCGATGTCATCGAGCACTTTCAGTGGAACTGGGTCATCGCTGTTGCCTCGGATGACGACTATGGCCGCCCGGGCATCGAGAAGTTCGAGAAGGAGATGGAAGAGCGAGACATCTGCATCCACCTCAATGAGCTCATATCTCAGTACTTCGAGGATCACGAGATCCAAGCTCTGGCCGACAGGATCGAGAACTCCACGGCCAAAGTGATCGTGGCGTTCGCCAGTGGCCCGGACATCGAGCCTCTGATCAAAGAGATGGTGAGGAGGAATGTCACGGACCGAACCTGGTTGGCCAGCGAGGCCTGGGCCAGCTCGTCGCTCATCGCTAAACCCGAGTACCTGGATGTCATGGCCGGAACCATCGGCTTCGCTCTGACCGCAGGACACCTCCCCGGCTTCAGAGAGTTCCTGCAACAAGTCCATCCTAGGAAAGATGGCCACAATGAATTTGTCCGGGAGTTCTGGGAGGAAACCTTCAACTGCTACCTGGAGGACAGCCCCAGACGCCAGGAGAGCGAGAACGGCAGCACCAGCTTCAGGCCACTGTGCAGTGGCGACGAAGACATCACGAGTGTGGAAACTCCGTACCTGGACTACACGCACCTGCGGATCTCATACAACGTCTACGTTGCAGTTTATTCCATCGCTCGGGCGTTGCAGGACATACTCACCTGTGTCCCTGGACATGGACTGTTCGCCAACAACTCCTGCGCAGATATAAAGAAAATGGAAGCTTGGCAGGTAAAACGCTGCATATCCCCTAGGGGGTCCAGGGATTGGGGTTAGAAAAAATCAGAAATTTGTAAAGTTAAACTCAGTAATTTGGTGAGATTTGAGAGCAAAATCCCAAATTAATCACATTTTATCTGTTCTAAACTTGCCTTAAGGTCCTGAAGCAGCTCAGACATTTGAACTACACCAACAGCATGGGGGTGAAAATGGACTTTGGCGAGAACGGCGACATGGCAGCGAACTACAGTATCATAAACTGGCACCGGTCCGCTGAGGACGGGTCTGTGGTGTTCGAGGAGGTCGGATATTACAGCATTCACACCAAGAGAGGAGCCAGGCTGTCCATCGACAAGACCAAGATCCTGTGGAACGGACACAGTTCCGAGGTATGTAGGGGATGTTTCTGTAATGATTGTACTCATCAGACCCTGAACACGAAAAACATCCAGAACCCATTGATTTAAAGTTGTATTAACTTTTCTGGCCACTAGATAGCAATGAAGCAATCTGTAAACACAACTATGAAATGTTATCAAAGTTCAAAGTTGTTCAGAAACGGATTCCCAAATTCAGATGGGATTCTCAGACCTTTATCTGACTTTATCGTTAGAAGAGCCTGACAATTGGTACCAAATCAGTTGATTTGGTGCTTTCATGTGGAAAAGTCGGGGTCATTAAGTGAAATTGGAAGCTGATGGAGCGTTTCTGTGTGTTTTATATATTATATTATAGGTTCCATTCTCAAACTGCAGTGAGGACTGTGAACCAGGAACCAGGAAGGGGATCATAGACAGTATGCCCACATGCTGCTTTGAATGCACCGAATGCTCAGATGGAGAATACAGTAATCATAAAGGTACCAAGAAGCCAGACATTCACTCATTTCTGCTAGTGTTACACCTGGAGTTCTAATACAGTTTTTATTTAAACAGATGCCAGTGTTTGCACCAAATGTCCCAATAACTCCTGGTCCAATGGGAATCACACCTTCTGCTTCCTGAAGGAAATCGAGTTTCTTTCCTGGTCAGAGCCGTTTGGAATCGCCTTGGCCATCTGTGCGGTGCTGGGTGTCGTCCTCACGGCCTTCGTGATCGGCGTGTTCGTGAGGTTCCGGAACACACCCATCGTCAAGGCCACAAACCGTGAGCTGTCCTACGTCCTGCTCTTCTCGCTCATCTGCTGCTTCTCCAGTTCGCTGGTCTTCATCGGCCAGCCCAAGGACTGGATGTGCCGCTTGCGCCAACCGGCCTTCGGCATCAGCTTCGTCCTCTGTATCTCCTGCATCCTGGTGAAGACCAACCGGGTGCTGTTGGTTTTCGAGGCCAAGATCCCGACGAGTCTGCATCGTAAATGGTGGGGCTTGAACCTGCAGTTTCTTCTGGTGTTTCTCTGTACCTTCGTCCAGGTCATGATTTGTGTGGTCTGGCTTTACAACGCCCCGCCGTCCAGTTACATGAACCATGACATCGACGAGATCATCTTCATCACCTGCAACGAGGGTTCTGTGATGGCTCTTGGGTTCCTCATTGGTTACACCTGCCTCCTGGCGGCCATATGCTTCTTCTTCGCTTTTAAGTCGAGAAAACTACCGGAAAACTTCACAGAAGCCAAGTTCATCACGTTCAGCATGCTCATCTTCTTCATTGTGTGGATCTCGTTCATCCCGGCGTACTTCAGCACTTATGGCAAATTTGTCTCCGCCGTGGAGGTCATCGCTATCCTAGCGTCCAGCTTCGGGATGTTGGCCTGCATTTTCTTCAACAAGGTCTACATCATCCTCTTCAAACCGTCCAGGAACACTATCGAGGAGGTCCGCTGCAGCACGGCTGCGCACGCCTTCAAAGTGGCGGCCAAGGCGACGCTGAAACACAGCGCGGCGTCGTCGTCCAGGAGGAAGTCGAGCGGCGTGGGCGGGTCGTCCGCCGCCTCCACGCCGTACTCGTCCATCAGCCTCAAGACCAACAGCAACGACTGCGACGCCAACTCAGTGAAGCACAAACCGAGGGTGAGCTTCGGCAGCGGGACGGTCACGCTGTCGCTGAGCTTCGAGGAATCGAGAAGAAGTTCCCTGATGTGACGGACTTGGACTCGTGTTAGAATTTATAGACAATAAGGCCTCATCCACACCAGTTTCGAAAACTCCTGTCCACATCACCGATTGATAAATGAAGCCACAAAATCTTCTTCAATCAATGTCATGGCACATGCCAAACCAGTAGGTGGCGATATCACTCCAAACAGGAAGGACATTTCAGCCAATCACACGTCTCCATGGATACAACTTCCTGTTTACTGTCAGTTCATGTTTTAGTTTTTCTTTGTCTATGAAAGATCAGAGTTGATCAGAGATTAGTTGGAAGAGGAATCTCTATAAATCATTTTACAAATAGGGTCAAGTAAGAGGGTAAGATGATATTTCTTCTGGAAAATACTAGTCCTGCAGATGGGAGCAATAAAACGTTTTGGATCTCGGCTGCTTTAAAACATCAAACAAGAAGAAGAAAAAACAGAGAAACACATGGTTTCAGAAATACCAGCGTTGTGGTGGACGGATCCTTACATTAGATTAGTGTCAAACTCAGTTTAGTTCATAGATTTGATATAAATAACACCTACAAATTTCTTCTCCTTTTCATATAAAGAAATACATTATAAATATTTACACGATTAATTAACAGAACAGAAGAGATGACATAAGACATAAAAAAGTGAAATTTAAAAAATATGATGTCTCAACTTTCAATTAAAGACTTTTACTTACTGAACGATATTTAGTATTTTCAGCAGCAACCATTTACTTTTCAAATCTGTAAATATTTTATCTCTTGAGACGTCACCGGATTGGACTTTTTAGCGGCCGGTTCTGGCCCCCGGGCCCTATGTTTGTCACCCCTGACATAGACATTCCCTTTTCCCTTTTTCTCCTCATTTTTCTCTCATTTTGTTTGAAAGTTGATGTTTTACTTGCAGGAAAATATTCATTTCATTCTGTATTTTCATCCTAATCTTAATGTAGACTCAGTCAGATATTAACAAGACATTTTGTACAATTAAAAACATATTAGATCCTTACCTTGTTGTTTATTTGAAGGTTTTTCATTTGTCCGTCAGAATATATCCAATGTAATTAAGAAACAATCAACATGGGGCGCTCTTACATGAAAATCCATCTATAAATGTATAATTGTGTGTGTTAACTGATCTAATTCACACTTGTTGAGCGCAGTAAAAATGCAAAAGGTGTGAATGAGCAGGAGATAAAGGAGCCTTTTAACTCAGCAAATACACCTCCCACAAAACCAGTCTGAAAACAAATAGAAATACTCGGATGATCCCAACTGGAGCCACAGAAAATAAACTAACAGTCAAATATCATCACAGAAAAACAGAGAAATACTCACAGACTGGATCTATAGAGTATTTCTGCACTTTGTGATGTCATACAGTCGCTTCTCCCACCTGTCAATGTCCACAGTACAAATAGTAGTTAGTTACTAGTTGTTTAATGTATTAAATGTTAAAAATCATTAAATTATAAATTATTATATTATACATAAAAGTAACTATTGCTTCAAATTTGTCACTGAATGTCTCAAATCTAAACTAGTTTGATTTTTTAAGGAGAGTTTATTGAAAATACATTATTTCCAATTGCAAAAGGAAATGCTTTTATTTTGAAGTCTCCAGGAAATGACCAGGCGTGTGTTTGTCATTAGTGAAATACAAAGTGTGTGTTCAGGATGTTTTTTTTCTCCTTTTTATAAGTTGTGTCATGTGTGAGGAAAATAAATAAATAAATAAATGTTGTTTTCTGGTTGTTGAGGTGACGCTTCATTACACAACAAGTTGATGAAATACAATAAAATAACATGATGAAATAATTAACTTCATTAATTATAAACGCTGTTTAAGTCTCACACACTCACTTTTTTCACTCTTCCACGGGAAAATCAGCCAATCAGAGGAGAGACTCATGAATATTAATGAGCTGAGACGCTTCAGAGATTCTGTAAAACTACACTACAGGTGAATTTTTGTCTCTTAAAAGGTGAAAATATCACGTTAGAAGAATAAAACCTTCTATTTAAACCCAGAACCTTTAATACATAGAGTTCAGCAGAGTGACCAGAGGAGATTTCAGCTGTTTAATAAGTTAAAACTAGAGGATGAACAGGATGTTTAACATGCTTCATTAAACCTGTCTCACATCTTAGTTCAGTTAGTTTAGAGAAGAACCAAAAGAAATGGAAGTAAAATAAAAAAAACAGGTCTGAATAAGGTAAATTCCACTTTTTAAGTTAAGTTTGTAAAGATATTTGCATTAAAATAACAGCTATCGCAAAATATAAAACCATAATAAGAATTTAGACACTTTATGCTCAGTTTAATCGTATTTCTGGGTTTAAAGATGTTTTCACACTTTAGATTTTAATCAGATTATTAAAGGATCCTTGAGTTTTTTCTGTCTGTTTGTATGTTGTGACATGTACGATTTTGGTTTGAATCAATAATAAAACAAATATAAAGAAAAGTAAAATTCCTCTCAGACAGATTCTAATAAATCTGTAATAATGCAGATTGTGATAAGGGTTTACCGTAGATATTCTGGTGGATTCTGAGGTTCCTGATGACACGTCAGTGAGAAGAATCTCATGTTGCTGTCAGAGTCTCAGTAAAGTCAGACTCAGTCAGGACCTCGGGGAGAAAAAAGAAGAAAGAAGCAGATTTTTAGTTAAATTCTATCTGATCGACAACGGTGAAGAAAACACTGAACACAGAGCTGAGAAGGAAAATGATGGATGTTAATTATATAATAAAAATAAACAGGTAAATGTCTTTCTGATGAATGAAATGTCTCTAAACTTATTACTGATAGTCTACATTTAGTCAATATATACTATATAGTAGTATCTATACACTATAATAGTATAACACTATAGTAGTATAAGTATTTGCAATTTTATTCTTCCACTGAATTATTCAGAAATGAGTGTTAAGTTGAGTTTTATATTTCTAGCTCAACAGCGCCACCATGAGAAACTACAGAGAAGAAAATTACTGCAAATAAAATAGTAAAAAAAAAAAATAATGACAAAACATGAAAGAGAAAAATCTCAGAGAACTAGAACTACTATTTATGGAGATGGAAAATTCCTTTAAAATAATTATAATAGAATTAAACCAAAAGGAAAAGAAACTAGATCATTGTGTAACTTTTAGATTTGAATCTTTCCAGAAGCAAAATATCACTAGAAAATATTAGAATGTTGTTGAACATCACTATGAACCAGGAAACAAATGTGTGTGTTTCACTATGTGGTTTTAGAATATGGGATTATTTATTTATGCCAATATTTATAGGTTCAACAAATGTATAAAGAAAAAAGGTCAAAGATCTGTCATTGTTTGACTTTGAATCCTTTTAAATCTTTTACGACAGGAGCTGGTAATGTAAGATTTTCTTCTTCCTGCCTTTTTTGATTGAAGAAATGTGATATAATTGTGGACGATTACTGGAATATTGTTTCCCTGATGTGGAATAAATAAAAAGGACCCTCAGTTAAAGAGTAAGAATCAGGGCAAAGGGCTTTTCTCCGATATTTTTCAGAGTTCAGGATCTCACACTCGACTCAACAGGAGGAAACACGCTGACAAACATCTGCCCCGCAGCATCTGGACGATTCTACTCGTCTGTTAATAGAAGGAAAAGAGAAATGAGTCCAGCAGAGAAACAGCGTGAGGCCTGGAGGTCTGAAACAAAAACCAGGAAACATCAGTGGTCCTGAAACTGGTCCAGAAACACAGAAACAGGACGAGTCCACGTCCAGAAAAACAGATTGTTGTTCTGACAATAAAAGGTTCCACATTTTTAACACAACAGTTACCTATTTATCTGAATAATATCATTTATTATCATCAGGTATTGAGGATTTCATATTTCAGTTTAAAACAGCACTGGGGTTAAATTAAAAAACTAAACATCAAATCATCCAACATATAAATCAAATCAGCTGTAAATGGCTTTATCAGTGTTATAAATAGCCCCATTATAATGTTATAGCTAACATTTGTTGTAATATAATATTATACAGCTCTACAGTTACATGTTTGGATATATTAGAAGTGAAAAAACTGTCATGTGGTGCCAGTTGTTTTACTTTGAAAAGAACACATCGGAAGTGCTTATACAACATGCGGAGTTTTATCAAGCTACTAAAAAATGAACGAGCATTTCCTGTTTGATAACGCTGCCTTCATCCTAAGGTGTGTAGATATACTAAGGTATATCACTAAATGTGTAGATTTTACATAAAATATTAGAAAAAAAATAATGTTATGCTCTGTGTGTAAAAGATTACTATATAAATAAAGTGCATTATTATTATATTAGCATTTTAAAACATATGTTACACATATTATAAAGCAGTTGTCCAGTATTGCAACAGTAAAATGCTCTTACATGTATTTATTAGTCATAAACAAACACCATAATACAGTATAATAATATAACGTTCTAAAAAGAACTGAGTCTGTCTACTTTTTAAACTTTATTTGATATTACTCTCTTTACGTTTTCTTTAAATAAATAAATAATTTATATAATAAAGGACCTGAATCCTCCCTGAACCACTGCCGAAAAGCCGCAAATAGTCATCAAATGTAATTAATAAAAATGCGGCAATAATAAAATACAATAATATCAAAATATACTGTCATAATCAAACTATAATTTGTTTTATTTTTTAATTTCATATTATATAATGTGTATTTTATTTATTCTTCTGCTTCTAGATAACTTCTACATTTTTCTATATATTATTTTATTGTTATTATTTTACTGAAAACAGTTAAATTCTCAATTTTCTCTCTTGGGTGATTTTTTTTAAACCTTCATGAGGGATTTTATTGTGAAATGCACACAGCGGAAGCGGTGCGTCACTAACGTAAGTTGACGGATATTGTCGCAGCTTCCTGCGTTGATCACCTGGAGTCGCGGCCGCTGAAAGGTAAAATGCTGTAATATCTGAACCTGAAGCTGTTTTATAGATTCTAAACCTGATTAAAATACATTAAAGCGCGAATATTAATATTTAACTTTAATATCGCAGAGTTCGTCAGCCGCCGTTAAACGCAGGTTAGAGGCGAACAAACCCGAACCCGGTTCGATTCGTGTTCGTGTTTCTACCCGAACACGTTCGGTGTTTCAAGCTAATTAGCATTAGCTCCACGGTCCAAAACACAGCAGATAAATACAGGAAAGTTTAAGGTTTAATTTCCATGTTTTCCTGCTTGGGGGACAATAAAATGCTAGTTAATGATAACTATCAACAACAAACAACTAGTTAACGTTAACTATAAACAATAAACAGCTGGTTAATGATAATTATCAAGAACAAACAACTAGTTAACTATAACTATCAACAGCAAACAACTAGTTAACGTTAACCATCAGCAACAAACAGCTAGTTAACGTTAACTCTCAGTGTTAAACGACTAGTTAACATCAACTCAACGATAAATAACTAGTTAATGTTAACTATCAACAATAAACAGCTGGTTAATGGTAACTATTAAAGACATACAGCTACTTAACTCAACAATAAGGAGGTAGTTAATAACTATTAACAATAAACAGCTGGTTACTATCAACAGCTAGTTAGCTATCGACAACATTAACTAGTTAACATTAACTCTCAATGATAAAAGTTAACTTTGAACAAGCAGCTAGTTAACATTAACTCTCAACAACAAAAAACTAGTTAATGTTAACTCTCGACAACTAGTTAACATTAACTCATCAGCAAACCGTTAATATTAACTCACTGATAAACTAGTTAACGTTAATCAACAGCAAATACTATAAGATGACGCAGTTTTATTTTACTAATTTACTCAAAATATCTAAATTATTTCCCTAATGATAATGAAAATAAAATGCTCACATTCTATATTTAGTTAATGATAAGAAACTAATGTTAATTTACTATAATCCTACATTTCCTGATGAAAATGCCTCCTAATTTAGTAAAAATGTTTAATACAACAGTATTTATACTTCAGTAAATCTGATTTCTTCTTCCTAATGTGTTTTAATGTTTATATTTAAATTATTAATCAAACTTTCTCTGCTTCCAGCTTCGCAACCGTGACAATTCACCACTTTTTCTCTGACAAATCACTTTCTGGCTTTTGTTAGTTTGATCGATCGGCCACTAAATTAATCAACAGATTAACTCAACGGTTAATTACAGCCTCATTGATTAGTAAACAGCTGTATTAAATACCAGGGATCAGATTTGCTGCTTCAGTTTCATGGATGAGAGGAGGAAGGTGTGTAACTTAACACAGGGACACACACACACACACAGGTGTTAAATTACCTGTTCAGGAAGCTCTGTGAGTGTGTAACACAGTAAAATCCACAAACAATAAAGTCAACAATAGAAAAATGGGGAGTAAAGAAAAAACCTCAGATAACATCTACTTATCAGCTGCTTTTGTTGCTGTGAGAATAGACAGAAGCTGAAGCTGCTCGGACAGGTTTTTAGTTTTAGGCATAGACGGAAAATAAAAGCCTTTGTAAACACTAAAATTATGATATAATTTAAAATATTAAAGAAATGTAAGATAAACACACAACACAAGTGCTGTTAATGTAGAACAATGTGTTTCTTAATTGTCAAAAAGTTAAGCCCCCCCCTTATTCATCAAAATGGTTTAGTCCAAATGCTGTTTTTTCTAGTGGGCGGGGCCAGTGGCTAATTGCTCATATTGATATATATATATATATATTATATACTACTGGTTAAATGGATAGTTCACCTCCAAAATTACTTTTTTTTCTATGGATTATTCACTCAATTTGATGAATAATTTGATAATAGTCATATTTTCTCATTATCTAGTAATTATCAGTAGTGAATCGAGACAGTTCTCTACTCATTACTATTGAAATGATGACATAAATCAGTATATATTCAATAGCAAACAAGCAGTGAAATGGTAGTTTTTTTTGTAGATATTTAGAGACCACCAGTGATTCTATAGTGTTTTTTAAGTGCTAACATCTTTTCTCTCTAAATTCATCTACAGTTTTTCTCTTCACCTCCTGAAACTGGATTTTTGAGGGTTTTTTCCCCCCATGATGGATTTTCACCAATAATCCCCCCCCCCTGTTGGAAGCGATGGGTCATTCAGCATCATGTTGGATCATCATGGGATGACTGGATGCTGAAAATGTCTCACCTGGAGGAGGTTTTTTTAATCTAGCAGCATTTTGTTTTTAAATCGATCCAGCAGCATGGGTTTGTGTTCTCCGGTGTGGAAGGTTCTTCGGAGGGGGAAGTACGTGGTGCTGCTGCTGTTGTCCCTCTCCGTTCTGGTCTGGATCTCCACCTTCTCAGGAGAAACCATCAAGTTTCTACAGGTTTCATCATCCGCCTCCAGTCAGACGCTGAATGGAGGCGACGAGCTGAGGGAGAAAATCAACTCCCAGACTCCAGAGATGCAGATTTTTAACACCGTAGAATCAACAGATGAATGTCCTGAAGACTCACCGCTGCTGAGTAAGAAAATAAATTATTCTATCATTATAAACTTAATTTCAGCTATAATTATAATGTATTTCACCTCATACATGCTCACATAGTTTAATGTATTTTATATATTTTTAAATCAGAGGAGAATTTACAGAAACGGCACACTTCTTTCCTTTTTAATTTACTTCTATGCAGACGACTGCATGTTTTATTTCAATTAGCCAAACATTTTAAAACTAGTAAAAATAAACAGGAAGTATATTAATTTCCAACTATTTTGATAATTGATTAAGGGATTTAAGTCATTTTTTAAGAAGATAAATGTCTTTGGTTCCAACTTCTCTGATAATTTTCTGGTTTCAGCGACATTCCAACTTTATTTTATTCTATTTCTCACAAGGAACCAGCTGCAATTTACACAGACTACAAACATCTCACTTAAATTTACCATTTATTGTCATTTTATTCATCTTTTGTAGTTACAAATACTTTATCTCCCACAACTGGGTTATCTCAGTATCATATAATTACCATTGTTGAATAGAAATGATTTATGATTTAAAAGGTTATAAAATAAGATTAAAACAGGGGAATCAATTGTAAAATGTATTATTTTGTGTATTTTTCATGCTAAATTTGTTTACTTATAAGTAGCGCTGCAATGATTGATTATTTTACAACTATTACATTAATCATCAACTATTTTGATAATTGATTTATCAATTAGAGTCATTTTTTAAGTAGTAAATGTCTAAATTCTCTGGTTCCAGCTTCTCTTCTGATTATTTCCTGGTTTCTTTATTCTTCTATAATAATAAACTGATGATCTTTGGGTTGAATCTTCATCTTTGGGAAACACTGATCCATATTTTACACCAATTTATGAATTAAATGAACTAACAGTTTCAATAATTGATAGATTAATTGATTAATAGTCATGAGTTGCAGCTCTACCTCTAAACAAACCACAATGAAACCACAATTCAGGATATTTTCCTGCATTATTTTCTTAAACTGAATGCAGCCTCATTTAAACCTGATGATGTATTATTGTTATAGTGAATCTCAGTGTTTTCCTGCTGTGTTTCATTCTATCAGAAGGAGCAGTGAAGCTGTCCTTTGAGTCCTCCCTGCAGCTGAAGGACGTGGAGCAGCAGAATTCTGCTGTATCTAAGGGTGAGTATCGACCCTCTGACTGCATCGCCAGACAGAGCGTGGCCATCCTCATCCCCCACCGCAACAGAGAGAGACACCTGCTGTATTTGCTGCAGCACCTGCACCCGTTTCTACAGCGACAGCAGCTGCACTACGCCATCTACGTCATCCAGCAGGTAAAACACACACCTGGACTTCATATCGCATTAATATACAACTATTCTGATGATCCGTTAAATCGGTTTGAGTCATTTTGAAGAAGAAAATGTCTAAATTCTCTGGTTCCAGCTTCTCTTCTCTGGTTATTTCCTGGTTTCTTTACTCTTCTATAATGATAAACTGATGATCTTTAGGTTGAATCCTTCATATTTAACTCCAACTAAACACAACAGTTTGAAGCAGAATGGAACTGACTCACTTTGTTTTTCCTCCAAACATCTGAAAATGTGTTGAAGCAGCAGTTTTATATCAGCGTTTCTCCAACTTTAAATAGACAACAAGTCTTTTCCAGTAAAAACAGTGAAATCACTGACACATGTGAACCAGAACATGTTCTGATGCCAAAGAAAAACCACAGAACTTTCTAACTACTCACAGAGGACTGGAAGGGAAATTATGTTTTTATCAGAACCTGAACTGTTGTTAAATACGTAAATGTTTTAAAAAAAGAGAATAGTACTATTCCAATCAAAATAAGAATTGTTTTTAGCTGTTTTATCTCCACGAGGAACAGGTCAGAAAGTACAAACTGTTCCTTTAGTTTTATGATTTAATTTCTTAGTTGTGGTGTCAGAAACTAATGAGAATAAGGAGCATCAGACCACATTCATCCTGTTTTAGTGTTATAATCTGAACCAGGCACATTCCTACTCATATAAAAATAATCAGCAACAACATTCCAGCTTTATTATATTATATTTCTCACAAGTTGTGGAACCAGCTACGATTTCTAGAGTACAAATGTCTCCCTGTTTAATTATTAGCATGTTCCTCTTTAACTTTCTTCTGTAGACACTTTATATCTCACACTAATGGGTTCTCTGATAAAATTACTATTGTTGGTATTTGTTGTTTTAATGCACAAATAGAAATGATTCAATGTTATAAAATAAGATTAAAACAGAGAAATCAATTGGTAAATTTATTTTGTGTATTTTCATGCTAAATTAGTTTACTTGTAAGTAGAGCTGCAACGATTAATTGATTAGTTTCCAACTATCACATTAATAAACTATTCTGATAATCGTTTAATGGATTTGAGTCATTTTTAAGAAGAAAATGTCTAAATTCTCTGGTTCCAGCTTCTCTTTTCTGATTATTTCCTGGTTCTTTAGTCTCTATAATAGTAAACTGATGATCTGAAGACGTTTTAGTTTGAATCTTCAGCTTTTGGGAAACATTAATCCACATCTTTCACTGATAAATTAGTTATTTGTCAGAATAGTCGTTAGTTGCTGTTCACAAAGAGAAGAAAGAGAATAAATCACTTAAAAACTGTCCAACAGGTCAAATAAACTCTTCAGTTTGTGTTTATTCTAATGTCACAAACATGAGAGCATGAATCTTCCAGTTTAACAGAATTTTACACCAATTGATTATTAGTCTCAATAATCAATAGATTGTTTTATTGAGTTTTTATTGACTGTTTTAGTGTTTTAATCGATTGTTCTTATTTATTCCATTTGATTGTCTTTTTTATTCTATAGTTTTCTATGTGCAGCTGTTTGTAGCAGCTGTGGCCGTTTTTTTTAAATCTCTGTAGAAGTGGAGTCGTGTTAAACTATTTCTCCTGAGCTGCAGCTAAAATCACTTTAAAATGATGAAGCATGATTCCACTCGTGACTTCAAACCCTGACCTTGGTCCCCAGTCTGAGGATAATCAGCAGCTTGTGATTTTAATTGCTGTTTTCTGTCTTTTTTATTTTAAGGCGGGTGACGTGACGTTTAACCGAGCCAAGCTGCTGAACATCGGATATCTGGAGGCTCTGAAGGATCACAGCTGGGACTGTTTCATCTTCCACGACGTGGATCTGGTTCCTGAGAACGACCACAATTTATACGTCTGTGACCCGCAGCCCAAACACCTGGTGGTCGGCCGCAACGCCACCGGATACCGGTAAATACGCGGATTAGGAAGAGGAAAAGAGGAGGAGATTTAACGATTTAACCCATTCAGACCACACACAGGAGGGTCTGTTGAGTTTATATAAACCATGTGACCAACAAAATATCATGTGATCTGTCGTCAATCAGGCGTTTTATTTTTGTCTCATAAAGCACATGTATGTCTGATTGATGACATCACTGTCCATTAGTCACATGGTTTAAAAGTCAACCAGAGCCTCCTCATGTGTCCAATGATAGAAAATCACATGCTGCACGAAGCGGAAATGACAAGAATCTACAAAGCTGCACAGATGGAGAGATTATTATTTTATAGACATAGTTATTCTATAGATAGATGTATTATTTAATAGATGGACTTATTTTTTTAATAGATGGATAATTATTCTAATATTTTATAGACGGATAATTATTTTATAGACATAGTTATTCTATAGATGTATTATTTAATAGATGGATAATTATTCTAATATGTTATAGACAGATAATTATTTTATAGACATATTTATTCTATAGATGTATTATTTAATAGATGGACTTATTTTTTTAATAGATGGATAATTATTCTAATATGTTATAGATGGATAATTATTTTAGACATATTTATTCTATAGATAGATGTATTATAGATAGATTACATTTTATAGATAATTATTTTATAGCTAGATAATTATCTTTATGGATGGATATATTTAATAGACTGTTAATTATTTTATAGACAATTAGACAATAATTTTATAGATAATAATTAGATAATTATTTCATAGCTAGATAATTATCTTTTATAGATGGAAATATATTTAATAGACTGATAAATTATTTTATAGACATTATTTTATAGACAATTGGTAGACAATTATTTTAAAGGACAGATATATTTTATAGATTTAATAGACTGATAAATTATCTTATAGATCATTAGACAATTATTTTAAATATAAATAATTAATTTAGATAGATTACATTATTTTATAGATAATTATCTTTATAGATAGATATATTTAATAGACTGAAATTATTTTATAGATAATTAATTTAGATAATTACATTATTTTATAGATGGACAGCTATATTATTTATAGACAATAACTTTATAGATAATTATTTTATAGCTGGATAATTATCTTTATAGATATTAGTTTATAGATGTTTTAAAATGTTATTCGTTACATGAATTAATCATATAATTTTTTTTTCTTACCCATCCAATTGACTTTGCAGCATGTTTTCATATCACCTGACAGTCTCACCTTTTAAATGATATTTAATGTTTTATGTGCTTCAGAGGCTCAGATATTAAGGTTTTCATTACATGTCCTCAGTAGATGAGACATTTATCCTGGAATAACAGGTGTTTAGAGTTGTTTTTACAGGTGTTTTAGGTCTGAATGGATAAACTTTCTATTTAGTCTGATAGAATCTTTCAGAAGCAGAAATATCTTTATATTTTCTATATTTTTCCCGTCTCAGGCTGCGATATAAAGGATATTTCGGAGGAGTCACAGCGATGACCAAAGAGCAGTTTCACCAAGTCAACGGGTTCTCCAACATGTACTGGGGCTGGGGAGGAGAGGACGACGACCTGCGCATCAGGTGAGAGGAAAAATATATAAGAAAACATCTGCAAACTCATAACACATGAAAACACGTATGAACTGATCAGAGCTCTTTTTTAGTTTTATATGTAAAAACATGAGAAGTAATTGATATCTATATGTTATGTTTATTCTTACTGGTCTGACCCACTGACATTAAATTGAGCTGAATGCGTCTTAAAGAGTTTGACTCGTCTGATCTAAATGTTTATTTCCTGTTTTTATTTCTCTATATTTGACAGGGTGGAGCTGCAGAAGATGAAGATCATGCGTCCAGCGGCTGAAGTCGGTCGTTACACCATGGTGTTTCACAAACGAGACTCCGGCAACGAAATCAACAAAGACAGGTGATGAAATGACCAGTGGAGTTTAATTAAAGGGTTTAACACACCTCATCACCCAGGAGTTATTATTAAATTAGATCTGACACGTCTGATTTTATCATTTATACAAATATTAGTGTTTTCTCCTTTCAACATGTTTGGAAATTTCCTCTGAACCAGAGTTATCAATCAAAAAGTGCACATGTATTAGATAATTATTCAAAACAAAAAAGAACACATTCTAAATAAAGATAATCAGTTTATTATTATAGAGACTAAAGAAACCAGGAAATAATCAGAGAAGAGAAGCTGGAACCAGAGAATTTGGACATTTTCTTCTTTAAAATGACTCAAATTGATTAATTGATTATCAGAATAGTTGATGATTAATGTAAAAGTTGGAAACTAATCGACTGTTCGACTTTTTCCCCTTATTTTTTTTAAATATGGAAAAACATGACGTTAAAAGGTAAAGAAACATAATAAAAACAAGTTTAAATTGACCAAATTCAAGGGAAAAAATAGAAAAAAGTAAAATTAGACAAAACGTTCAGGTCAAACAACAAATGAAACAAAAAATTAGATAAAAATCCAACAAATATGGTAAAAAATACTAATAAAATACAAATCTATTAATCGATTATTAAAATATTTGGTGATTAATGTGATAGAAACTAATCAATTAATCGCCTTTTTTTAAATTTCAGTCAAATATGGAAAAAATATGAGATTAATAAGTAGAAAAAATGTAATTATAATAAAATGTCAAAAGAATTTTTAATCTTTTTTTGGTGAAACAAGTTTAAATTGACCAAAATCAAGCAATAAAAGTTAAAAAAGATTAATAAAAATGAGAAAAGCATGATTAAAAATAATTAAAAAGTAAAAGAATATTAGATAAAAAGCCCCAAAAAATATGTCTGGAACCATTTTCATCTTAAAAAATGACCCAGTCCAATAATAGATCATCAAAATGATGATTAATTGATTGATGATGATAGAAACTAATGGATTAATCTACTAATTACTGCAGCTCTAACACTTGTTAGATATTTAATTTAACTCTACTACTCCTTAGTTCAGTTTATATTTATTTAAACTAATTAACGGCTGCAGCTGTTGTTTAATTAAAGGTGTTTTTTCTCTGTTTCTTCCTGGATTAACTGTGTTTTTTGTGGGTTTTTTGTGTTTTACTTTCCTTCATGGCAGGATGAGGCTGTTGGGTCGGACTCCTCAGGTGTGGAAGAAGGACGGATTGAACAGCTGCTGGTATCAGACTCTTTCTGTGCAGCGGCTGCCGCTCTACGTTAACGTTACCGTGGACCTGGGTAAACCTCAGAGCTGAGATCACATCACTCATCCACGCTGTGACCAAAAAGAAAAACCAACGTTTAGTCCACTATGTTTAGGCCGAAGGTGCAGAGACGCTGCTGCAGCGCAGCACACAACATGCACATTGTTTCTGTAGTTTACATATTTAAATGAGCTCGATTTGCACATTTTTTCATTTTCTGCTGCCTTCGTTTCTTCCCGTTTCTCAGAGTTTCTCTGTCGGTTCACTTCAAACAGGTCAAAACTTTGGATTTTAGAGAAAAGACTAATACAAGTTGGCTGATAAACTAGTTAGATGGTTTTTATAATGAATAATAAAACACCACAGCTGTCAATCTTTTAATTAAAGGGACAGTTCAGAATTTATTTAGTTATTTTTTTACATTTTAGCCTCATTTCCTTCATGTATTTGAGTCATAGACATATTTTTAGTTTTTGAGTCAATTTGGTCTTGTTTTAATAAAATTAGACCAATATTAGTCTAAAAAACATTAAATTCAACTCAATATTGGACTAAATACACCAAATATAAGACATTTACACTTGATAAGATTTAATTTGTTTTGCAGTGTAGTAGAAAAGACTTAAGTTACTCACTAATACACTGAATATA
Organism: Lepturacanthus savala; assembly: GCA_030544235.1. Taxonomy (NCBI): domain Eukaryota; kingdom Metazoa; phylum Chordata; class Actinopteri; order Scombriformes; family Trichiuridae; genus Lepturacanthus; species Lepturacanthus savala. Next base: position 2,584,683 of record CM060479.1, read on the forward strand.
AAATAATAATCATCTCAGTCAGCTGCATCGTGTCATGTTTCCCATTTCATTTATCTGTGCTTTTACTTTGAAAGGTTTGGAAGGTTCACTAGAGCCGTGCTGTGGTCTGAGAAATAGTTCCTGAACTAATCCAGCTCTGGTTTCAATATTCAGTCAGTGAGTCGTCTAAAAACATGTTGAAAACGAGTCACATTAAAACCAGGAGCTTCATATTTGGGGGGGAAAAAGCTTATTATATACATTAGTGAACTAATATTAAACTGAAAATCCAGTAAATGTATGTCTCTGTGCTTCAGATACATGACAGAACTGTGAGAAATGAGGCTAAATGTAAAAAATACTGAACTTTCCCTTTAATATTACTTTTTTTTTAAATATATTTTAAAGCCTAAAACATAGAAAGTTTCATGTTTGGGAAACAGCTGTTAAATTTCTATAAACTGCAAGAAAAACATGTTGACAAATCACAATAAACCAGGTGCTGAAACTAACTTTAAACTGAAAATCCCTACAAATCAGTGATATTATGTCACTATGCTGCAGATACATGAAGGAATAATGAGGATAAATGGTAAAAATACTGCACTGTCCCTTTAATTTCTGCCTTATTCTTTGCTTCAGCATCAAACATGATGGTATTTTTTGTGTTTTAAAGCCTACAACATATGGACAATGTGGATTTTGTGTGCTTCAGTTTTGTGTTTAACCCACCAGGCCTGTCAATGAAGGACAGAATGCACCTTTAAACATTTCTACTACATTAGATCGTGTTTACACCACATACTTCTACATATTTCCCTGATCTGTGTGTGTTTGTGGAGCCGATGAGATTAAGGTTTGATTCCAAACAGCAACAAGACTTTTACTTGTAGCTCAGAGGAGGCGTTTGCTTATTAAACTGTAGAACATGTGTGAAATTATTTAAAGTCAACACTGGATCAGTCCATTAAAACAGATCAAGTTCTGTTAATTGTTATTTTTTACCACTAGATGGTAGAAAAACTCCTAAAAACACTCACCGCAACTGTTGACTGAAACTAATTAGGAAACTGTTCATGTAATTATAAAATCTCTCTTTTCCTTCACATAACTGACATTAATTTACTGAGTTTTGTGATGATTTTTAATTTCCCTGCAGCAGAAAACGTCTTCACGGCTCAAATTTAAAGGATGGAAAACGTGTTTAGGGTTTGTTTTTTTTTAGAAAAACTCAAGGACCATTAAAAAGCAATAAAAAAAATGTAGGGTGGATCATTTCAAGATATAATTCAATATTTTATAATGGAAAAATGTGACTTATGAAAGTGAAAATGGTTTATTATAGATGTTATTGGCAGCAGCTGTTTTAACAGGAAATAAACAGATGTTATTAAGATTTAAATATTAATATATTATTATATATTAATATATTTCAATAAACACCTGAAAGTTTCCTGCTGTTACATTTAATTTCTTTTAGACGTTTTCCTGTGAACATCTGGCTGCTCTATAATAAACATATATAACATCATATTTATTATTAATGTTACACTAAAAGACTATTTTCAGCCATTAACAATGATATAATTTCTTTTGCTGCATTTTTTTATATAAAGCCTTAACATACTTGATTTTTAAAGCAACTTAATGGGTGGTGGATTTTTTATTAATTTAAGTTTCGATCTAAATGACGTTATCTTAATGTGAAGAGATTTTAAAAGTTGAGGAATCAGCTTAGTGTCTTATAAACTCATATCTAATTTATGTTTGTGGTAGCTTTTTATTACTAAACAGTTTTATTTATCCAACCAGCAAATCAAACCATTTAAAGTCTGACTAATATTACTTATTAAAAACTGACATAAACATGTGATTCACTTCTTGTTATATATTAATTTTAAAGACCTGGATCCATGTTTTCCATTATTTTCTCTGGTTGCATCTTCACTCCTGAATGAATGTGGATTTGTGTTTTTTCTACTGTGGATTGAGAACTTTTATATGTGAAAATATTGTAAGTTACACTCCATCCTTCCTTCCTTCCTTCCCAGTATAACATTTATATTTGATGTTGTGCTTTATATGAACCATTCTTTAATGGAATTAAATGTGATGCCATATTTTCTTTTCTTTTGGAAGAAGTGTCACGTTTGTTTTGTGTTTGTGGGAGAAAACAGATCAGAGCTGATGGAGGCTGATGAATTTCACTACATATGATTTTATTCTCTCTCTAGAAACACGTGTTTAATAAATCGTATTTTTTATTATCAATTGTCTCTGGTTTTTATGCTTTTCAGGGCAAACGTCTACAGATTTGACTTCAATTTATGTTTATTTGACAAACAGCAGCTGTTTGTGACAAATTAAACATATATATATATATACACACACGATTTTTTCACTAATCAGTTAATAAAGTTCTAACAGGTTGATTTAAGTTTTCCAGCATGAAACAGGCAGCAGTACATTAATGTGACCAGCAGGAGGCGCTGACAGCACCACATCAGCTCTAAGGATCATCACAAATCAATGGGTTATTTATTCTGGGTAATTTATTTATTATTTAGATTTAAGAAACAATATTTTTGAATAAATAATTAAATATTAAATTCATGAATTTTCTGACACATCTTCAGTTCATCAGGATTTTTCTATAAGTTCAAACCTTTTACAGAAGTTTGTTACTCTTTTAATTTAATTCTGTTTATATATATATATTTATCAGTCAGTGGCAAAAATGTGATGTGGTGTAATCCTAAAAACTTGGTAAAAAGGTTTTGAAAAGTAAAAACACATGCTCTCATCTCGTTTTATATTCTGGGTGGAATACATTTTTTAAATTAATCCTTCAGATACACTATTTGGGGCGACACGGTGGCGCAGGGGTTAGCGCTGTTGCCTCACAGCAAGAAGGTCGCAGGTTCAAGACCTCCTTGGTCCGGGGTCTGGGACCTTTCTGTGTGGAGTTTGCATGTTCTCCCCGTGTCTGCGTGGGTTTTCACCGGGTACTCCGGCTTCCTCCCACAGTCCAAAAACATGCTCAGGTTAATTGGCAACTCTAAATTGCCCATAGGTGTGAGTGTGTGAGTGAATGGTGTGTGTGCCCCACGATTGGCTGGCGACCATCTGGGGTGTATCCCTGCCTCTCGCCGTAACACGCTGGGATAGGCTCCAGCAGACCCCTGCGACCCTAATGAGGAATAAGCAGGTATAGAAAATGACTGACTGACTGACTGACTGATACACTATTTGACAAGTGAGATAAGATAAAAATGGACTTTTAAATAAGAAACCAACATGAACACAACATTTTACATATATATTTATCCCTGAGCTCATTTCTACATTCTCACTATTTTCTATGTTAGATTATTTTTCACTTTGAACATGATCAGTACAAGACATTTAAATAAATCCTGAATTTATTCTCTAAACTCTGTCACGTTTTAATAGGTTTTGATTCCATCTTGGAGTTTTGTTTATTATTAATTAGATTTTTCTTGCTCAGTCTCAGTAAATAACATGAACCGTTTTATCAATGAAATATGTAATATATATTATCTTCATCTTCAAATCCACAGCAAAGGACAGATTAGTTGAGTTTAGTAGAGTTTTATAGAGTTTAGTACAGTTTTATAGTTTTGTAAAGTTTAGTAGAGTTTAGAGTTTAGTAGAGTTTTATACTTTTGTAAAGTTTAGTAGAGTTTTGTATAGTTTCGTACAGTTTAGTAGAGTTTAGTAGAGTTTCGTATAGTTTAGTAGAGTTTTGTCAAGTTTAGTAGAGTTTCGTAGAGTTTCGTAGAGTTAAGTAGAGTTTCGTAGAGTTTCGTAGAGTTAAGTAGAGTTTCGTATAGTTTTGTCAAGTTTAGTAGAGTTTCGTAGAGTTAAGTAGAGTTTTGTCAAGTTTAGTAGAGTTTAGTAGAGTTTTGTCAAGTTTAGTAGAGTTTCGTAGAGTTAAGTAGAGTTTTGTCAAGTTTAGTAGAGTTTCGTAGAGTTTCGTAGAGTTTAGTAGAGTTAAGTAGAGTTTCGTAGAGTTTCGTAGAGTTTCGTAGAGTTTCGTAGAGTTAAGTAGAGTTTAGTAGAGTTTAGTAGAGTTTCGTACAGTTTAGTAGAGTTTAGTAGAGTTAAGTAGAGTTTCGTATAGTTTAGTAGAGTTTTGTCAAGTTTAGTAGAGTTTCGTAGAGTTAAGCAGAGTTTCGTAGAGTTTCGTAGAGTTAAGTAGAGTTTAGTAGAGTTTAGTAGAGTTTAGTAGAGTTTAGTAGAGTTTAGTAGAGTTAAGTAGAGTTTAGTAGAGTTAAGTAGAGTTTAGTAGAGTTTAGTAGAGTTTAGTAGAGTTTCATAGAGTTTAGTAGAGTTAAGTAGAGTTAAGTAGAGTTTAGTAGAGTTAAGTAGAGTTTAGTAGAGTTTAGTAGAGTTTCATAGAGTTTAGTAGAGTTAAGTAGAGTTTAGTAGAGTTTAGTAGAGTTTCGTAGAGTTTAGTAGAGTTTAGTAGAGTTTCGTAGAGTTTCGTAGAGTTTAGTAGAGTTTAGTAGAGTTTAGTAGAGTTTTATAGTTTTGTATAGTTTAGTAGAGTTTCGTAGAGTTTCGTTGAGTTTAGTAGAGTTTAGTAGAGTTTCATAGAGTTTAATAGAGTTTAGTAGAGTTTAGTAGAGTTTAGTAGAGTTTAGTAGAGTTTCATAGAGTTTAATAGAGTTTAATAGAGTTAAGTAGAGTTTAGTAGAGTTTCGTAGAGTTAAGTAGAGTTTAGTAGAGTTAAGCAGTTTAGTAGAGTTTAGTAGAGTTTAGTAGAGTTAAGTAGAGTTTAATAGAGTTTAATAGAGTTAAGTAGAGTTTAGTAGAGTTAAGTAGTTTAGTAGAGTTTAGTAGAGTTTCGTAGAGTTAAGTAGAGTTTAGTAGAGTTAAGTAGAGTTTAGTAGAGTTAAGTAGAGTTTAGTAGAGTTTTGTATAGTTTAGTAGAGTTAAGTAGAGTTAAGTAGTTTCGTAGAGTTTCGTAGAGTTTAGTAGAGTTTAGTAGAGTTAAGTAGTTTAGTAGAGTTTAGTAGAGTTTCGTAGAGTTAAGTAGAGTTTAGTAGAGTTAAGTAGTTTAGTAGAGTTTAGTAGAGTTAAGTAGTTTAGTAGAGTTTAGTAGAGTTTAGTAGAGTTAAGTAGAGTTTAGTAGAGTTAAGTAGAGTTAAGTAGAGTTTAGTAGAGTTTCGTAGAGTTAAGTAGAGTTTAGTAGAGTTAAGTAGTTTAGTAGAGTTAAGTAGTTTAGTAGAGTTAAGTAGTTTAGTAGAGTTAAGTAGTTTAGTAGAGTTTCGTAGAGTTAAGTAGAGTTTAGTAGAGTTAAGTAGAGTTTAGTAGAGTTTTGTATAGTTTAGTAGAGTTAAGTAGAGTTAAGTAGTTTAGTAGAGTTTAGTAGAGTTTAGTAGAGTTTCCTGCAGCATATTTCCCTCCTCCCTCACATCCAAACTGCAGCAGATCAACAACATGTTGCATCACAGTGAGAACAGCTTCTAAAAGTAAAGAGAACCTATTATTATATTATTATACACATCTCAGCATAGACTCCACTCCTCTGTTCTTTTTCTCTTTTTTTTAGGCGGGATGTCTGAGTCTTTGTATGGACAGAATGACGTCATGTCCTCTTCCTACGCTGCAGAAAGAAAAGCTTTGTCTCTGCCAGGCCCAGATCACAAAAAACACTTTTCAGCTCAGAAATGTCCAGAAAAACTGAGCTCAGCCTCATCCAGAACAATCACATTAATCAGATTATTCAGATTAATCAGATTTTCCAACCGTGGAATAGTCTTCACATTAAACGAAATCATGATTCACTTTAAAATCGGATATAAAAAGTAGAAATTAGTGATTTGATCTGAATTAAAATGTTCTTGCATTGAAATAAGACCCTAAAGTTATGATATTAGTATTTTTGGACTCTAATAATAACAATAATAATAGATATTTATAGTAGAGCTGCAACAAATAATCCATTAGTTGTCAACTATTACATTAATCACCAACTATTTTTATAATTGATTAATTGCTTAGAGGAATTTTAAAGGAGAAAATGTCCAAATTCTCTGGTTCCAGCTTCTCTTCTCTGATTACTTTCAGGACGTCACAGTCTGTTCCACGTTAGAGGAGAAACTTGGAAAACTTGGACCTGGAAATCAGTGAAACTGACCTGAAATGAGGCTTTGGAAGCTGTTTAATGAGTCTCTGGATGTGGAGAAGTCGCTCATGATCTCCCTGAACCAAAGCTGCTTCCTGAAGGAGAAAAAACAACAAAACTACAGGATTATTAAAACAAAAATTGATTTCAATGATTGATTCCTGTTTGCTTTTCAGTTAGAGCTGCAACAATTAGTCGATTAATAGATTTTAAGAAGAAAATGTCCAAATTAAAAAGAATTATCCAGTACATGTGCACTTTTTCACTGAGATTTTCAAACATGTTAAAAGGAGAAAACATTAATATTTGTATAAATTATAAAATCACATTTCAATCACGTTTCTTTAGTCTTCTATAATAGTAAACTGATGATCTTTGGGTTGTGACACTGATGCACATTTTATACCAATATATAAATTAAACAATTACTAGATTAACCATTTAAACATTCAATTGATTAACCCACTATCAGAATAGTGGTTAGTTTCATGTGAAACCTTTAGATTCTGAGCCTTTAAACATGTTTGTCATGTTTTTTCTCAGCCAACACGCTGCTGCTGTTCAGTGATGTCACAAAACTCCATTTACAACAGAACATGGACTCTAACTCAGCAGCAGGAGCCGTGTTCTTCCTGTTTTAAGAAGCGTTGATAACGTGTTTCACTGAGTAACTGGAACCATGTGTCGTTTTTTTTTTTTTCTCCCCCCATTTCCCATCTGTGCCCTTCAGGCCTCGCTGCCGTCGCCTCCCACTTCCCTCGCTGTTTTTGCTGTTTTTGTTTTCCAGCTCCTCTCTCTCTGCTGAACAGGAAGTCGTATACATCGGCAGCATTCAGGAAGAGGCAGCTTTTCCCGTTTAAAAAAAAAAATCAGTAACTCCTAAAGAAGTCAGCTGTTCTCCTCCCATCAGCTCCTCTCCCTCCCACTTTTTTTTTTTTTACTGCATTTCAGAAGCAAAAGAAAAAATCCCTGCCACGAGTCCACGTCTAAACATAGAAAAACAGGCTCTGAATCAGATTTAAATGTGATTCTGGTATTGATCAGTGTTTTTTTTGTGATTCCAGAGGAGCTGAAGAACAAGAAGAAGAAGAGGGAGGCTGTGGAATGAAGGAAAAGAGGAGGAGGAGGAGGAGAGAGAAGTGAGTGACTGGGGGGTAAAAAAAAACAACAGGAAACCAGCTTCTAGCACAGAAAAGTCCAGATTTAACAGAAGAGCTGCCACGTCCCAGAAAATCTACACATTTTTACAGATTCTGCAGCTTTAATTCAATTAAATCAGCTCTAATTATGACCCCGGACGCCTTAAAAAGTGTAAAAAGTGACGTCACTTCTGTTCTCAGCCTCCGCCGCCGCTGTGGTTTTAGTCAGAAAATGTGAGCGGATGCAGACTCGCTGCTGGGATTTTTTTTTTTTCTTCTTTTTTTTTCTTTTTTTTTTCCTGGACCTTGCCCGGGGTCATATGGATCGATCGCCGCCGCCGCCGTTTCCACGGGTGTGTTTGTTTTAACCGTCTGGACGACCGACCCGAACCGGGGGGGGGAAGCCACATGAAGAATAAAGGGACGAAGCAGAAGGGCAAAAAGAAAGGAGGAGAGAATGAGTTCGGCTGCGACCTGATCGAACATCTGCAGAACTCAGGCCACGACGGTAAAAAACTCTACGTTTAACCTGAAATAGAGAAAAAATACTGAGGAAATATCACTTAAAAATCACAAAAACAACTTCTCAAGTCAAACAGAGCAGATAGATTCTCTTATAATGATTTAGTTTCTTCAGTTATTTCCCACATTAGTATGGATGTTGTAATATTATAATAAAAATATGACGTAAAGTGGTGAAATTAGGATTTTAAAGACTTAAAAAAAACAACAAAAAGGCATCTTTACATAATCCAGAGTTTATATAAAGAGTTTTAACTAATTTACTGTTACTGACACCATTGATTCAGCTGCTGGTTGGATTAAATCACTGATGATCAGGGTGATTCTGATAGATCAATAATCAGGCTGATCAGTGATCAGGCTGATTATTGATCAGGATGATTTAGGGTGTGGCTCTTTTTTTTCTAGTTTATGTGAATTTTCAACAGTGACTAAAGTTCCTATGACAACTTTATGTCTGAAAGTCTGGGCGGTGCTGCTAACACTGTTAATGCTAACACTTCTGCTGCTAACACTGCTAATGCTAACACTCTGCTGCTGCTAACACTGCTATCACTAACACTGCTGCTGCCGACAGAGGAAATGACCCATCATTCTGACTCAGTTTTTATCTCCTGATCTTTTATCTTCATCTTCTCTTACAAACATCTTGTGAGTTTTGTGCTCATGGCGGCAGCGTGATGTCATCGGCGTGATGTCATCAGCGTGATGTCATCACTGTGATTCCACCACGTGCAGCGTGTAGACCTGAGGAGAACTAACATGTCCACAATGAAGGGGGCAGAGCTTAGGACAGGAAGTAAGGGAGGAGGCTGGAGACGCTGCTGAAATACACTAAATATATACACTGAAATACACTCTAAATACACACTAAATACACTCTAAATACACACTAAATACACACGAAATACTGACTGAAATACACACTGAAATACACTCTAAATACACACTAAATACACACTAAATACACACGAAATACACACTAATATACACTGAAACACACACAAATATACACTGAAATACACTCTAAATACACACTAAATACACACTAAATACACACGAAATACTGACTGAAATACACACTAAATACACACTGAAATACACTCTAAATACACACTAATATACACACTAAATACACACTAATATACACTGAAACACACACAAAATACTGACTGAAATACACACTAAATACACACTGAAATACTCACTAAATACACACTGAAATACACACTAAATATACACTGAAATACACACTAAATACACACTGAAATACACACTAAATATACACTGAAATACACACTAAATACACACTGAAATACACACTAAATATACACTGAAATACACACTAAATATACACTGAAATACACACAAAATACACACTGAAATACTCACTAAATACACACTGAAATACACACTAAATATACACTGAAATACACACTAAATATACACTGAAATACACACTAAATATACACTGAAATACACACTAAATATACACTGAAATACACACAAAATACACACTGAAATACTCACTAAATACACACTGAAATACACACTAAATATACACTGAAATACACACTAAATACACACTGAAATACACACTAAATACACACTAATATACACTGAAACACACACAAAATACTGACTGAAATACACACAAAATACATACAAATATACACTAAAACACACACAAAATACTGACTGAAATACACACTAAATATACACTAATATACACTGAAACACACACAAAATACTGACTGAAATACACACAAAATACTGACTGAAATACACACTAAATATACACTGAAATACACACTAAATACACACTAATATACACTGAAACACACAAAATACTGACTGAAATACGCACAAAATACATACAAATATACACTAAAACACACACAAAATACTGACTGAAATACACACAAAATACACACTAAATATACACTAATATACACTAAAACACACACAAAATACTGACTGAAATACACACAAAATACACACTGAAATACTCACTAAATACACACTGAAATACACACTAAATACACACTAATATACACTGAAACACAAAATACTGACTGAAATACACACTAAATACATACAAATATACACTAAAACACACACAAAATACTGACTGAAATACACACAAAATACACACTAAATATACACTGAAATACACACTAATATACACTGAAACACACACAAAATACTGACTGAAATACACACAAAATACACACTGAAATACTCACTAAATACACACTGAAATACACACTAAATACACACTAATATACACTAAAACACACAAAATACTGACTGAAATACACACAAAATACACACTGAAATACTCACTAAATACACACTGAAATACACACTAATATACACTGAAACACACACAAAATACTGACTGAAATACACACAAAATACACACTGAAGTACTCACTAAATACACACTGAAATACACACTAAATACACACTAATATACACTAAAACACACAAAATACTGACTGAAATACACACAAAATACACATTAAATATACACTAATATACACTAAAACACACAAAATACTGACTGAAATACACACAAAATACACACTAAATATACACTGAAATACACACAAAATACACACCAAATATACACTGAAATACACACTAATATACACTGAAACACACACAAAATACTGACTGAAATACACACAAAATACACACTGAAATACACACTAAATATACAGAAATACACACAAAATAAACACTGAAATACACACAAACTACACAGGAATAAACATGAAATACACACTGAAATACACTCTAAATACACACTAAATACACACTAATATACACTGAAACACACACTAAATACACACTGAAATACACACTAAATATACACTGAAATACACACTAAATACACACTGAAATACACACTAAATACACACTAATATACACTGAAACACACACAAAATACTGACTGAAATACACACAAAATACATACAAATATACACTAAAACACACACAAAATACTGACTGAAATACACACTAAATATACACTAATATACACTGAAACACACACAAAATACTGACTGAAATACACACAAAATACATACAAATATACACTAAAACACACACAAAATACTGACTGAAATACACACTAAATATACACTAATATACACTGAAACACACACAAAATACTGACTGAAATACACACAAAATACTGACTGAAATACACACTAAATATACACTGAAATACACACTAAATACACACTAATATACACTGAAACACACAAAATACTGACTGAAATACGCACAAAATACATACAAATATACACTAAAACACACACAAAATACTGACTGAAATACACACAAAATACACACTAAATATACACTAATATACACTAAAACACACACAAAATACTGACTGAAATACACACAAAATACACACTGAAATACTCACTAAATACACACTGAAATACACACTAAATACACACTAATATACACTGAAACACAAAATACTGACTGAAATACACACTAAATACATACAAATATACACTAAAACACACACAAAATACTGACTGAAATACACACAAAATACACACTAAATATACACTGAAATACACACTAATATACACTGAAACACACACAAATATACACTGAAATACACACTAATATACACTGAAACACACACAAAATACTGACTGAAATACACACAAAATACACACTGAAATACTCACTAAATACACACTGAAATACACACTAAATACACACTAATATACACTAAAACACACAAAATACTGACTGAAATACACACAAAATACACACTGAAATACTCACTAAATACACACTGAAATACACACTAATATACACTGAAACACACACAAAATACTGACTGAAATACACACAAAATACACACTGAAGTACTCACTAAATACACACTGAAATACACACTAAATACACACTAATATACACTAAAACACACAAAATACTGACTGAAATACACACAAAATACACATTAAATATACACTAATATACACTAAAACACACAAAATACTGACTGAAATACACACAAAATACACACTAAATATACACTGAAATACACACAAAATACACACCAAATATACACTGAAATACACACTAATATACACTGAAACACACACAAAATACTGACTGAAATACACACAAAATACACACTGAAATACACACTAAATATACAGAAATACACACAAAATAAACACTGAAATACACACAAACTACACAGGAATAAACATGAAATACACACTGAAATACACTCTAAATACACACTAAATACACACTAATATACACTGAAACACACACAAAATACACACTGAAATACACTAAATATACACTGAAATGCACACAAACTACACAGGAATAAACATGAAATACACACTGAAATACACACTAAATACACGCTAATATACACTGAAATACACACTAAATATACAGAAATACACACAAAATACACACCGAAATACACACACAAAATACACACTGATATACACTTAAACTATATATACAAAATACTCACTGAAATACACACAAAATACACACTGATATACACTTAAAATATATACAAAATACTCACTGAAATACACACAAAATACACACAAATACACACAAAATACACACTGAAATACACACAACAACACACATAGAAACCCACAAACACACAGAGATAAACACAGAAACATGCAGTAACACTGTGACTTTAAACTATTGGAGCAGAAAACAAACAAAGGTCCTGTGGTGTGTTTGGAAAAAGATGTAAAAACACATGAAAGCTGCTTCAGTCAAAAGACTAAAACTATAAAACATGTCTGCTGCTGCTGTGGAGAAACTTATAAAAACGTATAAAAGTATAAACTAGACAGAAGGAGCCAGATGTTAAAGTTGAAGCAGCTGCTGCAGCTTCAGTTTGATGGAACTTTGAGGATTTTTCTGCAGAAACAACCAGGACGTGTTAGAAATAAGAAGCTGCTGTTTTACCAGAAACTGAATCTTCTTCTTTTTCCTCCAAACGGCAGCAGAGTGAAGGCTCCTCAGCTTCAGACCACAAACATATCATCCAAAATCCAATTAAGTCTAAAACACCAGAATAAAAATGTCAGATTCTCAAAGTCCACAGTAATTAAAGAGAAAAGAACCAACAAAAAACAGTCATTCAGACTTTGGGAGGACAGATTCTACTGTTTCTTTACAGTTTGGAGACGTTTAACATGAGAGTTTAGTTAAAAACAACAACTGAGCAATGAAAAAACTAACAGAAATGAACAAAATTAAATAAAATCACAAATTTACACTAATTATCTATTGTATCTTAAACATTCTACTTATTTTTTCTCTTCAAATGAAGCTTTTTTGCTGCAAAACTTGCCTCAAATCATTAAATTTGCTCACAATTGAAATCTGGTTTTGTATTTTACAAGAAAAATGAATTATAAAAAAAAAAAAAACATGAATTATTGATGATCTCTATGATATTACAAAACCTAAAACAAACTGAGACTGATTTTAAATGCAAAAAAATAAAAGTATAAAGCTCACACCTTTAATTTTATACTGAAAAACTAAACTTTAAATGATGTTAAACATCTTCTTTTACACCATTATTGACTCTTTCCTTTGTGATATAATTCACAAAAGGTGAAAGGTGACTCATTGGTCCATGTGGGACAATACATTTAATAGTTGTTCTTTATATTTAAAAGAAACCTCCTCTACTCAGGATTAATTCAACTTTAAATAAATTCAAGTCAGTTCTTCCCTTTTCTTAGAAATAACACGTCACCAGCGTCAGAAAGTTGAAGTGAAACTAATCATGTCATTAGGTGTTAAATCTATTATTAGTTAAAGGGAAGCTGAGATAAACTGAAACTGAGTTTAATTAAACACTGGAATAAAACCAAAGGCTGTGGATTCATCTTATATATATATATATATATATATAACTACTATAACTAATTGATTAATCGATATATCGTTGCAGCTCTATAGTGATAGTGATATCTGGTCATTTATAGTCACCACCTTTTGTTTTTTGACTTATTTTAAAGCTTTTTTAAATCCATTAATCAAAATAGCTGCTTGGTTTAGGTTGAATCTTCAGCTTTTGATAAACATTGATCCACATTTTACATCATTCTATAAATCGATTAATCATTTCAATATTCCTTCTTTGATCTTGATTTTGGACAATTTAAACTTGTTTTAAGCAAAGAAGATCAAATTGTTTTAACCTTTTAATCCCATATATTTCTATATTTGACCAAAATCAAGAAAGAAAAGTCGATTAGTTCAACTATCACATTAATCATCACCTATTTTGATAATTGATTAATTGATTTGAGTCATTCTTAAGAAAAAAATGTCCAAATTCTCTGGTTCCAGCTTCTCTTCTCTGATTATTTCCTGGTTTCTTTAGTCTCTATAATAATAAACTGATGATTTATGGGTTGTGGACAAAAAAGACATTTTAGGTTGAATCTTCAACTTTGGAAAATGGTGATAAACTAATTATTTACTTATATTAGTATATATATTTAGTATTTACCTTATTATGGGGCTGTATTAAGTTATTTCAAGTAATTTAATCTAATAATAAGCCTATTTTAACACTTATATGGACTCATTTCTAGATCTAAAACCCAGTGGAATTGTCTTGCTGCTTCTATCTTATTTTCAGCAACGTTTTCATGTGTTTGACGGCTGCAAGGAAGAGATAATAAAATCATTAGTCCACTACTTATTGATGAGAAAATCAGTAAAAATACACAGTTCATTCATTAATAAAGACAGAGCTGCAACAATTAATCCATTAGTCACCAACTACCACATTAATCATCAAATATTATGATAATTCTCTGGTTCCAGCTTCTCTTCTCTGGTTATTTACAGGTTTCTTTATTCTTCTATAATAGTAAACTGATGATGTTTGTGTTTCAGGCTGAATCTTTACTCCTGCTATGAGACTAGAAGGTGAAGGTGTAGCTGTGTGCTAGCGTTAGTTTCTAAAGCTGTTTTCTATTAGAGGAAGTGTGGTCAGTAATAGCAGCTACAAGGACTGGGTGTGTCGACCTTCCTCTGAAACAAACAAACCATTTTTAACTTCCTGTCCGAGTCCACCTACAATCAGCGGCCCTGAGGAGTAGAAACGCCGCATTGTTACCGTGGAAACATTAGCGCATTGTTGCCGTGGAAACATTCACACTCAGCGACACCCGCTTCCTTCTGCTTTTAAGATCTTTTCTGTGGTCTGAGTCACACTCGGATCCAGCATCGGCTGCAGGGAAGAGGGAAAAAAATCATTAGTCCACTAGTTATTGATGAGAAAATCACTCAAAATGCACAGTGCATTCATTAATGAAGACAGAGCTGCAGCGATTAATCGATTATTTACCAACTATCACATTAATCACCAAATATTCTAATAATCAATTAATGGATACGAGTCATTTTTAAGTAGAAAATGTCTAAATTCTCTGGTTCCAGCTTCTCTTCTCTGATTATTTCCTGGTTTCTTTAGTCTGTATAATAATAAACTGATGATCTTTGGGTTGTGGACAATTTTTGGCTTTTTATTTTATATATATATTTATATATACATATATTTTTACTTATCTTATAAGTTTCACTTTTTAATCTTATTTTTTTTTATTTTTCAAATTTTTTTATCCCATGATTTACACTTTTTCTTTCTTTTTCAAAATGTCCAACTATTTATTATTATTTTTATTATTATTTATTATTTTTATTGTATATTATTTATTATTTTTATTATTTTATATTACAACTATCACATTATTAATTTGATAATCGATTAACGTATTTTTTAAAGAAGAAAATTGATAATGTCCAATTTTTCTGTCCTATTTAATAGTTTTTTTTCAAAAGTTTCACTTTTGATTATTTTTAATTAATTAATTAATTAAATTAATTATATTTTTTCCTTATTTTTTTTTATCCCAATTCAGATTTTTTTAAAACTTTTTATCTATTTTTTATCTGAACTATTTATGAAATTCACCTTTTTTAATTTTTTTCTTGATTTTGGTCAATTTAAAGTTGTTTCAAGAAAATAGTTTGACATTATAATATCGCCATTTTGTCTCTTCATAATCTCATATTTTAACTAAAATTAAAAAAGGTGATTAATTGATTAGTTTCCAACTATCACATTCATCAACACCTATTCTGATAATCGATTAATGGATTTGAGTCATTTTTTAAGAAGAACATGTTCCAGCTTTTTCCAATTTTCTTTCTCAAATGAAACTAACAGCAGATTTAAGATTTCAGTTTCTGCAGTAAATGGTTTTAACAGCATGTTTCCCCTCCAGTTCCTCAGGTTCTGAGGAAATGTGCAGAGTTCATCGAGGAGCATGGCATCGTGGACGGGATCTACCGCCTGTCTGGAGTCACCTCCAACATCCAGCGGCTCAGGTAACAACTTCATCTAAAAGATGTGAAAACAGAAGAAAAATCTCATGTCTCTGTTCAACAAAACCCTCACAGATCATATTAAACCAGAGGAGTTAACCCTGTTAATGCAAAGGTCATATTCAGCACAATCTGATCAGTCAAAGTAAACATAAATAACTTCTACACAGTTTTTATGTAAATAAATATCTATAGGATTAATTCACCATATATATATATATATATATATTATTATATATAGTTATTCCATATTCACTCATTTAAATTCAAAACATTTACTCTCTGAGAAATATCTACTGATATAAATATATAAACTTTAAATAAGCATGAGACTTGAGACAGCTGTTGTTGTTTTAAAGTACTTTATAAATAAAGTTGAGTTCAGAAGAAAAATAGTTTCTGCCAATGGAATAATTCTACTCGCGATAACATTATTTTACATAATAATTCATAATTTTTTACAGTGTACTGATCAATATTTATTATTTTAAGCAGCAGGTGAAGTTATCTCTCTATTAAAAGAACCATTTTTGATCTAAATTGTAAATATTTTATCTCTTAAACCTGAAAGATTCTCATTGACTTCAGATTTCTGTGGAGAAACTGGAACATTTATTGTCACCAACAGCAAAAAATCAAATCTTATCAAGGGGAAATATCTTGTATTTAGCACAATTAATTAATTATTGAGGAGAATTTTCTTGATTTATCTCATTCCATTGGCAGCTTAGTTTACTTATTTCAGATTTTTCAAAGAATTTGAGATAAAATGTTAGAATTATGAGATAATAAAGTCCATGCTATGAAATAAAAAGACAACCTTAATTATAAAAAGTCAAATAATTGTATCTTATTTTATGAAAACATTGATCAATTTTTAGTATTTTAGTTATCTCCTGTTTTACAAAACATTTACTTATCTGAATTGTAAATATTTTATCTCTTAAACCTGAAAGATTCTCACTGACTTCACATTTCTGTGAAGAAACAGGAACATTTTTGTCTCATTTTCTACAGTCGTCCAATGATCGGACCCTGTATCGGCCGGTTCTGGGCCCCCGGGCCACATGTTTGACACCCCTGTATTAAAGGATATAAAAACCGATTCTATAATAAACCCTGATTTTCCTTCTTTTTTTTTTTTTTTTAAACCTTGGGCTGCAGCGTATGAACTGAATGTTCCTCAGTGAGACTCCAGCTCTGATACTGGTGTAAACATCCTGTCTGGAGCTGCTCCAATTTAAAAAAAAATCACTAAAAAATGATGCTAATATCTGTAAAAGCGTCGTCCAAACAATTTTTACATTTCAAAATAAAACGACGACTTCTTTTATTCACATATTGTTCTTTTCAAAGATTAGCACAAAGCTTTTTTTTGCAAGAAACTTTAATCTGAGGAGCTGCAGCAGCAGTTTAGCTAAAACAATCAAAGCATTCAGCTAACGGCCAGTGTGTGTGTGTGTGTGTGTGTGTGTGTGTGTGTGTGTGTGTGTGTGTGTGTGTGTGTGTGTAGGCAGGAATTCAGCTCCGAGGCGTGTCCTGACCTCACTAAGGAAGTGTACCTCCAGGACATCCACTGTGTGGGCTCCTTATGTAAGCTCTACTTCAGGGAGCTGCCCAACCCGCTGCTCACCTATGAGCTGTACAGCAAATTCACCGTGAGTAACATGTTAACACAAAAACACGGAGCACGCGTGTTGCTACAGGGACAAAACACACACGTGTGTGTGTGAGAGCCAGAAGAAGCTGGACAGCACAAAGCAGTAATTATTAACAGACTTTAACCACAGCAGCAGATGTCTATAACAATAAATGTTCCACTATCTCAGTGGTTCCAGTGCAGGTACCAACGGATCTAATTTAATGCTTTTTAATGACTTTTAAAACTTTTCTAATGCCCACGACTAACTGCAAATACTACACACATGCATGCGTGTATAGTTTCCTATAAACACATAAAATATCCATATCCAACGGAATTAAATTGCAAGCATTTCATTTGAAAATGTTAAATACGTAAAAGAGTATACAACCTAATGGAGTTGCATTGACATACATAGCATAAAACTGTCCTGAGACTATGGTTACTACATGTGCACACACACACACGCACACACGCACACACACACACACACACACACACACACACACACACACACACACACACACACACACACACACACACACACACACACACACACACACACACACACACACACACACAGTACAGGCCAAAAGTTTGGACACACCTTCTCATTCAATGTGTTTTCTAGTTTCTTCACCCTTTACTCTGATTGATTCTCTTGATGAGCTTCAAGAAATTAAATGGTTTTCACTTCATAGTTGTGTCTTATCAAGGTTCATTTGTGGAATTTCTTGCTTTATCAATCAGATCAAAGGGTGGCTATTTTGTAGAAACTAGAATATAAAACATGTTTCCAGTTATTTCACCTTTTTTTTGTTAAGTACATAACACCATAAACATGTGTCCATTCATAGTTTTGATACCTTCAGTGAGAATCTACAATGGAAATAGTCATGAAAATAAAGAAAACACATTGATGAGAAGGTGTGTCCAAACTTTTAACAGTTTTTAACGTTTTGATGTGAAATATGACACATTTTTGGTAAGGAAATATAAATTATAGACAAGTTTACAAATATGCTCTTTAAAATAACATCCACATTTGTTTTTCCTAGATTATCAGTGACCGGGATCAATATATTGATAACCTGCAGGTTAAAGTCATTGTTCATCACATGAAACAAACATGCAAGCATGTGAAGCATCTTCACAAATATATGAAGATGCATGAAAAGATGCAAATATGCAAAAATAGTTGTAGCATGAATGTTTAATCTGCTTTATTGATCATGTTTTTCATGATTTCTTGCAGCCAGACTGTATTATTTCTATTAAATATTGCTACTGTAAATTAGAAATTGTTTGTGTGAATAAAGTTTATCTAAAAATAAAAAATTCTGATGCTTGTTGAAAACATTTAGATTCTGAATTAGGGTCATGTGAGGTTTTAGGAATTAAAATGAAGCATGAGGACAAATATTCAATAAACTGGGATCTTAAAATCATGATTGACGACATGTGAGAATAAAAGTGGTTTAAATGATCAATATGTTGATCAGCAGAGAAACGTTGTGGCAGAAAGTTGAGGATAAACTGAGTGAAAGAGACTTTATAGGAACAGAAATACCAAACTAACTGTAGCTTTCTGTGTAACCCGCTGCTTTATTTGCATAACTCTGCATTCATTTAATTCATCTGCTTCATGCCTGAGAAATCCAGTTTCAGGAAAAATATGTTCCCCAAAAAGAAAAAAAAAACACAAGAGCTCTGTTGTAAAAGAGTTTTTTCTTTCAGTTTTGTTGGAAAGAATAAAAACTTTCTAAAGATATGAGTGAAAAACGTCATTATTTTTAAATTTACTATATTTATGTTCACATATTTAAACATAATATTTCATTTAAATGAATTTAGTTTCACATTCATTCTAATACTGTGTGATTTGTGCTTCTCGGGCCACATTTAATTGCTCATTATCTAATTTAGGAGGAATCACATTTTTCCAGGATCGACTCATGTTTTCAACTGAAACACGTGATGATGAATCCAGTTAAGCTGCTGTTTGGGCCGATGACGTTATCACATGACTGAAGAGCTGCACATTCAGCTTGTTTCTGCAGTGATGTCATAACTTTAACCTGCAGGTTATCAATATATTGATCCTGATCACTGATAATCTGGGAAAAACAAATGATATAGTGGATGTTAGTTTGAGGCATATATAATATAAGGATATATAGGATCAGAGCTGCAATGATTAGTCTGTTAATTGAATAGTTTCCAACTTTTATATTAATTACCAACTGTTTTGATAATTGATTAATTGATTTAAGTCATTTTTAAGAAGAAAATGTCCAAATTCTCTGGTTCCAGCTTCTCTTCTCTGATTATTTCCTGGTTTCTTTATTCTTCTATAATAATAAACTGATGATCTTTGGGTTGTGGACAAAAAAAGACATTTAATAGTCGTTAGTTGCAGCTCTAACTAGGACATTTACTTGATTTACTTGATGAATCGATTATTTATAATTTAACATTGACATTAAAATGTGGATCAGTGTTTCCCAAAACTGAAGATTCAACCTAAAATGTCCTTTTAAGACAATATTATTACTATTTAAATTATAAAAACATTTGGTGATTAATCTGATTTTCATTTTCTGTTGCTATGGTTCATCTTCAACAGTTCATTCAAACAGATTTTTCAACATTCTGAAGTTTTATTTTGAAATTTTGCAGCTCTAACACATAAACCATGATCATAAACTGAAGAACAGACAGGAATCAATCATTCAAATCTATTATTTTTATTAATCCTGGATTTTTTGTGTTTTTTTCTCCTTCAGGAAGCAGCTTTGGTTCAGGGAGATCATGAGCGACTTCTCCACATCCAGAGAGTCATTAAACAGCTTCCAAAGCCTCATTTCAGGTGAATTTCACTGATTTTGAGCTCAGTTTTACTAAGTTTTCCCTCTAATGTGGAACAGACTGTGACATTTAGTGTTTTATTTTTTATAATTTCAGGACTCTGGAGTATCTCACCAAACATCTGGCTCATCTCGCAACGTTAAGCACTCGCACCAACATGCACACTCGAAACCTGGCTCTGGTCTGGGCTCCCAACCTGCTGAGGTCAGTGTTTTTAAATACACGTGCTGAAAATATGAGTTTTTATGTTGATGCAAAAGTAGAAGTACAGATTCTTTATAAAAAAGGTGATTTTAAATAAATCATATTTACTCCTTTGTTGATATTTTTTATGAACTTCATTTGCTGTTTTTTGGAAAATACGCAAAGAAGAAACTCAATGGAAAGATTTTCTGTCTTATGTTAAAATCATTTTGGGAATGAATAATAGATTAATCATTGACCAAAGCAGTTTGTGACTAAGGCAACTAATCAATTAATTGACTAATCGATCCAGGTTTACTGTGAATGAGCGACTGCAGTAGAAGTGAGAACACACACATCATTGTTTACCACATATTCTGTCCTGTTTTCCGTCTCAGATCCAGAGACATCGAGACTCTCTCTGGAAACGGGGACATGGCGTTTCAGGAGGTTCGGATCCAGCAGTCGGTGGTTGAGTTTATCCTCAACCACACGGACCAGATCTTCAACAGCGACTCTGTGGAGATTAAACCCAGAGAAGGTGAAGTGATGATTAAAATTAAACATCCACCACTGAACCCTTTAAATGTTTTAAACTCCTCACATTTTGACAAATTTCTGTTCATCATTTTGTCTGTATTGCACCTTTTGACACCGTTGTGTCTGTGTGTGTTTTTTAATAAACACTAATTCAAATAGATAAGCTGACATTTAACATTTAAAGGGTCCTGTAAATGATTGTTTGGTATTTTGAGCAGGTTTGAAGTTGTTTAAGAGATTTATTTAAAAAAAAAAAGCAGACAAACATTGATATATGATTATTTCATAGCAGTTGGTGCAGGGAAATATTTCCCACAAAGGTGTTAAATCTTTAAACATATTAAAATCTAAAGAAGTTCCTTGTCTCTTAAGG
This sequence comes from Lepturacanthus savala, assembly GCA_030544235.1. Taxonomy (NCBI): domain Eukaryota; kingdom Metazoa; phylum Chordata; class Actinopteri; order Scombriformes; family Trichiuridae; genus Lepturacanthus; species Lepturacanthus savala. The sequence continues at coordinate 2,606,525 of CM060479.1, forward strand.
TATTAAAATCTGATTGGTTGTTCCTGTCGTCAAATAGATTAATAAGATCTGATTGGTTGTTCCTCCCTTTAAAGGTCTCAAGATCTGATTGGTTGTTCCTGTCTTTAAATCTGAAGATCTGAATGGTTCCTTGTCTCTTTAGACGTATTAATATGATCTCATTGTTGTTCCTCTCTTTAAACATATTAAGATCTGATTAGTTGTTCCTCATCTCTTTAAAAGTATTAAGATCTGATTATTTTCTCATCTCTTTAAACATAATAAGATCTGATTAGTTTTTCGTCTCTTTAAACATAAAGATTTGATTGGTTGTTCTTCTCTAAACGTTAAGATCTAATTGGTTGTTCATGTCTATAAACGTATTCATAAGATCTGCTCGGTTCCTTATCTCTTTAATAATGAGACCTAATTGTTGGTTGTACTTCTCCTTAAATGTTGTATTGAGATCTGATTGGTTCCGCGTCTCTTTAATCCTATTAATGAGATCAGATTGGTTGTACCTCTTTTTATATGTATTAAGATATGATTGCTTCATTGTCTCTTTAAACGTATTAATAATTTCTGATTGGTTCCTTGTGTCCAGGGCCGGTGGAGAAGAAGTACGCCACGCTGCCAATCAACGGTCAGTGTGGACCGATGAAGCTGATGAGTTTAGAGGAAGCTCAGGCTCGATCTCTGAGTCCAAACCATCCCGTTCACAGAGAGAGGCAGCGAGAAAACAGCCTGCCGGACACCAGCAGCTCGGCCATGTACCACACAGTCATCGATGTCTCCGACAGCAAGTACGACGAACACTTCAGTGACTTTATCTGAGAAGAAACCGGTTTGATTCAATGAAAACCTGCCTGATGTTTGATAATCTGTCTTTATCCTGTTAGAAGAAAGTTTTCTGGGAAATCTAAAAAGTGGAAATCCATCTTCAACCTGGGAAAATCCGTGGATTCAAAGGGAAAACTGAGCCGAAACGGAAGCGTGTTCATCAGAGCTCAGGGAACAACAGGTAAACAAGTAAACAACAATGTTGAACAATCAATGTTCACTGGTATAGATGAGATTTGTTGTAAATAATCTTTAAGCTTCAACCTCTCAGCTTTGGTCATTTATTATTATTTTATTCTATTATTGTATAGTTTATAGATTATTTTAAAACAACCAGATTGAAACAAACGTGTTATTTTCCACAGAAAAGGCAGCTCTCCGTCCATCCAGGAGCATGGAATCTTTATGCTCTTTACCAACAGGTAAATCTCGGCTACATTTGACAAAATGTTCCTCTTGATAACGGATGTTCGTTGATCTTTAACCAGAGGCATTGTTTTGGTGTTGGAAACATTTTTAATTATAATTGGGGCTGTTAAAGTTAAAATAATACTCAAATTTCTCTTCCTGGGGAGCCCCCAGATCCCTAAAATGGTGTGTTCCTCGCCTCAAACTGAAAAGACGCCGGTATCTATAACGTGACGTGATGTTTGTTTACTTGTTAATAATTTATTTGTTTTTTTTTCAGATGACGACAGGACAGGAAACAACAGTCCGACTGGACCAGGCGGCGTCTTTGTTCCAGATGTGAAGTCCAGGACGCTGGGATCCGATTCTCTCTACGACCTCAGCGAACATGACCAGAACTGGGAGTTCAAAGGGAAGAAAGTGGGCGGGGCCACGGGCGGCTGGAGTGCTGCTGTGAACCAGAAGGCCTCGTCGCCGCCTCCAAAGACGCTGCCGGAGCAGCTGAAGGTGTTCAAAGGAGACGATGTCAGCGGCTACAAACCAACATCGCCGAAGAACCGGCGGATGCTTTACTCAGGCTCTGCCTCTTCCTCCTCCGGCTCATCCCGCCCCTCTTTCCCAGGAAGCTTCTTCCCGTTGGAGTCGTCGCCTCGGCATCAGCGGCGAGCCGTCAACATCTCAGAGCCCTTCGCCGTGTCCGTGCCATTGCGCGTGTCGGCCGTCATCAGCTCCAACAGCACACCGTGCAGAGGTCACGCCAAGGACAAGGCTAACGCCAATGCTAATGCCAATGCTAATGCTAACGCCATTGCTAATGCCAATGCTAACGCTGCCCTGAAGCCCTGCAGGGAGACGCCAGAGCAGAGCAACATGATGTCACCAAACAGACAGGAAGGAACCGACCAGAAAAACATGGAGGAGACGGCGTCCAGAACCTCAACAGAAGGTGAAGATGCTTTCCAATTGTTCTGATAATTGATTTGTTTGACTCATTTTAAGAAGAAAACATCCAAATCCTCTGGTTCCAGCTTCTCTTCTCTGATTATTTTCTGGTTTCTTTATTCTTCTATAATAGAAAACTGATGATCTTTGGGTTGTGGACTGTTGGTCTGGACAAAAAAACGACATTTTTAGGTTGAATCTTCAGCTTTGGAAAACACATTTTACACCATTTTATGATCCAAACTACTAATTGATTGTTTCAGTAATCAAATAATTATTTTTTTTTAATTAATAATCAACTAATCGGGACAATCATTAGCTGCAGCTGCATTAGCTTTAGCATTAGCATCACTACAACATTTTTAGTTTTATTTGACACTCATAGCCAGAATTGAAGAATTTAAGTGGAAAACTGTTTGCAGTGAAACCTTCATGACTTATTAATCATTTGTCTTTTGTCTCACCTCTCTCTGTGTACATCTTTACTCAAACAATCTTATTTCTTCTTTAACATTTTAAGGAGCAAAGACACAGATTAGAATATTTAAATATTTGAGTAAGGATCATCTCTGAGTATGTTGACCATTTAATTTCAACTTCAGTGATTTATTACTTAGGTTGAATCTTCAACTTTGGGAAATTGATTAATATTTTACACCATTTTATGAACCAAACAACTAATCGATTTAATAATAGAGAGATTAATCAATCACTTTCTGGTTGTAGTTACCAGCTACAGAGACATCAGAGACAGCATGTCTCAAGGACTTTATTATTTTTCAGCCTAAAATGTAAATATGTTATTTTTAATCGTTTTTTTTTGCGTGAAGACGTTTTATCACATTTTAAAACGCTTTATGTTCAAAACAAAGTTGTTTCATTAAATCTAACATAAAGACAAACATAATTTTCCCTCAGATTCGAGTAAAGAAGCAGCACTAGAAGGTGAAGAAGGGACCAACAACTCTGAACTGGATAAGTCGACCACTGCAGACACAGGAAAAGACAAAGAGACAACGCCACCTGCTGGACAACAAGAAAACAACCAGCTGGCTGCACCACTGCAGGTAAAACTTTACAAAGACTTTTAGAGCAGAATCACGGACAGAAATATATTTATCTCTGTTAAACAGATAAATTCAAGTTTGCAAAGAATCAAAAACCTGCAGGTTAGAAATGAGAGACTTGATCTGAATTCAAATGTTCTTGCGTTAAAATAAGATCTATTGATCTATTGGTCTGGACAAAAAAGACACTTTAGATTGAATCTTCAGCTTTGGGAAATACTGATCCACATTTATACCGTTTTATGAATCAAATAATTAATCGATTAATCATTTGAATAAACAATAGATTAATCAACTATCAGAATATAGTCATTAGTCTTTAGTTTCAACCACAGTAAATATCCTAGTTATGGCTGCAACTAACAATTAAATGTCTATAAAATTTCTTTTGTCTAGAGAAAAAACATTTAACAGAAAAAAGGTTTTGTGCAGACCAACAGTCAACATCCCAAAGATCAGTTTACTGTTATAAAAAACTAAAGAGAATAGAGACTATGAGAATAGACGTTAGTTGGAGCCCTAATTTATTTAGAGCTTTTCTAGAACTCAAATATGTTCTGCATAGAATGCTCGACACTGAGAAGAAGGTCATGAAGTGAGTTTGGGAGACTGAAATGGGAAGATTTGTGTTGTTTTAGAAAATCATGACCTGGTTATTTTTAACCCTTCGTGTTTCTTCTGTTGCCTCAGGGCTCCTCTGCTGGTCCGGAGCTGTGGTCCGATCTCCACCAAGAGCTGAAGATTACCGAGCCAGAGATCGACCTGCTGGACGAGACCTTCAGACCCGTTTTTTATTCCTCAAAAAGCACCGGCGACAACGCGAAGCTGACGATGGACGTGAAGTCGAAGCGGAGCCGAAGTTCTCCGTCGCTGACGCTGCTCTGCAGGGACCAAACATCCAGCTCATCCCTGACTGATCCGGTCATTTCTGCCGGTTCAGGTTCAGCCAGGAAACAACCTTCCGAGTCAGACATCACATTCTCTCTCCACAAAATCTCTGACATTGGTGGAAACGCTGAAAACGTCTCCTCTGCTGCTGCTGACATGGAGGCAAAAGACAATAAGCTGCATCAGATCTCTGCAAATACATCTGTGGAGATCGAGAGTCCAGCTGATGGTCCAACTCCTTCCAGGGTAGAAGATTCTCCAACAGCCAGAAGCTTCACGGCAGCAGAAGATTCCCACGACAAACCGGAGAAACCTGAGATTCCTGCAGGAGACAGGAAGAAGAAGAAGAAGGCGATTTCCGAGGTGGAGCTGGTCCAGAGGCTCTCTCTGTGCCTGGAGGAGAGACGGAAGACTATGGAGATTCCGACCCATGACGATGAGGATGAGCTGGACCTGGTGGAGCCTTGGGAGGACCTGAGCTCCTCCAAGCAGTGGGTCACCAGCCCCCTGCACTCGCCAGACCTGGAGGAACTTTTCAGCTCCGCAGCCGAGACTTCGAAAACGTCTTTGTCATCTGATAACAAACAGCCCAGTAAAACATCTCTAGGTAAGAGCACTGATCGATTCTCAGGAAATGTTCCGCAAACTTCCAAACACGACGTGAAGACAATACCGAATGCGGCACGGGTCGGTGCGACAGGGAAAAGCGGCACCAACAAGCAGAAAGGTGCGTCGTCTCAGAGGTTCTACCGGCAGATGTCGTCCGACGCCGTGTCTTCAGATAGAAGAGAAGAAAACTCCAAGCAGCACCGGCCGTTCTCTCTGAACCTGGACCTGGGCCACCGCTGCATCCGGGACATCTCCAACACCTCAGAGTTCCCATCCTGCCAGCAGCGGGGCCTGCACGCCTCTGCCGGCGCCGTAAACAACGGGGCGCCGCTGGTTCCGCCGTCCGAGCTGGAGCTGTTCCTAGGCGACCGCCAGGCACCGCTCCGACGCAACTCAGCACCGGTCAGCGTGTCGTCAGTCCGGACCGCCTTCATGATCAAGACCAGCCAGGCCCGGGCGGTTCCTGTGGTGCCGCCCAAGGTGCAGTACAGCCAGATACCTCACTCCCGGCAAGACCAGGACCACGACCTCAATGCCACGAAGGAGCAGGAGAAGGATCGTCTCAAAAATGCTGTTGTGCCACCAACACCACCGACGCCGATGATGATGTCAGATCTCAAGGAAGAACTGGAGAACAAGGAACCGGCACCAAAGCGCTCGGAGAAACCCGCCGAGTCGACCCCGGACCTGCCCGTCATCACCAGGCGCCACCCCCCCAGCCTGGAGGTCTTCGTGGACTGCCCCCGCCCCAACAGGCCGGTCCTCCAGCGGCCGTCCTTCAGGAACCGGCAGAGGCCCCAGAGCCTGATCCTGCTCAGCCCACCCTTCCCCATCATGGACTACCCGCCCGCCGGCGACGACGGGAAGCTCCTGACGTCCATCAGGAGCCTCAACGATGCCGCCGCCGTCAACGCTTTCTCCAAAGAGATGGCGGAGAACTTCAAGACGCCGGACGCCATCGGCCTTCAGAGCAAAATGACGATGCCGAAAAGCGGCCAGCGGCTGGAGACGTCCACCAGCTGCTTCTACCAACCACAGAGGAGGTCCATGATCTTTGACAGCAGGAGCCACAGGCAGATCGAGTGACTGTCGACCTGCTGTAAATCATAGTATTATTTTGATATATTTTTCCAACGATGAAGAACGATGAAACTATATTGACTATTTAAAAACCAGGAAGTATTTGAGAAAAGTATGTGTGCACTCTTAGGAAAACATGAAGGAATCGTTTCAGATGCTTTAACCCTCTATTGCATGTAAATCAATGGGACTTCCTTATGTTGTATACACTAGAATTTTACATTTTGCATATTGTTGCCATATGGGAACAAATCTATTTTTAGCATATTAGAAAAAAAATGTATAAAAAAGTGAATTAAATTCAAGTTAAATTTTTTATTTGGTGAAAATTGATCCCAAATTCTGAATAAAAGCTGTGAGACAATGATGTTCATGTGTCAAATGTCCATGAGCAATAGGGATATCCTGGTCATGTGACCTCATAAATTGTATCTCCTTCCAAAATAAAAGCCCCCTTTTCACACCTAACTGTAAAAGCCATAGATTTTATATCCGTTTTTTTGGGGGGAAATGGAGATAAACTATTTGTTGCCATATGACAATACTATGCAATAGAGGGTTAATAATTGAGTCATATTTTTCAGCAGTTTCAGTTGTTTTCTGATGTAAAGATCACATTTACAAACATTTCTGGCAAACTATAGAAGATCAATTTCAGAGTTTAACTATCAGCAATGTTTCTATCTGCACCTTCAGCCACAAATAAATTGTCAAGAAAGTTTGGGATTCAGTTGAAATCATAGACAGAAAATACAGACAGGAAACAGATTAAAGTAAACATCTGAACACAGCTGCAAAGATGAATTACTATTAGAATAATCAGTATTATATATTTTGTCAAAATGTCCAAATTCTCTGGTTCCAGCTTCTCTTCTCTGATTATTTCCTGGTTTCTTTATTCTTCTATAATAGTAAACTGATGATCTTTGGGTTGTGGACTGTTGGTCTGGACAAAAAAATACATTTTAAGTTGAATCTTCAGCTTCTAGGAAACACTGATCCATATTTTACACCATTTTATGTGTGTGCACTCTTAGAAAAGAACAAAAAACATGAAGGAAACCTCATATTGTCCAGGAATCTATTTTGCACCAAAAAACTCTTTCAGTTGTTCTGATTTGGTGCATTTCAGCAGTTTCATCAAATCACATTTACAAATATTTTCTCTTTGTGTCAGTGACTTTCAGACATGCTAAAGATCACAATTATATCAGGTTTATTACATCTTTATATAAATATTGATGCACAAGTTTTATTTTAATGATCTAAATCCAGAAATGGTGGAAAAAAGCAATAAAAAGGTCAAATGAAGAACTGACGATTAAGCTGTTAAACAGTTTAACAGAATCTCATCATGTAGTTTGCAGGAAAGATTTTGCTGAAGATGTGTTTATTTATTCCTTTAATAACTTACACATAAAATTAAGTAAACTTTATACTTATAAAACAATATACTATCTGTAACTTTGAGGTCAATGTGATTTTTTCAGCTGATATTTAAGAGAAATTCCTTTATCTGATACGAATCTATCAGAAACTGAATAGTTTAACCCACAGTAGGACTTCATGAGTATCTTTATTTTCTGAAGCTTTGTATTTTATGTGTTTTAGAGATAAAGCAGATTATCATCTATAAATAAATAAGTAAAATCCTGAGCTGCCTGTAAACTGGAGGTTGATTTGTGCACGCTGACTGTATTCATGTGTCTGGACTCCATGGTGCTTTTAAATCAAAGTCTGACATTAGAATCTGAAAAATAAGGGTTTTCATGACTCTTTTCTTTGCATTTGACAAACTCGGGATCTGACATGATTTCACCATTTGTGATATTTGTGGGCGAGGATGGGTTTTATACTGGAGTTTGAATGGATCAAGATAATTATAGTGTTTATTCATTAAAAAAAAGAAAAATTGTATGTTATAACAGGGATATCAGTGTTTTTTTCTTGGTTTTTGTACCTTTTGTAAACTTGTCGATACTGAAAATCGTTGAGTGAACCGTCTGTTTTCACACGGGGAGAAAAACAAGTGAGATTTTGAGATGAAGTTTTGCCTCAATTATCAATTAAAGTGATGTAAATACTGACAGAAACACAGGGAGGTTTGTTACAACAAAACATGTATGTATGAGAATAAAAAGATCTGAAAATCACATTTATCTGTGTATTTATTACAATATACTGCATCAAACTGTTGAGATTCAAGTCACCAGGTTTTATTTTATTAAATATATGAATTTAAAACAGCAGTAGAGCTGCAATGACTCATTGATTAGTTTCTATCACACTAATCACCAACTATTTAGATAATCAATTAATGAATTTGGGTCATTTTATGAAGATAATATCCAAATTCTCTGGTTCCAGTTTGTAATCTGATTATTTTAAACTATAGAAGATTCATTTCAGAGTTTAACTACCAGAAGTTTCAAACTGATTAAAGGAAATGTCTGAATACAGCTGCAAAAATAATGAATTAGCTGCAAACTATTGGATTCATCAGCAATGATAATGTCTAAATGTCTAAATTCTCTGGTTCCAGCTTCTCTTTTCTGATTATTTTCTGTTTTTTTAGTCTTCTATAATAATAAACTGATGATCTTTGACTGTTGGTCTGGACAAAAAAGACATTTTTGCCTCTTCTTTTCTGTTAAAGTGTTTTACCAGTAATAGTAGGAGTATTATTATTATTAGTAGTAGTATTTAGTATTATAGTATAGTAGTACTTAGAGGATAAAGTTGTGTTGTATAAACCATTAAACCCATTGATAAACCTGACTCAACCTGCAGTAAAACAACCTTCACTCTGTTAATGACTCAGGTTTTTAATCATTTGTCTTTTCTTTCTCTTTCATCTCCCTCTGTTCAAATCTTTACTCTTCTTTTCTGTAGCGAGTTTCTTCTCTAACATTAAAAGGGACATTAAGGATCATTTTAACTGTTTCACAGTGATTTCCTACTTTCTGCTCCAGACTTTAATGAATCCAGTGGTTCAGCAGCAGCTCAGAGGCCTCATGAAGGAACTGATCTGCTGTGAATGAGGAGTATTCAAGAGGCCCCAGGATGGTGGGGCCCAGTTAGAGGTGATTTTTAGAGCTGGAACACACAAACACTCCTTTAACGCATTATTACTACAGTATACTACATAAAACTACAGTAAAATGTTAAATATAAGTCACTGTCACAGTTTGACTTTAGCAAGGACTGTGATAAGCTTATAGGAATCTCTGCAGCTTCCATACAACACATTCTCTGCTGTTTTATACAAAATAATGTTAATTTAATTAGCATTAAAATAGAAAATGTTGACATTGACATGGTTGTGTACTGGGTTGATTCTGGGATCAGAGGTTTAGATGCTGAGGCAAAATGAGATAAATTCACTGCAGTTTAACGCTTGAATTCCTACATTTTTGAAAGAAAGGTGTCATTTTTTTAGCTTTTTTTGGAACATCTGTGACTAAACCATCAAATCTGATAAAGAATAGAAACAGATTTTATACCACATTCTGGGATAAATCGACTTATTTGGACACAGCAATAGACAAACAGTCTGTGACGACCACTAATACCAAAAATAACAAAAAAAAACGTACTTTTTGGAAAGTAAAATGCAAAACATTTTAACAGAAATGGACTTTTCCAGTGTTTGTCTCTGCACTTGTCCCTTTCTTGTCTGTATTATATAATAAAAACATGAATAAAAATGCACTACAAGAAAAGAAAAGTGGCTGAAATGTAAAAAATATTAATAAATAATAAAATAGAGGAGACCTGTCTTTGGTAAAATGTTTGTAATGTAATAAATTATTCTTTTTTGTTGTATTTTTGTCATGTAAATATTAGGTTTCAACCAAGTTCTGTTTGGTTTTGGCACTTTTTAAGCTTGTTAAATAAGGATTTACATTTAAAAAAAGAAAAACAAAACTTTTAATAAGTCTATGGGGCTTTAGTTCGATTAAAATAACCAGAAATTCCTATGTTTATCCATAGTATTTTGTTAATAAATGAAACCTGTGCAGTTCCTCCTCTTCACCACCAGGTGTCACTGCTGCATCGCTGCAGGACAGAAAAAAACAACAGAAACGAGTCTGTTGCTGCAGATTCAATAAAGTCCTGATACTGAAAAACACTGATGGAGAAATGATGCTGATCCAATCTTCTATAGACATGAATCTCTTTTGTTTTAACCTGCTGGTGCGGCTGCTTGTGCAAGCGTGTTACAGAACATGCACATTTCTCTCTGTCATTTAAAAAATTTAAATCCATATTATTACAGAACCAGAACCTGGTTTATATACTTACAAACAGGATGAATCAGCTGCTGTTTAACCAGAGTAAAGCTGCACAATTACATTTATATTTATTTATTAAAATATAATAAATAATATAGGAGTGGACCTGCTGTAACAATTGATTCTCACTCTAAAACGTGCATGTTTTAAAAACAAAAATTCCTACATTTATTTTTAATTTTCATATAATTCTAAATAAATAAAATTTACGTGATAAAATCCCTGATCAGCTGACTCTAATGTTCATGTAAAACATGTGATTTTTTATCCAAACATCATCATCATCAGTGGCTGATCTGAGCCTCCAGGTCACTTCATGTCTGTTCACTTCATTATTTCTCGACCTTTGACTCCGCTTGTGTCTGGATCCGGAATTAAAAAGAGGTTTTTTTTCTCAGCGCTGAAAACAGGCAGCGGAGCTGAATATTCAATTAGAGGAAAGTGAAGCTGCGCGCGAGTCCTTCATCTTATTTACTGATTAGCTGTTAAACAGATTATTTACAGCTCAGCGCGTCCAAATAGATCAGAAAACACCGAGAGTTCAAGGGCTGATTCTTCCTCAAACTCTTCACACTAGAATCACTTTACTGTTTAAAAGCTTCACTTCAAACACAAAACAACAACAACAAACAACAAAACTGCAGCAGAGAATAGATCCAGGTGGATATTTTTTTCCCAAACTACAAAATAAAACACCATGCAAATATTCAGCTCAAATGTATGTATTTATGTCACTAAAATATTTTAATCCAGTAGATTGTTTATTCAGGCAAAATAAAAACTACAACACGCACAAAGTAATAAAATGTGAAGTTAAACATGCATCAGATGTTTTATTTAAAACGAGCCTTCCTTCTCCAACAAAAACTCTAAAGCTTTAGCGCGGAGCTTCAGGCGTTTTTTTTTCTTTCCTCTTAGAAAAAAACGAGTAAACAATCACTTTCTAAATGAGGCAAAGTGTTAAAAAAGTGCATAAAGTATTTATTTAAAGTAGCAGGTTGCCGCGGTGGTTTGTGTGAAAGTGGATAAGTTGAGAGCGGTTGAATGTGCAGTGCCACGGCGAGCCGCGCGGGTCCAAAGAGCCTCATTGAGAAGCCACGTGTCCGTTTCCAAAGCCTCTCCAACTTAACCACCTCCTTTGTACGACTAACCCACATCGGCAGCGTCCCTCCACATAAAGGGATTTGCAATTTCAAGATATTTCAGCTTAAATGTTTTTGACAGTTCCCTCGCTTTTACCTCGGCTTGGTTATTTTAACTGTGCCAAATGGGTCACCTTGGGTTGCTGTCTGCGCGCAAAGGGGCTTTTGCGCGCATTCAGTCTGAATTTTTTCCAACTTTCCTTGACGGGGAAACCAGCTGCTGGTCGTGAAAAGACGGCTTATTAATTGTCCTTTGTCATGCAGAATTGCTTGATTTCTAAAGAGACGTACAAAGGCTCTTTTTCAGGATTCAAGTATTTTGTTTCGTGCGTATTTTCAAACCATCGAATCAGCTGCAGCGCCGCGCCGTCTACCAGACTCTCAGGTACTGACTGCCCGCTCCCTTTGTCCCCTTTTAATGCTGTTGTAAATCGTGCAGACTGATTTGTTACAAGCTGTTCTTTTAATCTGATAGATAAGAGACATGTCAAAGAAAAGCCGTAAATAGAAAATTAGCCGGAATAAAGACAAGGGCGAGTCTGCTAGATGGGCGCCTGTTGACTCAAGCGGCTCTCCAGCGTCAGGGGAGCCCTCCTCAGCCCCGTCAAGGTTACGTCCACAATTCCCTTTTCTTCTTTTTAAAAAAGACACCGTGGTCCTTTTTGCTTCAATGAATTGATCGGCACAAAATTAAGAATAAATAAATTGAGCATTTGGAGCGGCGGCGTATAAGCTCCCCCAGGGCGCAAAGCCCCGGGCTATTGAGGCGGATAAAGGCCGCTTTGCAGAGGACGTTGTGAGCAAAATGGGTCTCTATGGTGCAATTAACAAAATAGTCTAATCCCATATCTTAACAAATGCAAATATTAAGAGTTTTGTTAAAATGGTTAAGTGAACAATTAAAATCAAAGTTGACGAGTGAAACTCCGCGTCCAGAAAAAAAGAAAAAGACCAAGTGATGGACAGAAACGAGCTGGACGCGGTTTAAACGACACTTTTTGGTGCATTAAGAAAAGTCTAAAATGCTTTTATGAGCAAGAAAATTTAATTTAAAGCTTATTGTCCACAATAAAAATGATTTTAAGGAGGAGAGACTGGGCCACTGAGCAGCTGCAGCGGTGCGTAAAACCGGCAAATAAAACCTAACACTAAATAAAACTATAGAATCATCTCATATGTTTATATATTATATATTTGTTTAATATAGATTAAAATATTTAAACATAATTTCAGACTAATTTACCAGAAAAAGCCTCCAGGAGCATTTTCCTAAAAGCCTGGATTAATATTTCAGTGCTGCGTTTTATTTGACTTGGCACAATATTTTCTGCTTTTCATTATTTCCCACTAAAAAAAACTAATGATATGCTAATGAATTATTATGATTTGTGTATTTTTAAATAATGAGGCTGAGTGGAAAACGTTTAAATAAAGACTGAAACACACCTGCAGCTCATAAAAGCGACAATAAACTTCACGCCAGTGGCGCGTTAACAACAGAACAATGCGGGTCATAGACTCCAAACCGCGTCTTTACCTCATTTATTTTCATGTTAGATCGATATCTTAAGTTATGCGGAGTCCTGACGCGGCTCCATTCAGCCGCAGCGATGATTAACTCAGTCACACGAGACGTGGAGCTGCTGCGTGATGTCTGAGCCGAGGCTCCCGCAGGGAAAACGCCGCATCTACGTCTCTATCATGGCTGCGTGATACGTTCAGTCGTTGGGTCTGGTTCAGATCCTTTTACAGCCACAAATGCACAGAAACACACGTGCACGTTGTAATAGTCTGCAAATCTCTGAAAATCCCAGAAAACAATATATTTCCAATTCATTTTTTTGTACTTCTTGGCAGAAAATATTTTTTTATCATCTAACGCAGTCAAACCCTCATTACGCACAGCAGCTTTATCTTAATATGAATAAATATTAACAGAAATGTTGGTTTAAACAGCAAATAATCTCGAGTCTGAAATATCTGCACATCCACTCGGTGCCAAAATCAGCGCAGCGAGTTTAAATGTGAACTGATGTAATATTTGATGTTTTTTCCTGTCTCACAGTAAAGTGAATTTATCTCAACAGTAAAAACACCAAATATTTTCCTAATTTTAATTCCTGCAGCCAGTAAAATACGCTAAATAGAGACAGTTTGTGTTTTACGCGTCGCTAAGCGCGCGCGTAAAATCCTCGAAAACGTTTAACTCACAACCACAACGTCAACTCTACAGCTCAAATATTTTTATTTAAGTATCAACATTTTTAAATAAATAAATATTTTTTTCAATTACACTGAAGATATAATGTGAGGGAATTTCTCTCCAGGTGTGATGTCACAGTTCCATCCACAGAATGAATCTAAACAGGTACAAAATACTGTTGTTTTTTACCCAAAATACTAAACATCATCGTCATTTGGGTACAAATATGCATCAGATCAGTAAACAACCAACATATGTTTTTCATGTTTTCAGAAAAAAACTACATACAAAACGTACAACATGTATACAGCTTTACAAATAACTCAGGACGCGTCCCTGATTAAATATTTTCTCTCTATGTACAGACAACCGCGGATCAGTCGGGTTTTTGGCTCAAAGAGTTTGTTTGTTTGTTTTTAGGGGGGCGGGGTGGAGTTCAGGTTCACGGGGACACGGACAGGTCCACGTCCTCCTTCTCGGAGGAGGACGGGGACGCGGGGTCGTCCTCGTCCTCCTCGGAGCACCTGGCGGCGGACAGCGAGGAGCACGTGCAGCCGTGAGCTCCGCTCCTCTGGCCGCCGCCGCCGCTCTTTCCCTCCTTTTTGTGCTTCACGCGCCGGTTCTGGAACCAGATCTTCACCTGTTTCTCGGACAGGTTCAGGTACGTGGCGATCTCGATGCGCCGCAGCCGCGACAGGTACATGTTGGACGTGAACTCGCGCTCCAGCTCCAGCAGCTGCGTGCTGGTGAAGGCGGTGCGCATGCGCTTGCTGCTCTGAAGTTTGCTGCTGCTGTTCTCTGTTGGAACGAGATGAAAATTTCAATGAGACACAGGTACTATTATAGAAAAATAGGTGAAAAGCGGTTTTATCCGCAGGTGGAATCCGGCACTCACCGATAGAGATGCAGTGGAACTGCCGCGGGTCCGGCACCGTGTAGGCGGCCTGGTAGATTCCGGGTGCGGGGCTGAGGTTCACGCCGTTGGATGTCGCGTGCTGGCGGCTCAGCGCGGAGTGACAGTACTGGGACCCGAACGGAGGAAACGACGCCTTCAGCAGCGGCGGCAGCGCGGCCGGCGTCTGCGGGTGCAGCTGCGACGCGGTGACGCACAGCGGGCAGAAGCACAGCAGCCCCGCTTTCCTGGAGTGGCACGAGCCCGGCAGCGCGTGCGGATGGTGCGGGCTGGAGTGCACGGCGTACGGGAAGAGCGGCGCGTGGTGGTGGTGGTGGCTGTCGCCGCTTTTGTCGCCGGTCTCCCGCAAAATCAACGAATCCACGAGAAAGGACCTCGGCATGTTTGCGAACTTGTTGCGGGGAGAAGGAGGAGGAGGGGGGGTGGTGGTGATGGTTGCGCGTGGTGGTGGAGTAGTTGCGGCAGGTTGTTGCTCTGCCTGCGGGGAACAGCGAAGTGGTGCTGAAGGCGCGGCCGGTGGCGCCTTAAATAGCGACGCGGACTCCGGTTCGGACGTGTGACGGTTACGCAGCGCAGCGGCCGCGGCTTCAATAGGGTTTTGTGCCTTTCTCTCGTCATTCCCGCTGCACGCTTCCCCATTATTTCACTTGTTAACTAAATGAAGTGCATAATGTAGTCTATTCTTGTCAGCCCCACCCACGCCGCGAGAGGCGGCTCTGCCCATTCTCCCTTTATCACGTCCCGCATTTTAGCAGCAGCTCAGCTCACAAACATTCCTGTCACATTAGAGCAAAAAAAAACTGTTTAACTTCCAGTTATAAATAAATAGATTTGTATTAGGGGTGAGTTTCTGTCTGCGTCTGCGCAACCAAACGCGCGTAAAAAGTTTCCCAACAACAACAAAAAGAGAATTACACGACTGTAACTTTGGAAAATGACCTGAACTTTATTCATTGAGATTAAAGCTGCAACTATCGACTGTTTTATTAGTGGTTTGATTCATAAAATGCTGTAAAATGTCTTTTTTTTGTCCAGATCAAGAGTCCACAACCCAAAGATCGTCAGTTTACTAAAGAAACCAGGAAATAATCAGAGAAGAGAAGCTGGAACCAGAGTAATTGGACATTGTCTTCATAAGAATGACTCTAATACATTAATAGATTATCAAAATAGTTGCTAATTCATGTGATAGTTGGAAACTTGTTGACGTTTTTCTCTCTTAATTTTTATTTTTCTCGCTCTGGTTCATCTTCAACGGTTTATTCAAATAGATTTTCCAACATTCTGAAGTTTTATTTTGATTCCTTTTGATGCACATGGCAAACTGTGTTATACTTTTCCAAAAATCATATGTGTTATTAATAAAATGTCTTTTTTTGTCCAGACCAACAGTCCACAACCCAAAGATCATCAATTTACTATTATAGAAGAATAAAGAAGGAAATAATCAGAGAAGAGAAGCTGGAACCAGAGTATTGACTCAAATTGATAAAGGGATTATACATGGAAACTACTGCAGCTTTATTTAACATCATAAAAATGTAAATTCCTTAAAAACACGACTTTTTATGCATTTTCCCCTTCTGAATAAACAGAATTCTCGCCTGTTTTACGCGTCTCTTGGTTAAATATTTTGCCTGTTCGCTGCTTTGACAACAGTGAAACTCACATAAAACGCACCAGCTGAAATGTAAAGTTGATTCATATCCATTTTAAGGTTAATGTGTCATTTCTGGGCACAAAAAAGGTCCAAGTCATCGTCTGCAGCCGCGGCGGCGGCGCAGTTAAAGAGCAGTGATTAATTCCTGCGCTTCGGGCCCCTGCAGAGCCGGGGAAAGAATATGTAAAAATAACCAGGTTTTCACTCCGCGGCCCTTATTGAATGTCATTGTGGAGGGTTTTCAATGAGAGAGAAAGAGAGTCGAATTAAAGTGTGTGACAGCGGCGGATAGACGCAACAAAGGCGGCTCTGTCACTGAGGAGCCCCGCGCGCTGCGCGTGAAGCCCCCGCCTCGCGCTCTGATTCAATTAAGTAATAGGAAAACATTTTCTTTCACTTTAAGGTTCCCCCGAACAAGACCTTCAAAGGAGTGGGAGTAAATAGTGGAATGTGATTTATCTTCCTCGGAGTTTTAACTTGTTTTCCCCCTTTTTCATCCATAAAAAGAATGTTTAAAACCTTTAAAAGATAAAGATAAAGATTTCGTCCTGAACTGGATTCGAACTCGCGTCTCAAGACGTCGAGTCCACATAAAGTTGCTGCTTCTGCAGCTTTAACTGATGAAACATCAGTTCGCTGCTTTACTTTTTTTTAAATACATCAAATCCATAAATTGTCCAGTGAATCAGCTGCAGCACCGCAACGTCCCGCATGATGCGATGCGTTTGTAAATGCGGTTGCGCCATTAACGCTAATTAGGAGCAGTTAAACCCTTTAATGAGATGATAGGTCTACAAGAGGCTTTAAAATAACATGTTTTTACTAGTTATTAGTCTTTTCTTTCATTTCCAGCAGGAGTTTGCTGTAACCTGTAATTTATTCCTTAATTAGTCAATTAGGAAACAGAGTTAATGGCACAGATCATGGCGGATCTTTATTAATCTGGAGAGTTTAATAGATTTAATAAACCAGGCTTTGTTTTTTAAGAAAAGGTGCCATCAAAGACTCTAATTTTCAGATTATGGTGCGGTGGTGTCCCCGCAGGTCTGAACAGAGGTTCACGCAGGGTCGTCACGCAGGGGAGGCTCATCCGCTAATTTGCCAAACCCGACTGGAGACTGACAAATAGTTTTGACCTCCCTCTGCAGGCTCGGGCCAGAAGTGCAAAGAAACTGCGTCTCATCATCATCACTTGTTACTCAGATAAATCATTTTCATCTAATCTGTGTTTCAGTTTCATGTTTCAGCCACTAGAAACAGCTGGAAAAGCTGCTTAACCATCTATGGCATAGTGCTGTCATATGGCAAATATTACTTTATCTTCATTTTTCTAAAAAGCTGTGATAGAAAATCGGTTTTTACAACTCTGCGTGAAAAGGGGGCTTTTATTTTGGAAGGACATACAAGTTAGGAGGTCACATGACCAGGATATCCCGTTTGATCATGAATATTTGACGTGAGCATCTTTGTCTCACAACTGAAAGTTGTCTTTTATTCAGAATTTTGGCAAAGTTTTAATATGCTAAAACAAAGATCTTCTGCCATATGCCAACAAATACTTTATCTTATTTTTTCTAAAAAAGTGGTGATATAAAATCTATGTTTTTACAGCTAAGCGTGAAAAGGGGGCTTTTATTTTGAAAGGACATACGATTTAGGAGGTCACGTGACCAGGATAGCCCTATGGCTCATGGATATTTCGGGTAAGTCAACTATAACATGCAGAACATGCAGAAATAGAGTTTTTGCTCAATGTCAACAATATGCAAATATATAAAAATCATAGTGTATACAACCTAATGGAGTCCCTTACATAGCATGAAACTATCCTGAGACTGTTATAGTGTCTTATATATTTTTAATATATCAATTACTATTATATAGGCCATTCTAAGCAATAAAAACATTTTTAACATGCCTAAGTAATATTCCATGCAATAGAGGGATACTGATAAGAGGGAATAGGAAGGGGGTAACAGGACAAATGCTCCTGAAATAGTAAATTATTTATAAGATATTAAGTTGGAAAGACGTCAGGCAACTCATCAATTATCTCTAAGAAGATGGAACTGGAGCTTTATTTAATTCTGGTTATACCATTTTCCCCAAGATGCTAGAATATGCAAATATGTAAAATTCCTAGTGTCACAACCTAATAGAGTCCCATTGACTTACATAGCATGAAACTATTCTGAGACTATGTTTACAACTTTTTCTTATATATATTTTTAATATATCAATCAATTCAAACTCAATATCAATATTTAGGCTGTTTTAAGTAAGAAAAACGTTTAAAACATGTTTACCATGTCTAATATTTCATCCAATAGAGGGTTAAAGCATCTTAAATGTTCCCTTCATAGAAAACACACACATCATGACTGCAATAAAAATTTTCCCAAATACAATATAATGTCATAATTCTTCATCCTTGGAGAAATATATCGAAATAATACTATGATTTACAGGTTGACAGTTTTTTTTTTTTTTTTTTTTTTTACATATTTTTATATGTATATATATATTGTCTGGGTAATATTTCATGCAATGCTCCTGAAATAATAAAATATTTATAAGATATTAAGTTGGAAAGACATCAGACAACTCATCAATTATCTCTGATGAGATGGAACTGGAGCTTTAATTTAATTCTGATTGTATATTTTTTTCTAATATGCTAAAATAGATTGGTCAACGATATGTAAATATGTTA
Source organism: Lepturacanthus savala (assembly GCA_030544235.1). Classification (NCBI taxonomy): domain Eukaryota; kingdom Metazoa; phylum Chordata; class Actinopteri; order Scombriformes; family Trichiuridae; genus Lepturacanthus; species Lepturacanthus savala. Next base: position 2,625,264 of record CM060479.1, read on the forward strand.
AATTCCTAGTGTATACAACCTAATGGAGTCCCATTGACTTACACAAATATATCTATTATTTCGGCAATTTTAGGTAATAAAAACACTCAAACCCTGTTTTTCCATGTCTAAGTAGCAATACAGGGTTAATGTTTGATATAAAAGGGGATTAAGGGGGTAACAGGACAAATGCTCCTGAAATAGTAAATTATTTATAAGATATTAAGTTGGAAAGACGTCAGGCAACTCATCAATTATCTCTGACAAGATGGAACTGGAGCTTTAATTTAATTCTGATTAGATCATTTTTTTCCAATATGCTAAAATGTATTGCTATAGGTCAACAATATGTAAATATGCTAAATTCCTAGTGTATGCAACCCAATGGAGTCCTATTGATTTACAGAGCATGCAACTATCCTGAGACTATGTGTACAACTTTTCTTTTAAAAGACATGTAAATATATCTATTAATTCAAACATTTTAAGTAATAAAAACATTAAAAACCTGTTTTACCATGTCTAAGCAGCAATAGAGGGTTAATATTTTAATATAAGAGGGGATTAGGAAGGGGGGCAGGACAAATGCTCCTGAAATTATAAAAAAAATTCAGATTATTTATTAGATATGAAGTTGGAAAAGCATCAGGCAACTCATCAATTATCTCTCACAAGATGGAACTGGAGCTTTAATTTAATTTTGATTATATAAGCTTTTTTGCTATAAGTCAAAAATACGCAAATATGATAAATTCCTATATATATTCATACATATGATAAATACAACCTAATGGAGTCCCATTGACTTACATAGCATGAAACTATCCTGAGACTATGTTACAACCTTTATTATATATATTTTTAATATATAAATTATTTAGACCCTTTCAAGTGGTAAAAAGTTTTGATAAGAGGGGAATGGGGGGGAGGAAAATCTAACACATGGGGGATTTATGGGCAAAGGGAAAATAACATTTTTAAATATATCTATTATTTCGGCCATTTTAAGTAATAAAACCATTCAAAACCTGTTTTACCATGTCTAAGCAGCAATAGAGGGTTAATGTTTGATATAAGAGGGGATTAGGAGGGGGGGCAGGACAAATGCTCCTGAAATAGTAAATTATTTATAAGATATTAAGTTGGAACAATCGGCATCAGACGCGATGAGCAGCAGGTTCCACGCAGGTTTTCACAGGCTTTTTAACGCAATTATTCCCAAAGATCTCGTGCCCGGCCGACATAAAGAGAAACGGTTGTGTTTATGGAGATGTAGTCAATATCTCCTTTTCTTTTTTGGGGTATGAATAATTCATCGTTTTAAAGACAACTGTCCCCCCGGCGTTAATATGTACACACACTTAAACACCCACACATCTCTAGTACCGGTGGTGGTTTTAGCAGGACAGTTAACAGGATTTGAGGTCCCTGTGGGGTTTGCTGGACGGGCGCTGTGACTGGAGACGTGACACGAGGGCTAATCTCCCCCCGAGGCTGATCAGGATCTGCTGCACCTCCAGGACCCAACAAAAGGAGCCTATTAGCATTCATACGCCACAGACCAGGGACCAGGGTACCAGGAACCAGAGACCACAGACCACAGACCAGGGAAACGAAACCACAGAGACCAGGGACCACAGACCAGGGGCCAGGGACCAGGGACCAGGGACCAAAGACCAGTGACCACAGACCAGGGACCAGAGACCAGAGACTACAGACTACTAACCAGAGACCACAGACTACAACCAGAGACCATGGACCAGGAACCATGAACCAGGGACCAGAGACCACAGGCCACGGACCTCGGACCACAGACCATAGACCACAGACCAGGAATCAGAGACTAGAGACCATAGACCACAGACCAGGGACCAGAGACCAGAGACTACAGACTATTAACCAGAGACCACAGACTACAACCAGAGACCATGGACCAGGAACCAGGAACCATGAACCAGGGACCAGAGACCACAGGCCACGGACCTCGGACCACAGACCAGGGATCAGAGACTAGAGACCTGAGCAGAAGCAGAGTCTATATGTGAAGCTGCTGGAGTTGCAGCAACAAGGAGACACAACAGGTGATAATTAGACGAAAGACATGAGGGAACTCATCAATTATCTCTAATGAAGATGGAACCGGAGCTTTAAATAACAAAAAGCTGATTAAACTTGGTTTTAGGAGCATTTTAAATGCTGCTTTTGCAATTTTGCCTGCAGCATAAAGAAAAACATGATATAATAGAGCTTCAACAAGTAGCCAATAAGTTGCCAACAAGTTGCCAACTCTTATATTAATCACCAATTATTTTGACAATTGATTACATAATCACATCACAAACTGGAGCTGCATCTAACAACTATTCTGATTAATTATTACTTACTATAATTAGTTGATTAATTTATCTGACAAGATATATTTGTGGTTTTAAATACCCCAAATCTGATTAAATGTATAGTTGGTTCTAGGCTCATTTTAATGTTCATGCTTTTACAGTTTTAAAAACATTACTATTATTCTACAATAGAGCTGCAACAATTAGTCAATTAATCAAACAGTTGCCAACAAAAACATCTTTGATTATTGCATAAAATATAACATCACAAACTAGAGCTAATGTGTTATTATTATAATAATATAGTAGAGCTGATTAATCATCAAAATAAAGCATCTTTGCCACTGAAGAGGGCACTTTAACATGTAAATATAAGGAATTAAAGACCTGTCTTATCTTTTATAGTAGTTTATTATGTTGAAAAGTGATTGACAGCATCTAGAAAGTGGAGGTTTTCCATGATGAATATGATTATTTTGACATGAGATGACATCATTCAGCATATCAGTGTATTTTATGTTTTGTGGTTTTTGAATCATATTTCTCTTCAGTGTTTAATTGATGCAGAAAGGAGTGAGTTTCTTTACCACATTTCCAACCAATTGAAGAATCACTTAAACAGAAAACTCAGTCTCTATGAAGTTTTTCATGATCATAATTTCACCGATATGACAGAAAAAAAGAACCAGGCGTTAAAAATACAGCAAAAATAGGTTTATATCTGTAAATATGGTTCACTATTCTTTATCTCTGTCGGAACCAGGATGAAAACAAGGTTGAAACCTTTTTTATTTGGTGTCTGTCTGTTTGTGGCTTGTTCACATTAAAGGATGTTTGTTAAAGTGTCGACTGTTTAAATGGTCCTAGAGTTGTAATTTGATTTCTGAGTGAAAGCAGAAAGTCTCTTTAAAAGCTGTAAATGACAGGATGAGAGCTGACATCCCTGACATCTAAACTCTTTTATTCCAGTTATTTATTATATTTAGCCGCCATGCTGCTGTGTTTTTCAGAAAATTGCAGGTACTTCAGCAACATAAAGCAGAAAACAACAGCTTCAGATTCTGCTGAAAAAGACACGTCACAAGTGCAAAAGACTGTTTTTAGCTGCTATTTTTAGAAATTATTGATATTTCCCCCCTTATTTTTGAGTTGAGTAGAGTTCAGGAACTGAGACAATTAAGCTGAGCCTAGCAAAAAAAAAGAATAATAAAAAAAGGACAAACTAAAATGATGACAACAGCTATTAAAAGTGCAGAAAATAAGCACGTGGGAGGACAAAATAAAGTTATTATGGATAATTGAGGTCAATAAATGATGCTTCTTTTTGTCAAACATAACAAATAAATGATGATTTGGACAAATTGTAGTAAAAAAACAAAAAAAAACTCTGAATCTTATGAATCTTTGTTTTTTATTTTGTTAGTTTGCACTAAATCTCCACTAAACTTTCATTTTATTATCAATGATGAACTCATGTATAATTCAAAAAGTCACTGAATAAAAAAAAAAGAAACATCTAAACAACATCGTTCATATTAAAGCTGCAACCAACAACTATTCTGATTGCTGATTAATCTATTGATTATTGAAATGATTAATCGATTAGTTGTTTGGTTCATAAAATGGTGTAAAATGTGGATTAGTGTTTCCTAAAGTTTACTATTTACTCTTTACTATTATAGAAGACTAAAGGAACCAGTAAATAATAAGAGAGAGAAGCTGTAATCCAAATAAATTAGATAAAACCACAAATAATGAGGAAAAAAATCAAAAATATTAGATACCCCTCTCCCAAAAATGGGAAAAGGTTAAAATCATTACACAAAAGGACAGAAATATTAGCTAAAAAGAGAAAAGTATGATAAAATGTCAAAGTATTTCATCTTGTTTTCTTATAATATGATTAAATTGAACAAAAGAATGAAAAAGTAGCAAAAAAAGAAATGGAAGAAAGAAGAAAGATACTAAAGAAATGTGAAAATCAGATTTGAGAAGCTGGAACATAAATGGGGCATTTTCTTCTTTATAAATGACTCAAATCCATTAATTATCAAAATAGTTGGTGATTAATGTGATAGTTAACAATCATTTCAGCTCTTATTGAAATATTATTGTAGTATTGTAAAGTGTTAGATTTATTGCACCTCAGGGCTGCAACTAGTGAATCATGGTAATCAATCCATCTATTCATTATTAAAAACTATTAATTGATTAATGAATTCATCGATCAGTTGTTTGGTTCATAAAATGGTGTAAAATATGGATCAGTGTTTCCCAAAGCTGAAAATTTAACCTAAAATATCGTTTTTTTATCCACAACCCAAAGATCATCAGTTTATTATTATAGAGACTAAAGAAACCAGGAAATAATCAGAGAAGAGAAGCTGGAACCAGAGAATTTGGACATTTTCTTCTAAAAAATGACTAAATCCATTAATTGATTATCAGAATAGTTAGAGATTAATGTGATAGTTGACAACTAATTGACTAATCATTGCAGCTCTAATGGAGAAGTTTAGAACTGCAGGAAATCAATATCACCTTATATGGTCATAATCCACCTGAATCATCACTGAATTGTTCATTTTTCTAAAATGATGAAGTGAGTCTTCGATCGTTGAGCAGTGACTGAAAAACAAACTGAATCATTTCTCATAAAAACACCTGAAACAAACTTTAGTTTTGCATCTAGATGAAAATCTACTGACACCAGAATGTAAACGACAACTTTTTGGAGAGTTTAGTGAAACTATTCTGATAGTTGATTAATCTATTGATTACAAAAAGCCAAAGATCATCAGTTTACTATGATAGAAGACTAAAGAAACCAGAAAATAATCAGAGAAGAGAAGCTGGAACCAGAGAATTTGGACATTTTCTACTTAAAAATGACTCAAATCCATTAACTGATTATCAAAATAGTCAGATATTAATGTAAAAGCTGGCGACTAATCAACTATTGATTCTCTAACAGACACGTTTCATTGATTTTTTAAAACTTTACTGGTGATTGTAAATTAACTTGACGTTGGATTTAGGTCCAAATATTGTAAGAAAAACCCCCATGGAGCCATTAAAAACTCTAAATATCTTTTGGATAATTTCAAATTCCCTTTTGATGTGAATCCATTGGTTCTGCCATAGATTCGTCTCCAACTTTCCCTTTGACCCCATTCATCTAGAAAGCCTTGAATCGCTTTGTTCCAGCGAGGGTCAGCCGCCTGTTAAACGTGCGGCCGACTCACACATTTTTTCCCCTGAAATCGGCGGACTTTTGGCCGAGAAATAACAGGTCAAACCAATGAATTTAATGAACTCCGGCGGACACAATGGCCGCCTCTTTGCCATTTGAACCCGGCAAAGGGAAAAACGGGGCAGGTCAGCGGCGCCTTTTCAGCCGTTTTGTACACAAACGTGACAGAATGCAGCCGCGTCAGTGTCTATGTGACAAGTTGTTCAAACGTCGCTGATGGTTCCTTCATCCTCTCGCTGCCTTTTGTTCTTTAGTTTCTGTCTGTCGCTCTTTTCACCGTCGCTCCACCACCACAAAAGACAAAGAATGCAAAGCGTCTTTTTTGCGATGTTCCCGTTTGCCTCATTTCTCTCAGCCGAGTGTTTGTGCTGTTTGCCGACATGTAAGAGACTTTTATTGTGGAGGAAACCGCTCCTCCCTCCTTTTCACTTTGCTTTTTCTGATCCTCCCTCCATCCCTCCCCTCATTCACTTCACCCCTTTTCCTTCGATTGATGTTTTTCTCTCTTAATTTTCATTTTTTTCCTTTGTCGCTGCAGCTCATCTTCTTCAATCGACGGTTAATACAAACAAGTTTCCCAAAAGCTGGAGATTCAACCTAAAATGTCTATAGATTCATCTCCAACTTTTCCTTTGACCCCATTCATCTCAAAAGCCTTGAAACTAAAGGAATTAAACCCTTTTCACACAGTTCTGTCACTTTTTAGAGATGCGTTTAATAAAAAGGCTAAATAAACAACTGTAGAGCTGCAACTTGTGACTATTCTGATTAGTTGATTAAAGCAAAGCTCAAGATTCAACCTAAAATGTCTTTTTTTTTGTCCACAACCCAAAGACCATCAGTTTATTATTATAGAGACTAAAGAAACCAGGAAATAATCAGAGAAGAGAAGCTGGAACCAGAGAATCTGGACGTTTTCAAATAGTTGGTGATTAATGTGATAGTTGGAAACTAATCAATCATCTAATTGTTGCATCTATTAACATTTCTCCTTCAATTGTTTTTCTCTATTAATTTTAATTTTCTGTTGCTGTGGTTCATCTTCAATGAAGGTGAAGTTTTATTTTGAAATTTCGCTTCAATTTGTGCTGAATTGTTTTGTGCTTTTCCAAAAATCATACTTGGAAAAATTAAGTTAATTAAGTGATTAATGTGATAGTTGGAAACTTTTCCTTCAATTATTGATGTTTTCTATTGCATCCTCAATACGACTGAGAGAATTTCCAACATTCTGAAGTTTTATTTTGAAATTTCCCTCTGGTTTGTTTCCTTTTTCATGCAGCTGCCTGGCTGTTTTGTGCTCGGCTGAGAGAGAAAAAAACATCTTTCAGCATATGGTGTTTGTGTGTTCTCTTAATTGAGTCAATTGGAGGCATGGGAAACCAGGGGGGGGTCATGGAGGGAGGTCAGGGAGTTATAAATGGAGGGAGGGGGTTAGAATCTCTGCAGGAAAACACTCATGTAACCATCACTCACTCATTTTCTGCCATAATAACCTGATTCCCAGTGTGTTCCTCTCAGCAACAGGACACTAAAAGACCAAAACCAGCGAGGCTCCCTAAACTTTATGGTTTTGTCATTAATGACCTCCTGCTGTTTGACCCGTTTCCTCTCTATTCATGTCACATTAGCCTCTGGCCAGGAGTCGCTGCTGTTTGGAGACAGTTTTTCATTTTTCACAACACAAACGCTCCACTGTCAGCAAAGGAATTAAAGGAATTAAACCTTTTTCACACAGTTCTGTTCACTTTTTGAAGATAGATTTAAAAAAAAAGGCTTAAAGATCTATTAGTCGATTAATCAATGGATAAACTGGTTGTTTGATTCATAAAATGGAGTAAAAATATTTTCGTAAAATGTAGATCAGTGTTTCCAAAGCTGAAGATTCAACCTAAAATGTCTTTTTTTGTCCACAACCTAAAGATCATCAGTTTATTATTATAGAGACTAAAGAAACCAGGAAATAATCAGAGAAGAGAAGCTGGAACCAGAGAATTTGGACATTTTCTTCTAAAAAAAATTACTTTAATCAATTAATTGATTATCAGAATAGTAATCGATTAACTAATCGTTGCAGCTCTACTACATTTCTGTATGAAAGGTACAAATAAAGTTAATTATTTTGTGTATATGTCAAATCAAGTCAAAATCAAAAAGACAAGTCAAAAAGACAAGTCAAATCCATTAAAATACTACAAAAGCTCTGAAGAAACAAACTATTTAAACATAAGACATTGAGTTTCTTAATATATTATGACAACACTAATCATCTGCCTTTACTTTGTGTTATATCATTAAATATAAATTGATGACAGACCAATTAATTAATGTAATTATTGGCAACTAATTGATTAATCTACTAATTGTTGCAGCTCTACTACATTTCTGTATAAAAAGGTACAAATATAGTTGATTATTTGTGTAATAGTTGTCAAATCAGTAAAATAGACAAATCAAATCCTTTATAAAAATTAGACAAGAACAAATTTAAACATAAGACATCAAACTTTCTAATATATTATCACCACAATAATCTTTTATCTACATTTATTTTGTGTTTTATATTTTCTCATGTTATATTGTTGAATGAGTGTAAATATAAATAGAAATCAGACCAATAATTAACATAATAGTTGGTAACTAATCGATTAGTCGCTGCAGCTCTGATCTCTCAGCAGGTAATTAATAAATATTTTATATATATTTATATAAGTCCTGAGTGACTGTACCAGCTTTTTAAACGACCGCCTTTGTTTTCCTGCTGAGAGAAACTCTTTCACTGCAAAACAACCCCAAGTTTCTCTACATTTGCATGAGTGAACCCAGGCCTCTGTATGATTTTCATAACCCAATATCCCCTTTTCTTCTCAAATTTCTATTGCAGCCATTGTGGTGTGGAGTCAGCTTTTGTTGGATTTTCCCCCTCCTCCTCCTCGTCCTAATGACCTCTGACGGCTTTTTACTCCCGTCTCACACGCCGCTTTTGACAGAACTTGAGAATATGTGGCTCGGCCTCAACTTTCCATCAAGAGTTATGACGTGAAAAGAGGAGGTTTAGGTTGATTTAACGTCTATATATGAGCGTGGATGTGCTGCCACAATTAGCTGCTGTTTGGAGACAGTTTTTTGTTTTTCACAACAGAAATGTTCAATTGTTGCTGCAATTTAAGGAAATTAAACCATTTTTTTGAGATATGTTAATAAAAAGGCTTAAAGATCTACTGTAGAGACTGTTCTGTTTAATCAATAGATAAATTAGTTGTTTGGTCCATAAAATTGTGTAAAATGTAGATGTTTCCCCAAAGCTAAAGATTCAACAGATCATCAGTTTATTATTATAGAGACTAAAGAAACCAGGAAATAATCAGAGAAGAGAAGTTGGAACCAGAGAATTGGGATGTTTTCTACTTAAAAATTACTCAAATCCATTAATCAATTATCAAAATAGGTTTAATGTGATAGTTGATAACTAATTGATTAATCATTGCAGTTCTGTCTTCATTAATACATGAACTGTGCATTTTTCTGATTTTCTCATCAATAAATGGTGAAGTAATGATTCAATAAATGTCTATAAATTAGTTTGATGTCAGGTAAACATTAAAGACATCATTATTTCTTTCGAAAGAAAATAATGAGATTTGAGAAGCTGGAACCACAGAATTTGGACATTTTCGTCTTAAAAATGACATGAATTGATGAATCGATTATCATTGCTGATTAATATAAAACTAATTGATTAATCAAATAATCACTGTAGTTCTACTTCATACTTGCGTAATTTTCTTTTCTATAAAACAAGCCGAGAGAAGTTAATTATTTACATGATTCACTCTATTGACTTCACTTCCAATATCCAGTTGTTGCTGATTATTCTAAGTCGTCAACTAATCAATTAATCATTATTGAGATGTTTCCTTTAATTTGTTCCTGTCTGTATTTTCTATAACATCAACGTGTTGACTGAATCACAAACTTTCTTGACTTTTTATCTGCAGATAAAAACATTTCTGTCATCTTAGTTAAACTCTGAAATAATTTTTTATAGTTTCCAGTTTACTACTACTACTAACACTACTGAAGTGTGTTATTAGTGCATTAGTTGTCAAATCAGAAAAATAGACGAGTCAAATCCATTATTAAAATACTATAAAGGAGGTTTATGGCTGATTTGAAGTCTACATGTGAGCATCGTTCCTGGTTTCTACAGATGTGTTTTATGGAGGCTCCTCCGTTACCGTGGTAACCAGCAGCCGGGCCGGGCCAGGGGTCCAATGACACTGACTCTCACACTCCACGTCCACAAATGGATCCCAGCTACTCTGAATAATGCCCATTTGTACCCGGTTCACTGACAAAATGAGCTGCATGAACAAAAAAAAAAAAACGCAGCCGGTGACGGGCCAACACTGAAAATAAAAAGGGACGTAGTTTAATAAATGAAAAACACGGAGGGGAAAAAACAGAATCAGAGCTGATGTGGAGTAAAGCAGTAAAGTCGTAATTATAGAGAATAATGATGGAAAATACCAGGTTATCAATATCTATGAATGTTTAACAGGTTACTGGCAGTTTGAAGATGAATCTACTACACTAGATCTGATCTAATACCAGAAAATAAAAGGTTTCATATCATAAAAAGTGAGATTTATTAATATTTTTTCACTATAGAAAGATTGAGATGTTATATATACATATTTTTATAAAACATTAATTCATTAGTTTCTTAAAATGACTTGTAATGTCAAAACTATACAGTCACTGCCCACCTCCACTGCATGCATTCAAATCAACCAATCAAAAGATGTATATATATACTATATTTGGGTGATTAAAGATGAATTTTTCAGCTTAAAGCCAAACATATGTGTATATAACACACATACACACACACACGCAGGATATCAAAACTTTGAATAAACCCTAGAAATGGGACCTCTACCGCTTAATAAAGACAGGAATGCAGAGTGAAGCTTAGTGACTTAGTGTGAAGTTGTGATGTCACAACTATATGGTCATCGCCCACCCTCACAATGCAGTCATTCAAATCAGCCAATCAGAGGAGAGGATCATTAATAATAATGAGTCTGACACAAACCACCTGTTCATTCTAGAAGAGAGAGGATCAACAGGAAGAGACGATATTAAGATGAATTTTTGTTCTTAAAACCACCAATAATCTTCCGAATGATGTCAGAACTTTAAATAAAACCCATAAAAAGTGTAAATCATGGAACTTTACAGGATTTCAGTCTTTTTAACCCTTGTCTCAAGCTTTATTTTAATTTTTTTTTATATTCTTCTTTATTTTTTATATTTTATTTTTCCCCTTTTTTCAACCATTCAAATTGTTAAAACCGTTTTATTATTTTTTATTATTATTATTATTTATTTATTTTTAATCTTATTTATTTTTGATTAATTTTTCTTGCTTTTTTTAAACTGTCCCCTTTTAATCAACTCTTCTTGAATTGTATTACTTAGTTCTTGTATTTATATGATTTTTTTTTATTTTTAATCTTATTTTATTTAAATATTTTATTTAAATATTTTTTCCTTTTTCTTAATTTAAAATTTTCCCCTTTTAATCACTGTTGAAATTGTATAACTTAGTTCTAGTTTTGATTATTTTTATTTTTAATCTTTTAATTAAATTAATTTAATTTTAAGTTTTTTCCTAAATTGCCCAGTGTGAGTGAATGTTGTGCTCCATAACACCTGTCTGAGGTGTATTCTGCCTCTCACCTGTAAGGCGCTGGGATTGGCTCCAGTAGACCATGTGACCCTAATGAGGAATAAGCAGGTATAGAAAATGACCGTTTTTTTTTTTTATTTTAATTTTATCCCCTTTAATCAATTGTTTTTAAATTTTAGAACTTTGTTCTTGTTTTTATTTTTTGATTTTTAATCTTATTTAATTTAGCATTTTTTCTTATTTTTTTAAATGAATAATTATTTTTAATCAATTGTTTTTAAATTATATAACTGTTATTTTTATTTTCAATTTATTTTTGATTTTTTATTCTTATTTAATTTTAATAATTTTTTCTTGTTTTTTTTATTTTATTTTTCCTTTTTAATCAATAGTTTTAAATTGTACAACTTTGTTCTTGTTTTTAATTTTTTTTTTATTTTGAATCTTATTTAATTTTAATTCATTTTTCTTGTTTTTGTTTATATTTTTTCCATTTTAATCAACTGTTTTTAAATTGTATAACTTTGTTCTGGTTTTTATTTTACATTTTTTTCTCATTTAATTTTAAATACATTTTTAATTAATTCATTTTTAATCAACTGTTTCAAATTTTATAGCTTTGTCTTGTTTTTAATTTAAATTCTTTCATTTATTAAATTTTAATTATTTTTTTGTTATTTTAAATGATTGATTTTTTCCCTTTCAATCAATTTTTCTAATTTTATCTTAATGCTTTTAATGTTTGATGTAAACCACTTTGAATATTACCTTGTTGAAATCTTTTCTATAAATAAACCTGCCTTGCCTGGTCTTCCAGTCCTGCTAAAGTTGTCTCTGCAGCGATTCGCGTGTCAGAAAAACGCAGCTACTGATGTATATGACGTATACATTACATGGTTTGGTAATAATGGGTCTTTGTGGAAGGTGGGAGGTCAGAGGTCAGCATCGATCCTCGTCCCCCCGGCAGGTGCAGCTCTCAGGAGCGAGGAGGCGGCCCCTCGTCCCTCCACCTCTTCACGCTGCTCAGCCACAGAAAGGGAGGAGGAGTGTAAATGAGAGCTCTCCAGAAAGCCGTCACCTGCTCCCTCCACCCAAATCCCCACAAAACTCAGCCTCACTCTGATGTGCTGCCCTCAGAGATTCATGATTCTACCATTAACGAGAGGCAGAGGGAGAGAGGGGAGTTCAGATTTAACCCATTTCAACCTCTGTGCCTTTAAGGCTATGACTGTCGTTTTATACTTAAACTATCAAAATAGTTGGTAATTAATGTAATAGTTGGAAACTAATCGATTAATCGTAGTAAATGACTGTTTTGTTGTGACCGATTCCAACTTTTTTGTAGTTTAACTACAAGTTGAACTTAAAGTATTGCAGAAAAGTATTTAAAATTAAAGTGAAGGATTGAATAGTTGATAAAAACTTAACCTGGGTAAGAACAGGAAAAAAAAACTTTGATGAGCTCAAGATCACGTTGCCTGAAATTACGGTTTTCATCTAAAACATTAGATTCAGTTAAGTTAATTCCCTTAAGTGTTAGAAACCAAAGTCCAAAAGTTTGGAGGATTGAAACTGTCATGATAACTGTCATAATCAAGAATAAACAAATAAATAATGACTATAAACATACCAGTAAATGTCCATATTTATCTGATTTTCCATTTAATTTATTATTTAAAGTAAGTAAATCTATATAAACGCAGTAAAAGAAAATGCAAAGTGATGCCCATTTCCATTATTTTATGATTTTTAAGGAGAGTTCACCATGTGATGATGTCATCAAAGAGCGTCTCCATGGCAACAGGTGATACTCAGCTGACCCCAACTGCTGATCATAGAAAATTTAATGATAAAAAGAAAATAATAATAATTTACGAATAATTTAACGTTATTTTCTTTTTATCAGCTGTAGAAATGTTTCTGTTTCTTCTTCTCTCCTCCGCCGCCATTTTCCGAAACTACAACGTGACGTCATGTGACGTAACGTTACCATGACGACTCATCCGGGTCTGTCATGATTTATTCGCAAAACCTGTTCCCAAAGCCGAAAAACCACGTTTTACTTTTATAAATACTTTGTTAAATCCACCTCCTCCATGCGTAAAAACTTTTACATGGATTTTCTCCTTTTTTCCCCAAATTTCTGGCATTTTAATTCAAGTATTAATTCACAATTTTTGAAAATGCGACTAAGATGGAAACACAAACTATTAACGTCAAACCTCAGTTCTGCTTTTAAAATGCTTGATAAACATGTTGAAACCAGCTTCAGTCATATCGATCTGTTAAATTTCCTGAGTAATACGAGTCACACAACGTAGAGTCACACTTGTAAATGCAGTGATATACAACCAGGATGTTTTCTCCTCATGTTAATTAACTCATTAATGTAACTTTAATACCTCTAATGAAAAATAGAAATGTCTCTACACGGAGGCGTCTATGAGTTTAGTGTCTTTATGAGTTTAAAACATTCATTGAGAGCAAAAAAGTACATTTGTCATGGTTGAACTACATTTCATCAATGAAATGTAGTTCAACCACATTATAAAATAATGAAAATCTGACTTTCTAGTTACTTTAGTCTCTTTATTTCATTAGTTTTGCTCCATTTTCAGTATCTTGTTCAATTTAATATTATTATAAGAAAACAAGTTAATGATCTATTCATAATCTATCGATTAGTGAAGTGATCAATTAGTTGCAAACTATTACATTATCTTACATCTTCTTTATCAACTATTCTACTCTTAACTATATTCTTATAGGATTTAATAAGCTGGAACCTGAGAATTTGGACATTTTCTTCTTAAAATGGACTTAAATCCATTAGTCGATTATCCAAATAGTCACTACCTCTTGTTCTTTGACTAAATTTGAAGCTTTTTTAAATCCATTAATTGATTATCAAAATAATTGGTGATTAATGTGATAGTTGAATGAATCAACTATTGATTGTCAGACTGACACATTTCACCAATTCTCAAACTTTACTCACGATTGTAAATAAATTTTATGCTGGATTTAATATCAAATTAGGCAAGTAATTAACAATTAATCAGCAAAAAGAAAAAACAACCCTTTACTTCTATTGAAATTTCACTGATCAGCTTTTTCAGATCTGATCCACATTCTTATGCAACAATTATAAATATTTTATAATGTCTTTTATAAAGCATCTTCCATTTAAAATGAGTTTTCCTCTTCGCTTTAGAGCGGCAACGATTAGTTGATTAATCAATTAGTTCCAACTATTAGTTTAATCTGCGACTATATTTTTAATTAAGATTTGAGAAGCTGGAAACAGAATTTAGATACTTAGAGACTCAAATCAATTTATTTATTATCAAAATAGTTGGTGAATAGTTGATAATTAATCAATTAATCGATTAATCGTTGCAGTTCTCTCTTCATTCATGCATGATCTGAGCACTTTTGCTGAACTATTGATTCACCATTCACCGACACATTTCTCCGATCCTCAAACTAAAATGGATTCAACATCAAATTAGGCAACAAATCGACGATTAATCGACTAATCGCTGCAGCTCTATAGTTCAGGTTGGTTCATGTTGGTTTACACTTGTTCCTGCAGCAAAAAGAAAAAGAACTCTTTACTTCTATTGAAATTTTACTGATCAGCCGTTTCACATCTGATCTGCATTCATCTGAAACAATCATATACAAATATTTTATAAAGCATCTTCCTTTTAAAATGAGTTTTCCTTTTATATCTATATTAGTTAACATTACAGTCAGCTGTTTGCAGTGAAACCAGTATATCAGCCCAGTGCATAAAAGGCATCAGACCTCCACTAAACAACATTAACCAAGTATTTAAATTAAATTTAAAGGACGTGGCCAGTGTCTCATTTGACTAATTCATTGATGGTGAATCTCCACCTGCTCCTGCCTCCTCGCCAGCCTCTAAATGTGTGTGACGGAGCGGCTGAATGGCGATGGCTGACACACTCCCGACGCAAAAAAAATAACAGCGGCCCGACGGAGAATCACTGACTTTTATTGGCGCCGTGGATAAAAGGAGGCGATGAAAGAGTCAAAGGCTGGAGGCAGAGAAAGAGGGATTCGGAGGGAGGGGCGGAGGAGTGCGGAACAAGGCCCCGTCCATCCATCACACCAGCTGAGGAGACGCATTCCAGGATACATTCACTCGCCGCCACAAAGGGGGCTGGAGCCGGGAGGAACCGTCAATACTCAGCCTCACAACACCCAACGCGGCACTCAAAGCCTCCGGCAGCCGATTCAGCCTCCACAGCCATGACAAATGTACATTTCTACTCCTCATGAATGTGTTTTAGCCTCAAAAAACAACAGAAACACATGGAAAAAACACCAAAACTAAACCAGAGTTAAAAATGTGAAAAAAACTCCCACTTCTGTTTCTCGTTAAGAGAAACGTGAAGCTAGGAGCCAAAATATCAGCAACTAATGATTTTGATAGTAGATTAATCTATTGATTGTTGAAACAAATAGTTTTTTGGTTCATTAAATGGTGTATTTTTAAAAGAAATACATATAGTTTTATTCAGGAGTTTGGTCCCTGCAGTGAAAACATTGAACACTGATGAAAAATGTCAGGTATATCTCACATGACTTTAAAGTGAATAATTACAGAAATCAACTGGACTGTTGATTTCAGCTCAGTAAAGATGTAGCTAACGTCTATTCTGATAGTTAATTTACTTATCGATTATTGAAACGATCAATCGGTCAATTGTTTGCTTCATAAAATGGTGTAAATGTGGATCAGTATTAATGGATTAGAGTAATTTTTTAAGAGGAAAATGTCTAAATTCTCTGGTTCCAGCTTCTCTTCTCTGATTATTTCCTGGTTTCTTTAGTCTCTATAATAATAAACTGATGATCTTTAGGTTGTGGACAAAAAAAGACATTTTAGGGTGAATCTTCAGCTTTTTTGATAAGTATTTTACACCATTTTCAAAACCAAAAGGACTAATCGATTGGTCATTTCAATAACTGACCAATCAAATTTTCAATAACCAACTTGTAAAAATAAAATAATGCAGTTTCAACTTTAATCTGTAATAATCTAAAGGTTCCATTTACATTAAAAAACATCCCCAAACATAAATTTCCCTATAGAGCTACACTGATTAGTTGATTAATCGATCAGTTTCCAACTATCATATTAATAACAATAATGGATTTCAATCATTTTTAAGAAGAAAATGTCCAAATTCTCTGGTTCCAGCTTCTCTTCTCTGATTATTTTCTGGTTTCTTTAGTCTCTATAATAATAAACTGATGATCTTGAAATAACTGAAATAACTTTAATGGTCTTTATTAGATAATCACAGAATCGTTCTACTGTCTAACAAGTAAATCTCAGTTTTTCTAGACAATTCTAAAGGTTTTTGCATTTCACAAGTTGATATTGTCATAATATTTAAATATTTTTCATATAGTTTTGTACATTATGATCCAGTGCTGCATTGAGTCTGTTTAATTATATATGTGGTTTTTATTCTTTGAAGTGAGAAACTTAGATCCAATATTTTGTTCTGGACCTGTTCTGTTGCTTTATTCCCATCATGTTTAATCTGTTTCTTGTTTTCCGTGCACTCAGACATCATTTCCCATTTCCAGTGGCCTTGTGGACATCAGGAGTGTCTCTATTTAAAAAGTATTATCCAACAGAGTGTTGCATAAGAAGCAGAGAAACAGGAGTCAGAATCATCGAAAAATGAATCATCAGCTCAGTCATCGGGTCAAAAACGATCCTCCACAGCACTTTGTGTCATTTTACACAATCTAAAAAGACTCAAACACAGCTAAATACAGGCGGGAGCATCACTCAGATGAATATTAACACGTTTTACTCTCAGCTTTATGGACGTGGAGAAATGTCAACACTGGCAGCAACTATCACTGGATCAAAACTTCATATTATCCAACATGTTTTTGGCATTTTTTTGACATTTTTCACCTTTTTCAGAAACAATCTGAAAGTTAATGGTTTAGTTTATGTGATGAATTAAAGACAAACGTTCAACGTTGGTTTATCATGTGTCTGCTGAGCTGAAAATAAAATTATCTGAATCTAGAGACTCAGAAATGTTATAGAGCTGCAACGATTAGTCGATTAGTTTCCAACAATTACATTAATCACAAACTATTTGATTACCAATTGAATTAAAGTTAATTATTCACATGATTCACTCTATCAACTTCATTTCCAATTTCCAGTTGTTCAAACTTCTCTATTAGCTCCAACCTGCTTGTTTTATAAGAAGTAGAGTTGCAACGATTAGTCAATTAATCCATTGGTTGGCAATTATTCTGATAATTGATTAATGGATCATATTTCTTACAGATAATGAAAACCCCAAAAAACAGTTCACAATATTGCAATTATTTGAGATGCACCTGTAGAGCTGCAATGATTAGTTGATTAATCGGTTAATGACAAACTATTACAATAATCAACCATTTTGTTAATCGATTTGAGTCATTATTTTAAGAAGGAAACGTCCAAAATTTCTGATTCTAGCTTCAGTCAGATGAATATTAACATCTGAATATGAGGTTAAAAATTAAAAAACAAAGAAAAAACATTAAAATAAATTGTCAAACAATTTAATATTGTTTCCTTAAACAAGTTTAAATTGTCCAAAATCAAGAAATAAAATAGTTGGTGCTTAATGAAAGTGTAGACAGCTATTGGCAAACAATCGATTAATCAATTAAGCAACTAATCAACTTTTGTTATATATATTGTTAGATTAAACAACTATTAAAAGCTGCAGTGCTAGCAAAGCCAAATGTCTAGGATACTTATAAAAGACCAAAGAAAACAGAAAATAATCAGAGAAGAGAAGCTGGAACCAGAGAATTTGAAGATTTTCTTCTTAAAAATGACTGAAATCCATTAATCGATTTTCAAAATAGTTGCTAACTAATCAATTAATCATAGTGAATGATTGCAAGTAATTTATAGTCTCTACATCTTGTTGTTTGACTTTTCTTCTCTCATACAAACCTTCAGATTCTAATTAAAGCTTCTATCAGGAACTTTTTAAGTTTTCATTCGAAATTAACAAGAATCATCATTGAAACTTTTGTTATTTCACCATTTTACCATCACATTTACGCTTGGTGAGTCTTTCAATAAGTCAAACCAGCTATTGTTTCCTTATAAACTACTATGATATATTTATTCACATTCAAGCCATAGATTAGACAATAAATAACTTATTTAGTTAATTATTTAATAAATATTTTTCACAGCCCCCTCTGCAGGTTAAAACAGGAGCAGTCATTTATTAACAGTTTAAGCTAAGCAGAGTCACATATATTAAAGGATTTAAATTCAGGTTCCTCACAGTTTACATATCATATGTCAAAGTACTTTATTAACGAGGAGATTAACGGCAACATTAACTTATATTTAAATCCTCTTCTGAGTTTTATTTGAGAATTCCTTTAATAAATAATAAAAATATGTGGCCACAGTTGTCATTCTCATCTTTTTTATCCTGGTTGATGTTTCTGTAGAGGGAGGAATTGATGCTGCTTCATGTGAACTGAAGCTGGATGGCAGTTCAGAGTTTTAACTTCCACGTCTTTTCTTTTATATTATCTGAACGTCAGAAATGAAACGACAGAGAGCATCTGTTAGTGTTTATTGAGCTGTTTTTCCTGCTCTGATCGCTGCTCTTCAAACGCTGCCGACTGACGAGAAACGAGGTGAAATTATTCATCTTCTGCTTCCACTTCAGCTCAGAACAACTAAACAGTCTGTTCAGGATATTTATTTTCCAGGACGTTTTATTATAGAGAAGCTGAATAGAAGCAGGATTCATCTACAGATCCACAACTTTTACTTAGGTTTAAAAACAAATGATGGACGAAATTAGAAAAGTATAGATAATTCTTCAAGAAGCTGCGTTTTCACCTGAACTAATTAATAAAATTTGAGTTAATACACAGATAATTATGGGATGGAATGAGTTTCTATTTTAGAAATAAAACAGGACATATACATTTGATTTAGTCCACTTTAGTTTTCATGTAATTCTTCATTCACCTGATTTTCTCTAATAGATTTTTACAGTTTTAGTTAAAACTATAACAATCATGTTACATCAAACAATATATACAATTATATAATTGTATTAGTATATATACACATGTATGTATGTATATATATATATATATATATATATATATATATATATACAAAACAAAATTTAATTATTCACTGCTCTCACTTCATTTCAAATATATTAATTTAATGGCCACAAATTTCAAGTATAATTCATATTTGGTCTGATTTATAATATTTTCTCTGATTGTCTTTATAAAAATGTCTTTGGTAAATGATTTAGTTGGTAAGTTTTTTTTTTATTTCATTCACTTTCATTTTATAATAAATATTAAGATCATGAATGTTTATTTTCCATTTTATCACCTCATGCACTGTGGTTGTACTGATGGAAATATGTACTGCAGATAACTTATAATTAAAATATTAAAGCATTAACTAAGCAGCACTAACATGTCATGTTAAAAACAATTATGACATGTGGGATTATTCAGGTACAGGCAGTTTTCTGTGTTCTACATAAATAAAAAACAAATTCAAATCTGATTTACCATAAATGATTTAAAGCTGATTTTGTGTCAGTGAATATTTATTTTCTAACAACTGAAATTCTATTTGAGGTTTAACAGACAGTTCAGTTGTTTGGTGGAACGACTGATGACAGATCTTACAAATGTTTTAATGGTGCGCACGTGTGTGTGTGTGTGTGTGCGTGTGTGTGTGTGTGTACGAGGCAAAAAGTCTCTAAAATGTGCATGTTTTAATCAGTCCTGTCATAACCTCTCAAAGCACAGGAAAAATGGCAGCGGCATTAAAAACATAAAAAGGGAAAAAGGGCAGTAATGAATTTAGAGGAAAATGGACATTAATGGTATTAGCATTACTCATGTTCCATATAACAAATTATTGGAAATTTGACAAGCACACCAAATTATCTCCTCATGCCTGACGGGGGAGTGTGCTGAAGTCCTCTCGGCTCGCCGAGGAAAGACAATTTCTGCTCGTTTTACTATTTTTAACAATAGAACCAACCCATTAAGACAAATTAATGTCATTATCAAGTCTCTATGAAAATGACAAATACCGGCGTTTCGAGCAGCTTTAGAGGCTATTGACAATAATGAAATTCGCTGTACAGGTACTGAAAAGAAACACTCCAAGTAATTATTTTCTAGTAGCTTGTTTGTCTGCCATCCGTTCATTTGCTTTCAGCTCAATTATCCGACTCTGTGAGCATGTGGAGGCGAATAGTGCTCCGCGTCCCACAGAGCGAGGGCCCTAATTGGGCAATTACCGTTCTGTTTCGGGGCTTTTAGCTCCAGTGGAGAGTGGAGGGAGGCCGCGCTGCGTAAAAACCACGAGGACCTTACATGCACAAAAAAAAAAAAAAAACCACCACATATATACGCTGTTTAAACAAAAAAAAAAAAAGCTCCACGTCCTCGGTGACAGCTCCTAAAGCTGCAGCAGCTACAAACAGAGCGGCGATGCAACGACATAAAGCAGCAGCAGCATTATCCGACTCCTCAAAACACAGGATTATGTCACAGCCGTGTCAACTAGCCTCTCAGGTTTTAGCTCCAAAACAGCAGCCGTGCCCAGATGTTCCAGCTGTAAACGGCCGAGGCTGCAGCCGGGGGACGAAGAGTTAACGAGGGGGACCAATTAACAGTGTTTCACATCGGCTGGAAACTGGAAACTATGGAAAATTGTTATTTCTGAGTTTAAACTAAGATGCAGAAATGTTGTAAAAGTCCAAAAAGTTTGTGATGGATTTAGTGTCGAAATTGTCGAAATTGGAGAAAATACAGATGAGGAATAGATTAAAGGAAACATCTGAATACAGCTGGATCAATTAATCGATTAGTTGACGACTATTAGATTAATCAACAACAACTAGAGATTGGAAGGGAAGTCGAGATTAATTATCAAAATAGCTGAGGATTAGTGTAATTATTTAATCAATTAATCAACTAATTGTTGCAACTCTTACAGTGATATCTAGTCATTTATAGTCACTATTTAGTCAAGGTTTTTTCTCTCATACAAACCTTGTGATTCTGATTAAAACGTCTCTCTGTAACATCTGGTTTCTTTTATTAGAAATTAACACCAATTATCAATAAAACTTTGAGATCTTTCATCAATTTATCACTGTTAAAATAGTCATTAGCTGCAGCTCTAGTTGGGATAAAACAGCCAAACCTCCAGTTTACAATTATAGAAGACTAAAGAAACCAGAAAATAGTCAGAGGACAGTTTCTTCTTAAAAATGACTCACATCAGTTAATTGATTATCAAAATAGTTGACGATTAAGGTAATAGTTGACAATTAATCGATTCATTGACTAACACTTGCTCTAATGGTAATATCTAGTAATTTATAGTCACAACATCTTGTTCTTTGAATTATTTTAAAGCTTTTTCCTCTCCAAACCTTCAAATTGTAATTGCTGCGCAAATGAAAATGAACCAGATCCAAAATATGGCGACTTTAAACTTTTTCAGATGTCTGTGTGTTGTTAGTTCCACCAAACAAACATTTTATTCTCTAAACTTCTACTAATCTATGATATAAACAGCTTGACTTTGTATTTTTTATTTATTTTTATTTATTTTGTATTTTGTACTTTCTATTTTCTGTCTCATTAATCATCTCAAAACATCTTCAGATAATTCGTTTGACCCTTTTGGAGGCGAAACATTTGACCAAACTACAAAAGCTACGGAACAAACACTATACTATACTTAAACATCTATTGCATAGTAATCACTTTATCTTAATTTTTTTAAAAAAAGGTGTTTTACAGTTTTTGTAAAGTTGTAAACTGTAAATTTTACAGTTAGGTGTGTAAAGGGGGCTTTTATTTTGAAGGACATACAATTTATGCGGTCACATGACCAGGATATCCTGTTTACTCATGGACATTTGACACAAACGTAAAATTCCTAGTGTATAAAATCCTAATGGAGTCCCATTGACTTACATAGCATGAAACTATTCTGAGACTATGTTTATAACTTTTTATTTTTTAATATATCTATTATTTGGGCAATTTTAAGGTATAAAACATTAATATTCATGCAATAGAATTACTTAAGTTAATCAGTCAATCAACTGACTAATAGTTGCAGCTCTTCTACATTTCTGTATGAAAGGTAAGAAAAAAATAACACAAGTTCTGAAGAAACAAGTAAGAAACGAACATATAAAGTCGATTTTTTGTGCATCAGTTGTCAAATCAGTAAAATAGACAAGTCAAATCGATAATTAAAGCTTTGAAGGAACAACTAATTTAAACGTAAGACATCAAATTATGTTATATTTCATCTCCTTAATAGTTTTTTAACTAATTAATACTTACAATAAGTTCGGGATATTGTTATTTACATGAGTGATTTTTCTCTTTGGTCTGAATTTTATTGAAATTAGTAAAAGTTTCCTTTGATATTACTAATAATGAATGAGAAGAAACACCAGTTTCATTCGTTTGATATTTATTTCCCCAAAAATGTAGTGTCTCACCACATCCCTGACTTCTTATGAATAGTATATATTGTTTTTACATGATTGTTCTGCTAGTTTTCCTCATGTAAATAATCAGATTCCTTCTTTTGTCTGCTGGTGACACATCTGTAGTTATGTTCAGAACCAGCAGCAGATTTTTAGACTTTAAACCTGTGAAATAAACCTTCCCCCCTCCTCTTCATCCCACCCTCCTCCTCCTCACTAATTTTCATATTATCCTGTGCTGTGCGCTCTCCCCCTCACTTTAACATCCCGTCACGCGCTCCCTGGATCATGTAGCTCGTGTTAATTAAACCCTCTTTCAGATCATTTTCTTGCTCAAGTGGCCTCGGTGCAGCGCCCATTAGGCAGAAAGCTCTGTTATCTGAATTTCCAAATGTAGCTCAACATTTATTAAAGTGAAATTCATCCAGTAATTGCCCGCCTCAGCATGGCCCCGTGTTCTCCCTCTTTACCTCCGGGGGCCACCTGCTCAGAAACACCTCCGGCTGCATCCAGCAGGTAATTAGACCCGGCCGACCCCGGCCACTAAGAGCCCCGGTAATTGCGTTAATAAAAAAATTAACAGCGGCGGCATGAGGATCATTATGTAAAAACAACCCGGTAATGAAGCATTAGCCTTGATTTTATTTGGATTAAAAACAGCTATCGGCATTTAAAGGTTACAGCGTCTGCTAAAACAATATTAGAGGAGAAAGTTAGCGATTTTTTTTCTTTATCTTTTGATTAAATATCGAAGGACATGAGTCAAAGATGGTGGTGTGAAAGTCTTGTTTTTAGTGGTGTTTTCTCCTCTGCTAAGAGCAGGGGTCAAAGGTCAGAAACCCAACAACCCTGCAGGGACCATATGAGGCTCAAGGACACTTGAGCAGCAAAGATGCTGCATTCGTCACTTCTAGAATGTTCCTTCTGCTGCCAGAAACAAGTGGGGGAAAAACACCGTTTGAATGCAGATCATTTACAAAGAGATTTAGATTCATGACAAAAAACAACTACTAAAAACTATTCTGATAGTGGGTTAATCTACTGATTATTAAAATGAAATAATCTGTTTAATTTAAAGTGAAATATGTTGATATTTCCATCAAAACAAGGCAGAATCACATATAAAACAAAGAGTTTTAGAATTGAGGAAATGTTTTCACTGTCAGGGATTAAAATCTTGAAAAAAAGTTCTTAAATTTTATCTCGAGACAAATCAATTATTTGTGCATCAGAAATGTGTAAAACTATTATTATTCTGTCAAAAAAGAGACTCAATAAAGGATCATGTTGAATTAGAGCTGCAACTAAAGACTATAAGACCACTAAATAATAATTATTTTGATAAATTTAAATAAGTAAATATGAAATTATATAAAATTAAAAAATAAATTAAATTATAAATCTATAATTATATTAATTAAAATATTACATACTAAATATGTATTAAAATATATTATAAATTAAATATAATTTTAATTTTGTTGATTTGCATCAAATCTCCACTAAACTTTCACTTTATTTTTAATGATGAACTCATGAATAATTAAAAAAAGCCACTGAATAACAAACTGTCAGTGACTGTTCACATTACAGTTGTGACTATTGTTGATTGATTCATTAATTATTTAAGTGATTAATTGTGGTGTAAAATGTTAGTCAGTGTTTCTTAAAGCTGAAGATTCAACCTAAAATGTCTTTTTTTTTGTCCACAACCCAAAGATCATCAGTTTATTATTATAGAGACTAAAGAAACCAGGAAATAATCAGAGAAGAGAAGCTGGAACCAGAGAATTTGGACATTTTATTCTGAAAAATGACTCAAATCCATTAATCCATTATCAAAATGGTAAGTGATTTATGTAATAGTTGGAAAGTAATCAATTTATCAATTATTCGTTGCTGCTCTAATTTAATAATTAGACCACAGTCTGTTGGGAAAAAACATTGAAGAACTAATATCTTGCATATGATGCTTTTATCTTGCTTACTGGTGTTTTTTAGATTTTACTTTAGTTCTTTTCATTACAAAATGAAGCTAAAACAAAGCTGAAAATATGCATTAGTTCACAATGTAGGGTTTAATGTAGCTGTAAATGCATCTTATTACTGAAATGAATAATGGATTCATCAGTAAGTTCTTGATTTACCCTCGGTACAAAAAAGAACTCAGCATTTCCTCAAATCTGAAGCACCTTTTGAGTTAGAAATAAACTATAAAATAATAAGTTTGATCCCCAGTTTCCATCTCACTGAGTTTCATGTTGATATATAATCATCTCTATACTGACACCTGATGGCCAAACACTGGAACTGCAGTTAATACCACACTAGATGCTTGCAGACCTTTAACATGAAACTTCATCTCTATCACTGTTTTAATCTGAAAAACATCCACCTGAAATGTGATAATTCACACAAATGTGATTAAACTGTCTTAATGTGAGAAAATTCAACAAAGTTCAGCGTTTTAAAAACATGAGCCAATGTTCTCAGAATAAACTCTGACATTTCAATTAAAGCATTTTTTGTGCTGCAGTTAACGATTAATCACCAACTATTATGATTATTGATTAACAAATGGAAATTAAGTTGATAGACTGAATCATGTAATTAAATTAAATTTGAATCGAACTTCTCTATTAGCTCCAACCTGCTTGTTTTATACAAAAAACGACACAAGAATAAATTAGATCTCCAACGATCAGTCGATTAATTGATTGGATACCAACTATTTTGTTAATCAATTAATCAATGCGAGTCATATTTTAAAAAGAAAAAGTCAAAATTCTCTGTTTCTCGTTTCTCAAATCTTCTTATTTATGATCTTATTTTGGGCTATATATATATATATATATATATATATATATATATATATATATATATATAATTTAATTTTATAAATTTCACTTCTTAATCCTAATAATTCATAATTCTTTAAACTTTTTATCAAATTCTTTTCCTTGAATTGGGTCAACTTAAACTTGTTTTAAGAAAAAAGATTAAATTGTTTGACTTTTTATTTTGAAATTGACATTTTATTGGGTGATTAATCAATTAGTTAACAGTTATCACATTATTCACTAACTTTTTTGATAATTGATTAATTGAATTGAGTCATTTTTAAGACGAAAATGTCAAAATGTTCAGGTTCCAGCTTCTCAAATCTGACAATCTTCTATAATAGGAAACACTCATAGACATTTTACACCTGTTTATGAACAACTAATTGATGATTAATCATTTCAATAATCAAACATTTTACATATATAACAAAATATAATGTGGTTTCTCTGATTATGAAACAGTGTCTGTTATTGAAATGCTTTCCTACTAGTTGTGAACATTTTAATTATTTTTCTATAGATGGGGTCATCTTTTATTTCATTGTCACTTTATTTTGAAAAGACTTTTAAAAGTCCCCTTTTCAGGTTTCAAACATCACTATAATACAACGTCATCAAAGTACAGTTTCTCTTTCCGTGTCCATCTTTGTTCGTTTTTGTGTTGAGTTGCTTTGGTTTAAAAGGTTGAATGGAGCTGATCCGGCAGCTCGTTAACAACATCCTCGTTAGTGTTTACGCCGTCATGTGACCTCACAGCTGTTCACTGTCAGGAAATAAACCGCCCACAGAGGAACTTTTCCCCCTGAAAAGATACTGAAGGTTTTTGTGGTGTAACCCAACTTTTTTTTTTGTTGGTTTTGTGGCGACAATGCGACGATGCAGCAGAATCTGAAGGCTAATTAGGAAACGAGGAAGGTCGCCTTCCCCGCTGCTGAATGCTCATTCTGGAATCCGTTTTATTTCCGATCAGTCGAGCGTGTGCAACCATCCACCTGCTGAACCTCTAAATGACGGACGGGTTTTGTTCAGATTCTTCCTAAAAGAATTTAAATGGGTTTTTTAAACATGTGCCGTTTGTACAGAGTTGGAAACAGAAACATGGAATGGTGTGTGTGTGTGTTTAATTGCAAAATTAACAAAATAAAAGCTCAGAAAAAAACGATTCTAGACAATTTGGAACTGAATGTGGAGCAGAAGACGAATACGAGCAAGTCAACAAATACAAAGAAAAGTGGAACTTTATAGAATGAATCATGCAAAAACTTAACTTCAAATTAGAAACTTTTAGATTTTTAGAACAATTAGAAAGCGAGAATTAAGCAAAGCTGCAACGATAAGTCAATTAATTTCAAACTATTGTGATCATCAATTAATGGATTTGAGTCATTTTTCAGAAGAAAATGTCTAAATTCTCTGGTTCCAGCTTCTCTTCTCTGATTATTTCCTGGTTTCTTTAGTCTCTATAATAGTAAACTGATGATCTTTGGGTTGTGGACAAAAAAAACAAATTTTTTGGTAAGAATGAAGGAAGAATTAAGCAAAACTGCAACGATTAGTCGATTAGTTTCAAACTATTTTGATAATCAATTAATGGATTAGAGTCTTTTTTAAGGAGGAAATGTCAAAATTCTCTGGTTCCAGCTTCTCTTCTGACCAAACTACACATCTAGTTTATTTTCTCCAAACTAGTTGATGAAAACTCACTGATTAGTTGATTAATCAATTAGTTTCCAATTATTACATTAATCACCAACTAATAATGGATTTGAGTCATTTTTAAGAAGAAAATGTCCAAATTCTCTGGTTCCAGCTTCTCTTCTCTGATTATTTCCTGGTTTATTTAGTCTCTATAATAATAAACTGATGATCTTTGGGTTGTGGACAAAAAAAGACATTTTATGTTGAATCTTCAGCTTTTGGGAAACACTGATCTACATTTTACACCATTTATTGAACCAAACAACTAATCAATTAATCGCGACTGTCACAATAGTCGTTAGTTACAGCTTTAATAAACGATACAAACAAATTGGAAATAAAGTCGACAGCCGAAGTCAATCATGTAAAGAATTAGCTCAAATCAAACTTCTCTTCTATCTCCAACCTTTATACACAAAAATCAGCAAATAAATGGGGAGAAGCTCAGTGAGAATGCGAGTTTAAACCTGTTTTGAGCAGCTGTTTAAAACACTAAAAACCAACTAAACCACACTGAGGTTAAAGCCACAGAAGAAAGAACAGATTAGCCTCTTTGTGGTGAGCAGCATTAAACAAATTTACCTTTTGCTGATCATCTGACTGTGAAATCTTTGGGAAAAAAAGCTGCTTCAAAACACCCGACGATTCCAGCTCATCATTTACATTTAGAATTCAATAAACAATAATGAAAACCTGATGTTTTACAGTCAGCTTTAAATGATTTACAGTTTTTAAAAGGCTGTTATTTTTGAAAGATCTATGCTAAGCTAACAACAATAGCCTCTAAAAGTTTTTTTCTTTCCTTGAAGACCTGGCTGAGAGAAACTGTTCTACAAAGAGTCGATGCTGAAAGGAAACGAGGAGCGATAATAGAAAAGCAAATGTTGAGAAATGAGAAAAACTCGTTTTAAGAAAAATATTGAAATTGTTTGACTTTTTATTTTATTCCAAAATCTCTGGTTCCAGCTTCTCAAATCTGATAATTTATTATCTTATTTTTGGCTTTTTATCTGATATGTTTAATTAATATATAATTTTAATCTTATAAGTTCACTTCTAAATCATTTTTGTTGAATTTTTCTAATTTTTTAGCTCATATTTCTGACTTTTTATTCCCTTTCCTTTTTGAACGTTTTATCAAATTCTACTTTTTTCTAAAGCTTTTTTTGGGTCAACTTAAACTCATTTTAAGAACAAGATTAAATTTTTTTGACATTTTATTTTAATACTGACATTTTGTTGGACGATTAATCGATTAGTTACCAACTACCACATTAATCACCAACTATTTTGATGATTTATTAATTAAGTTGAGTCATTTTTAAGACGAAAATGTCCAAAATATTTTCTGGTTTCTTTAGTCTTCTATAATAGGAAACACACATTGACATTTTAAACCATTTTATGAACCAAACAACTAATTGATTAATCATTTCAATGGTAAAAATCAATACATATACACATATATATTGTGGTTTGTCCAAATTCTCTGGTTCCAACTTCTCAACTCTGATTATTGTCTGGTTTCTTTAGTCTAATAGTTTTAGAATTCAATAAACAATAATGAAAACCTGATGTTTTACAGTCAACTTTAAATGATTTACAGTTTTTAATAGTGTGTTATTTTTGAAACATCTATGCTAAGCTAACAACAATAGCCTCTAAAACCTTTTTTTCTTTCTTTGAAGACATGGCTGAGAGAAACTGTTCTACAAAGAGCCGTTGCTGAAAGGAAACGAGGAGCGATAATAGAAAAGCAAATGTTGAGAAATGAGAGCTTTGGAAGACTTAAAGAACATTTCTGGGCAGAATTAAGTGGGAGAGAAGCCGGAGACAAAAAGGCGAGCGGCGAGCAGGTCAACCAGCGTCAGGCTGAGTTACGTCTGGATGGATGAACGCAGCTTTTCCCGGTAAAAGAACCCGCTTCACGGCAGCGTCCTGTCTCCACTCGGCCGTGAGCTCCCAGCCGACAGCCAGACCGGTCCCTACGATTCATGTTTTTAAAGCCGATCGGCCGGCGACAAATTATAAAACATGCAACAATGACGTGAATTAGAATATTCAGTGTTTAAAAGCAGCGGGATGAAGAAGAGGAGAGGCTGAGAAGGTTTAGTTTACTGCTTCAATATTTACTTTTTAGTGAGTCTTCACAAAAGGGAGCTGTGAATTAAACATTTTCAAGAGGCAGACACATGCGGATCTTTTATATCTGCAGCAAATACATTAAATTAAAAACTGCTTCTGTTAGAAAAACAGCTGCAACCATTAGTCGATTAAAAAATGAGATTCCCACTTTCACTATCCTGATTTGAGTCACTTTTTAAGAAGAAAATTCTCAACTTCTCTGGTTCCAGCTTCTCAAATTTGATTATTTTCAGACTATTTTCTTTCTAAGATAAAAAATCACAGCAGATTTGAGAGAAATAATGACGTCTATAGTGACAAACTGCTATCTATGAAGTAATTTATAGACATTAATTAAATAATTATTCCACTTTTTTATGTGAAAAATGAACAAAAATGCACAGTTCATGCATTAATGAAGATAAAGCTGCAATAATTAATCAATTAATTTCCAACTATCTCATTAATTGCTGTTAATCGTTTAATGGATTTGAGTCATTTTTAAGTAGAAAATGTCTAAATTCTCTGGTTCCAGCTTCTCTTCTCTGATTATTTTCTGGTTTCTTTAGTCTCTATAATAATAAACTGATGATCTTTGGGTAAAAAAGACCTAAACTTTAAACTTTCTACAGTGGATTAAAAGTCAGTGTCAAATAGAGCTGCAACGATTAGTTGATTAATCGATTATTAATCTGAGAAGAGAAGTTGGAACCAGAGAATTTGGACATTTTCTTCTTGAAAAATGACTCAAATACATTAATGGATTATCAAAATAGTTGGAGATTAATCTAATGGTTAATCTAATCAATTCAGGTTTATAAAGTGCTGTTTCATTGCAGTGAAATGTTAGTTTCTTCATGAGATTCTGAGTTAAACCTCAAATTCTGAAGTTTTTAATGGAGTTTTCAGGTTTACAAAACTAATAAGTGTATAAAGAAACATTTAATTAGTCTAAAACACTGAAATGAGACAAAACCACAGCACGGTTATGAATGTTTGGGAGATTAAATGTATGAAAATCAAATTTAAATCCAATGACAGGAGAATTTACAAATATTTAAATGACAATATGACCAATATTCAGTGAGTATCTGAGCTTTAATACGCAAACATTCCACAGATTATTTAATGTTGGGATGTGACTCTTTTTGATTCTTGTGATTCTTTATTAACACTAACAATACTCACACATGTCAAATTCTTATAAAATTAATTTGTGGATGTCTTCTAAAATAAAAGTTCTCACATTAAGTGATTTGTTGAAGGAACAGAGTGAAATCAGTGATTCTCAGATAATCATCAGCATCATTTCCTGCTGGTGATGAAGCTCAATTTATTTAGTTAGACTCCACCTTGTGGTGAATCAGTGGAACTGCACCGTCAAATAATCAAATAATATAAATAATCGATTTAATAGATTTTAAAACAAGTTATTTTAATGAGTAACAGGCATTATTCTTCCTCAGAGAAAAACAGACCAGCATCACATCTTCATTCAGTTATTTTGCAGCATCGATTAGCTTCAGTAACATGTTAAATGAGTTGGTTTTATCCCCACTTAATACAAAGTGAAGCTATATAAACCTGTTTATATGGAAATTTTATTTTATTTTGTTTATTAAATGACCCTTGTGAATGAAAGTTGCTCTCAGGTTCAGGAAATTCAGATTTTTCTGCTGTTTTATAATCCTTAAATTGACATTTTGATGAGATACAGTTTGTTTAAAGTTTAAATTAACCTCAGGTTGTGTCTTTATATGAGAATCCTGCAGCTTCAGAATCTATTAAGGCCTCACGTGCTGCAGAGATTGTCTTTTTTTTTTAACTCTGCACTTTATAACCTCGTCCCTGCTGCAGATTTTTTTTCTATTTTTCTCGCTGCCACCAGCACACACGACGAGGAGATTCCTCACACACACTCGCAGGCGTTTAGAGCCTCATTAGCTGCTGCTAATACAATAAGTGTCAGCTCCCATTACACGCTGTAGGCTGGACATCAGGATTGGAAACCAACCAAATCTCCACACAAGAGCCACTCACCCCCTCATACTCAGCATTGTCTTTCAGCCACAATGTCCAATTGTTTGTCTCAGCCCCTTCACTAATGCTGTAAAACATAAATATATACAGAAAACACAGATTTATCCAAACTCTGGGAGATTTTCTCTGATATATGATCAATCAATAAACTACAGTCGGACTCATGTCTTCATTCATCATGTGGATCTTCATGTTAACTTCAGGTTTAGATTCAGAGCAGCTGTTAACCCCCTCCCCATCAGGCCTATTGTCTCCTGTATGAACAGCACATGCGGAGATGTAAAAAATCTTAATTAAGACTCTTAATTCTCCGTGCCGTCGGCTGACGAAAGCTGTGCAGTCACGTGAGAAGCTAATGAAAAGGAGGTAAAAAGATGCTGAAAAGCTGCTAAAAAACTGCTGAAAAGATGCTAAAAAACTACTGAAAAGATGCTAAAAAGATGCCAAAAAGCTGCTGAAATGCTGCTAAAAACTACTGAAAAGATGCTGAGAAGATGCTGAAAAGCTACTGAAAAGATGCTAAAAAAAACTGCTGAAATGATGCTGAGAAGATGCTGAGAAGATGCTAAAAAATACTTGAAATGATGCTAAAAAACTGCTGAAAAGATGCTGAAAAGATGCTAAAAAATACTTGAAATGATGCTAAAAAACTGCTGAAATGATGCTAAAAAGCTGCTGAACAGCCTGAGGAGAGAAGTTACCATTTAAGTTTTTACCAAGTGAAATTTTTAAAAACAGAGGATTTAGATTAAAGAAAACAAAATAATTCAATGTGTTATGTACTATGAGTAATTTGCTGTATAGTGTATTCAACTTGATACACATATAAAGCAGTAATTTTACTATTAAACTAAAATTGGCTCCAAGTTGATGAACTACAACATTAAAATACTGTTACTGATAAACAGTAATATGATAAACTACAATAATACAACACAGCCTGCATTAGTACTTTAATTATTAGACTTTTACCCAAGTATCAGGACTTTTACTTGTTATAGAGTTTTTAAAGACAGTATTTCTACTTTTACTCAAATGAATGACCTGAATATTTCATTTTACTGTGAAATATTGAGCTGGTTTTGCAAAAATCTACACCAGTGACGCACAAAACATGCTTTTTTTCCTTTTTAAGAAAATATCTGAGTCCTCGGTGTGGACCTGTTAACATTTTAATAGTTAACATGCACATTTTAATGAATTTCCTCCATTCTAGAGCGAATCTGGCCGTCAGCAGGCAGATAAAACATGAAGTATAAAACGTGAAGTGGCAGCTGTTGGACTGTAAAGTGACGGGTGAAGTTGACGCCCTGAACACGACCTAAAAATCAGCGTGACACGTGTTAAACAGGCGAAACGCTGACGTCTGACAGGATGACAGCAGCGATTATTATTATTGACGCTACTTAAGGAGCAGGAAATATTCAGGACTGAAACAGCATAATAGAAATCAGCATTAATGATGGAGGTGATTGAATAGAGCAGAAACAGGAGAAGATGGAGAGGTTAAATACAACAAATGATCTGTGGATTGATATTAGAGCTGCAACTAATGACTATTCTAATAGTCTACTACTGTCTAATTGATTAATCAATTAGTTGATTGGTTCATTAAATGGATTTTACTGTTTGTTTAATTTCTACTTTTAAATATGACAAGATAAGAGATATGAGATAAGATAGGAAACACTTGAAATATTATAAATTTGAGTACAATTTTAAACCATATTGGTGGCAGTAGAGGGAAAGATTCTATTTTCATGAATCAGACCTTGCAAATAGAGCAGCAACTAACGACTATGTTGATGGTTGATTAATCTATAGATTATTAAAATGACTAATCGTTTAGTTGTTTGGTTCATAAAATGGTGTAAAATATGGATCAGTGTTTCCCAAAAGTTGAAGATTCAACCTAAAATGTCTTATTTTGTCCACAACCCAAAGATCAGATCATTATTTTTCCTATATTTTTAAAAAACACGTTTTTGTGTTTTAAATTTTTGTAGTTTTTTTTAATGATTTTTAGTAATTTTTGTATTTTTAGCAGTTTAAGTGATTTTTTTTGTATTCTAGGATGTTATTTTTTGGTATTTTTCCTTTAACATTAAAATATTAAAGATGAAAACATATTTACCTACCAATAATTCCTGTTGTTACAGGTGAACCTTTTCTAAAAGTCTGGTTTCAGCAGTCATGTGTGGAGGGAAAACCTAATTTTATTCTTCTTCTTCAGGGTTTTGAGGCAGCCGACATCTTAAAAGTTTTATTACTGCCATCTGCAGGACTAGTCCTTTATTGTCCTATATCCTACTATATAATCCAGTAGAAATATCTTCTTCTTCCCAATTGACTATTTCTAAAATAATCCCTCTTTCAACCAATCTCTGCTACAGTCTGATCAACTCACTAAAATACTTAATACCATACCTAAAACGTTTGCTTTTCATCAACCAAAACTAGACTAAAATATTTGTATTTAACAAACTCGATAGCTGAAAAGCTGAATAAATGTTTATTTCTATTAACCAACATGGCTACATCTGTACCGGCATATGTTTAGGTCAGGGGTGTCAAACAAGCGGCCCGAGTGCCAGAATCGGCCGCTAAAGGGTTCAATGCGGCCCAGTGGATTTTCCAAGAAAAAAACTAGACAAAAATACTCTGGATTTTAGTCGACTAAAACAAACAAGAACACAAGTTGACCAAATATGACTAAAACTAATATGGGCATTTGACAGAAGACTAAAACTAAATTGAAAAATCATCACTGGCTTTGACCTCCATCTTTCCTTGAAGGTGATGATGATCTGATGGTGGAGGATCCTACCAGAGGAGGTGGTTGTAAATGCCTCATGTTCAACTTTAATGTAAAACTCATCTTTGGATTTTAATCAACTAAAACTAAAACACTTTGGATTTTCTTTGATTTAAACACCAGGACTTTTCATCAACTAAAATGTGACTAAACAAGGAATAAAGTTGACTAAATAAAACTAATATAAGACTAAAACTAAGGCTAAACTGAAAAGCAGCCATCATAATCAGCACTAGCTTTGACCTTCATCCTTCCTGCCTGATGAAGGTGATGATGAGTCTGATGATATGATGAGTCCTCCCCCTCCCCCCTCCAACCACCACCCCCCTCCCCTACCCATCCCTCTAAACTCTCCAGAACCGTTTTGGACCACAGGGAAACGGGCTAATCACATTAGAGCCCAGAGGAGAGATGGGAAGTAGACAGTACCGTGACGGCCGGGGGTAGCACCGGCTCCACTTAATCCCGTTAGGCCGGGGTGAAAAAAAAAAAAAAGGGGGACGCCATCGCGCCCCGCGAGGCTGAGAAAGAAAAAAAACACTTTCCCAGGAATGAGTTCACCTGTATGGTAACGCAGGGAAAGTCTCGGCCCCGTTCCTTGATGCCTATTAAGAGGAAAACAATCGCTGCTTGGCACGTCGGCACCACACAACGCTGTTGTGTTTTCCCTGCTGGGCAGAGACAGTGGCACGGCAGCAGATCCTCTTTCATGCCGCTTTTAATGCCACCGAAAAACAGCGAGAGAGGGGGTGGACGGGGAGGGGAAGCTGTAAAAAAAAAAAAAAAAAAAAAAAAGGAGGATAAACCCACCTCATCCGCCATTGTAAGTGCACCCGAGTTCAACCTTAATGTAAAACCCCTCTTTGGATTTTAGTTCTAAAACTAGACTAAAACACTTTAGATTTTTAATTGATTAAAACTAGACTAAAATACTTTTCATTTTAGTCTATAACAACTAGTCGGGGAGGGGAAACTGTTAAAAAAAAAAGCAGGATAAACCCACCTTATCTGTCTTTGTAAGTGCATCCGAGTTCAACCTTAATGTAAACCCCTCTTTGGATGTGAATCGACTAAAACTAGACTAAAATACTTTGGATTTTCATTGATTGAACTAGACTAAAATACTTCGGGTATCATCTACTACAACTAGTGTGGGAGGCGAAGCTGTTAAAAAAAGAAAGAAAAAAAAGGGGAGGATAGGAGGATAAACCCACCTCATCTGTCATTGTAAGTGCACCCGAGTTCAACCTTAATGTAAAACCCCTCTGCCGGGGCCAGGATATGAATAGGATGCTCTCTATAAAAATATATCCTGCTGGGTAATCCCGGCAGATGGCCGGACACCTCGAGGGGTAACGAGAGGAACGTCCGATGGTGTCGATCGGCACCTCCAGCCCGCCGCGGACTGGAATCAACACCCTTAACTCGCCTTAGCGACGCTGGGAAACGGAGCCGTCACTTCACATCCATCAAGTTCACACTTAATCTCGCCCACCGCTTTTTTTTTTTTTTTTGTATCTTCCCCCCCTTTGTTGCAGGGGGGGATTAAACCAAGTGGTAAAACAGTGATTTAATGATCTTTCCATGGCTCTGTTGCACCACTTAAAGCATGAGACAAACGAGCCGAGTCACCCCCTTTTGATTAAAGCTTTAAGCTGCGGGCTGATTGTTGTTTTTTTTCTTTTTTCTCGCTGTCGTGTGATGAGCTGCGCGTCGCTATGGGAAAATTTAAGGTTTTGTAAAGTCTTGTAAAGGCCCATTGTAGACAAGATGAGAAGAAAACTGGCAGATAATGACTTGATGATAAAGGTACGGGGTGTTTTAATGATTTTATGCAGGAGGAGGTTTGGTTAATGGTGTTAAACGACTGTTTATTACTCAAACTACTTAAGAAACGACCAAATAATGCATCTGAGATCATTTAATTAATGATATGGTCTACAATTCATATTGTGATAATACAATGCAGACTTCTGCATTAACAATATATAAATGTTATAATAGAAGCATTTCTAAACAGCTTCCATAGGTCCCAAGAACCCAAACTGCTAAATGTATTAAAAAAAAAGAAGCTGACAAGAGAGAAGTGGAAAATTAATACAGATAGAAGATTAAAACAGAGAAATATTTGTGTTAACAAACAGCTGAAAATCTGAATAAATGTTTATTTCTATTATTAAATGTGGCAGCAGCATCTGGACCAGCAGATGTTCAGGTCAGGGGTGACAAACATGCGGCCCAAGGGCCAGAACTGGCCGCCAAAGGGTTCAATCCGGTTCAGATGAAAAAAATTGGTCCAGTTTCTATTTCTTCATAGAAATAAGAGTCCTTGGTGCTTGTTGTATTCACAGCAGCTTTCAGTGCTTAAGGATTATAGTATATAAATAAATATATTTAAAATTTCACTTATTTTCTGAAGACGTCACAGACTATTCATCTGTTTTACAAATAGATGTGAAAGTTTCAGATTGTAGTTTTACTTCTTTACAGGAAAAGAAAAGAAGAAATTATCTCTATTACGCACTTTATATGTCACCTGCATTGTTTTATGTATTAAACATTCTTTAAATGTCCTTTCTGCTTTTAGTGTATTTATGTATTTGTTGTACTTGTAAGATATTATGTTTTAAGTTTTTGAACCGATAGACTGAGGCTAATTCTGTATAAATTATTTTGCAGATTGTTTTTTTGCATATTAATAATGACAAATATTAATATTTTAGACTAAAACTCAACTTTGTTGTTTTAAAGCTAAAATCACAAGGATGATAAAAGTTATATGATGGAATCAAAATATTTATAGTTTGAAAACTAAAGATATGGTTGAAAGTTGTGAAAAAACACGTCTGGACCTTGATGTAGAATTTTAAATTCTTACCTTATTGATGATGATTCTTCTTTTAAATGTTTTTAACTCACCCAGCGTCGCTGGTTGTTGGAGAAACGTCTCGACAGCTTCATGTTGCTCCTCAACGTCATCTTCTTCTTCTTCATCATCACTTATAGCTGATCTGCAGCAGGATCTGTTCAAAGAAGATTTATTTATTAAAACAATATCTTTGCACAACTATGTGTCACTGACTTATTTTTCTTGAATAATATCATGAGTTAAACACAAACACTTTAACACACATCTCAAATAATTCAAATTATCTTGAAATGCTTGAGGTATATCATTACCTGTAAAACAGATTGGCTTGAAATATTTCTCTCAATGTGTAAATAATCAATGTGAGTTTCCACTTTTTTTTAACCACATTCAAATTATTTGAGATGCACTTGTATAAAAATATGAAACCTATTAGAATACAGGTATAAATATATAAATAAGCCTTTAAAACCATGAAAAACAAACAAAAGTTTGTTACCCCAGACAGTTCATGTCAAAAGGGACTGGCAAACAGGATATGTTGGTCATGTGACCTTATAAACTGCATGCCCTTCAAAATAAAAGCCCTCTTTTCACACCTAACAGTAAAAACATAGATTTACTATCACAGCTTTTTAGAAGAAGAAGGGAAGGTAGTTGTTGCCATATAGCAACACTATGCAATAGAGAGTTAAATTAAATGTGTCATTAAATAATTAAAATTGAACTTAAATACATTAACCCCCCTTTTTATAAGTTAAAGATAAATTTAATTAATTATTTAATGATATTTATTTATTTTATTATGGCACATCTACAGTACTCCTCCATAGTATATTAACTTTTTGTCTTTATTTTCAATTGTCAGCTTTGATTGTTGATGATGTACGATGTTCAAAAATAAATAAAGATATGTGTTAAAAAAATAAAGACATTCCAGTATTTGTGCAGGACTGTTATGTACATGAACATTAATATTATTCTGCAGTTTTAAAGCTGCCTCCAGACTCAAAATCGTGGTCCAACACTGTCACGGATCAATACAGAGGTGGATAAAAAAGCTGTAAAATGAGGACAAATATCAGAGCAGAGTAATGATGCTGGGGAGTAATGGATGATTCAGGTGTTGGTGAGTAATAGATGATTCAGGTCAATGATGGAGATAATGGAGGTAAATGTTGTATTGGGGTTAATGTTTCTGAGCTGGAAGAGATTATAACACTGACTGAAATACTGAAGACTGAAAACCCTCAGTGGATTCAACCTCTCAGACTCAACATGTGGGAAATTAGAATAAAATAAGAGAAAATAAGAATTTATGCAACACAAGAAACAGAAAATATCTCTCAAATCACACACAAAAGCCTGATTGAAATAAAGATTTAGAATAGTACAGATTATCGTCAATGTGAAACTTCCTGGATTTAGTGCTAAAATGTTTTTTTATGTCCAGACCAACAGTCCACAAGCCAAAGATCATCAGTTTATTATTATAGAGACTAAAGAAACCAGGAAATAATCAGAGAAGAGAAGATGGAATCCAAAAATATTAGATAAAACCATAAAAAAATTAGATAGAAACTTAGAAAATATGAGTTAAACAGACAAAAATATTAGATACCCCCCTAAATAAGAGGATAAAGATTTAAAAAATAAATAAAAATAATACAAATATTAGACAAAATTCTGATAAATGTCATATAAATTCATATTATTTTCTTAAAATAAGATTAAATTGAACAAAATCATGAAAAAGTAGCAAAACTAAAGAAATAAGGGCACTAAAAAAACAGAAAATAATCAGAGAAGAGAAGCTGGAACCAGAGAATTTGGACATTTTCTTCTTAAAAAATGACTTAAAGTGAATCATCGAATATCAAAATAATTGGTGATTAATGTAAGTTAATTTAATCGTTTAATCTTTGCAGCTCTACCTGTAAATATTATGATTATTATTGTCTTTAGCTCCCCCATGATGTAACATTGGTGTTACTTCATGGGGGAGAAATCGTGGCTTATAACATAATATAATATAATATAATACCTGATTCATAGTTTAAATGCTTTACTTCTCATAAAGATTTAAGCCTCATATCTGGGTTGAACCACTGCCACAATCCAGATGATGCCATCTGTGAGTGTGTGTGTGTGTGTGTGTGTGTGTGTGTGTGTGTGTGTGTGTTTTAATCCAGGTCATCACTGAGAAGTTAATGACTGACTGGGACTGACGTGCTGATGCCGCTGAAGCTGATTTTAAAACAAGAATCAGTCAAAGTTAAATAAAAAATACAGATTTCTGATCAGCTGCAAATACACAAGGAAAAAATATGAAATAATATGAAATAATTTGAAAGAATTCAGGAGAAGATTGTTCTCAGTTTGCACATTTAAAGCGATAAAGCATTTAATTTTAGCCCTGCAATTAGTTGATTAGTCAATAAACACTAAATTAACAATTTGCATTTTTTAGCATAAACTTTGTTTTGTCAGATTCCAGCTGTTGTTTAGCAATTTCTTAAGTGTTTTTTTCAGATTGTGTATTTTTTATAGTTTGTAGAGAGGTTTTTTCCCACAATGGATGTTAATTAATTATTTACATGAAGGTGAAAGCTCAATATCAAAAGCTATATTATACACAGCTTGAATTGACGATTTAAGTTTAATTTCTGCAGAAATTGTCTGTTTTTGATAAGAAAACCTCAATGAAACCTAGTGAAACTATAATTGTCACAATAAGATAGAGTAGTTTTGCAAGACAAATGTCAAATACCTGCATCCTTGATTATAATTATACAATTATTAGAATATTGTTATTTCAGACCACCATGACATTACTTACCACTGTTTTTAGCCCTCCTTTAGATATTATTGTTGTAAATATTTGCTGTCTCCTTTATGTTTATTTTATTACATTTTTTATTGTTGCTCTTCTGAATGTGTTGTTTTATTTGTACATGTAAAGCATTTGATCAATTTTAAGTTGTAAACATGCTCTATAGATACAGTTGATTTGGTTTTATTATGTGCTGTAAAGCCAAACTTTGCTCTATAACCCGTAAGCTTAATAACTTAAATGACCATATAAATATCATATCCATAGGAGGCAGCTGTAATGACTTTGGATCCATAAAAACAGGACTAATGCGTCCTGAAGTGAAACTGTGATTCTGAGGCCTGTGATTGGACAGGACAGGATAAATCTGCTTTAAATCCCCTCACGGCTCAAAGCTGTGATCTGGAGATTTGTTTCAGACTGAAGCTGCAGAGACTGAGAACGTTTAAAACTCGACTTCAGCTGCAAACTGCTCGTCTCATTTGGAATCGACTTTTTACGGCTTCATCCCGACGAGGAACAAAAAACACGAGTCGACTCCGTGGCTGCTGTTTGGTGAAGGAGGTGAGACATTAAACAACCTGGAAACTGACTCTGCTGCTGCTGCAAATGCTGGTTATAAATTACCTGAATGTAAGATGTTTCCTGCTGGAAGTTGGAACTTTCTGTCAGAAAAAAGCAAAAACAGGGACATTATGCAGTTAAATTGGTGAAATATGCATTAAATTCACATTCATTAACTCTCTAATTTAACTTATTTCTAAGCAGGTTGCGAGTCATATTAGCATATTAATGTCACAAGCAATAGATTGTTCATTACAATGATAACATTTGTTAATATATATATATATATAGACATAGATGTAGACATATAGATATATATGGTTTCTCTGATTATTAAACACATTAGCATGAAAATGTTTTTTTACATTTATTTTATCGTTTTATTTTGAAAAGACTTTAAAAAGTCCCAATTTGAGGAAATAAATGTCACTATAATTCAATGTTTTTCGACTATAAGATGCTCATTTTTTTGTCTTATCAAAGTACAGTTTCTCTTTTGATGATGACATTTTACACCATTTTATGAAGTAAACGACTAATCGATTAATTGATCGATTAATAAAGTCTGGAGCTCAGATGTTTGGTCCAGTTTAGAGCTGCTGACTCATAAACTCAATCAGGTTCATGCTGCCATGTTATAGAACATTTTTATACAGCCAATATTAGTCATTTAGTTCATTTTGAAGTGGAATTATTTTTTGGATCAGTGGATAATTTTCCTTATAAACCAGAATATTAAACATCTAGTTAAATTATCTGGAGCCAGACTCCACTGTCATCACTCATCCTGCTCAAATATCCCCTGACAATGTGATTTATGACAAAATCCACACTTTATCATCAAATTCCCTCTTTTTGTTTCCCTATTGAGCTGCAGTGGAAGAATAATATAAAAAAGTAGATGTTTTTACGCTAAAAAAAACTGTCCACACATTGAAAGATGTGACTTAATTTGAATAATTTGGCTGAAGTTTCAGATTAAATTCAGATAAACTTTTAAATAGATTTTTTCTCATATGAATTTTGTCCCCATTCTAAATTCATTCTGAGGAATTATGATATCAAAAATTATTTCAATTTTCATTTGGTCACTGGACTGTTTAACAACAGATTTTAATGATTCTGAACCAGTGCTTTAAAACAATAAATAATAAGGTTTATACTGTATTGATCCTTCTGGTTATTCTTTCTGCAAAAGATTTATTTAAAGTGGTGTCAAACAAAATGAAAAATAAACCTGAAGTTCCTGCAGTGAAACAGAGGTGAGATGTTCATGTGCCAATTTCTAGTCAATTAATGTGAATTTTCATCACTACTTTACCTGTAATTACTCAGGAAATTATCCCTCAGATTCATTTAAAAATAGGCATGTGTTGTCCTCAAAGCTCTTTTATTATAATCAGTAGCCGTTCCTGTT
This sequence comes from Lepturacanthus savala, assembly GCA_030544235.1. Lineage (NCBI taxonomy): Eukaryota > Metazoa > Chordata > Actinopteri > Scombriformes > Trichiuridae > Lepturacanthus > Lepturacanthus savala. The sequence continues at coordinate 2,667,330 of CM060479.1, forward strand.
TAATCCTTTATATAGTTGCCAAAATAATACTTCTATCACTTTAACAGGTGGTGATAGATTTAAACATCCTGCAGAAAGTGGCTCAATATGACAGATTCATAAAAGCTTCCATTTAAATTTGATGCTGCCCATTATATTTTTTAAACCCCTTTTTAAACCATTATAATCAAAATTACAAAAAGGAAAATGGGCCAAATGAATGCAATTTATTAGTGTTCAAATGAGTTGAGATGAAATGAAAAATTACAGCAGATTTGAGAGAAATAATGACGTTGGTCAGCTAAACACAATAATAATCACAACATTAACAGGTAGAACTGCAAAGATGAATCAATTCCATTAACTATCACATTAATCACCAAGTATTTTGATAGTTGATAATGGATTTGAGTCATTTTTAGGAAGAAAATGTCTAAATTCTCTGGTTCCAACTTCTCTTTTCTGATTATTTCCTGGTTTCTTTAGTGTCTATAATAGTAAACTGATGATCTTTGGGTTTTGGACTGTTGGTCTGGACAAAAACATTTTCCTATGAATAGAGATGAGTTAGGTGGTAAATATCATGTCATTGTTCCTCTGTTTAACAGTGAAATGTCACACCTTTTTGACATTAGAGGAAAATAATTAAAGATAATTCTACTCAAATTGCCCCTCAGGGATAATAAAGACTCTTGAATCTTAAATCTTGTGAATTGAGGTTAATTAGTTGATAGGTCTACTATCCACTGATCTGTTAAAGCTGTTTTGTGTCTCCTTGCAGGTGTTTTTTCAGAGATTTGAGGCAGAGTCATGCCTCTGATCAAGAGAAACATCGAACCTCGTCACCTGAGCCACAACACGGTTCCTGAAGGAATCGGCAACGAGCTGGAATGTGTCACCAACAACACGCTGTCCACCATCATCAGGCAGCTCAGCAGCCTCAGTAAGACCAGACACTCAAATCTGGACAGGTTCACATGTTTACTGATGGATCATAGACGATTTTCTGTCAGGAAGAAGGAAAATATGTAGTTAAATTGGTGAAATGTGCCTTTAAGTCGCCTTCATTAAATGTCTCATACTTCATTTCTATGCCAGTTGCAAGTTATATTAGCTTGGGTTATAGAGATAGACTATTTTAGGAAGAAAGTTTACTCATGGACATCTGTGCTGGTCCATGGATATGCTGATTAGTGTGTATGTGTGTGTGTTGGGATTTAGTGTAGTAGCAGCAGCTTAGAGCTTAGTGTAAAGCTTCATATCAGCTAAAGAAGAGTAGAGACACTAACAGAGTCTAATGGAGATCATTTATTGATATATATATTTCACTTTATTCGTATTACTTTTATTATTCTTTCTTTAACACACCTGTTTCTGAACATAAACTTTGTCTTCCCCCTCATTTTCTTCTCAATTTGTTCTTTATTTCTGCAGGTAAACATGCAGAAAATGTGTTCGGGGAACTTTTTAACGAGGCCAACACCTTTTATGGACGTGCCAACTCCCTCCAGGACCGAATCGACCGGCTGGCAGATAAAGTCACTCAGCTGGACTCCAGCGTGGAGGAGGGTCGGTTCTGCAAAAAAAAGAAACTCAACAAAGCTGAATATTCTGATCTTCTTGCCTTTCTCTCAGGTGTTTTGTTCATTCTTCTTCTTCTGTGGTGCTGTTTTCAGTTTCTCTCCAGGACATAAACATGAGGAAAGCCTTTAGAAGCTCCACCAGCCAGGACCAGCAGGTTCTAACTAAAGGCAGCGCCCCCAACGCTGTGTCTGACATGTACAACAGCAGTGACAGGCCACCGCCGCTCAGCAGCCTCACCACCTACAGGTACAGTACAGGTGTTGTTATCTACAACCTAGGTGTTAACATCTATCTACAGGTACATTACAGGTGTTATTATCTACAACCTTTTTTTGATAGTTTTTTTTTGTACAATACAGATATTATTTTTTAATTTTATTTTTTCTAAATGCAGAGAGGATTCCACTGACGCCATGAACTACTACTCAGACCCATCCTACTTCTTTGATTTATGGAAGGAGAAAATGCTTCAGGACACCGAGGACAAGAGGAAAGAGAGAAGAAGGCAGAGGGTGAGAGAATGGGTCCAAAAAACATGAGGTCTTCATGGGTCCAAAATTATGGACATGGTTTTGAAAAACTCTTAATACTTCTTCCCTGATCCGGCCGCAAACGTAAACTATATGGAACATTTTTCCCGAAATATAATGAACTTTAGAGATTTTAAATCCTAGATGAGTGGGCTAATAACTGGCATTTAAAGGGTTAAAATCCTGAAAACATTTTTAGTTTTTAGTAGACTGTCGAGACCAAGACCAAGACCACAAAAAAGTCATCTCGAGACCTACAAGTCTAATAACCCCTGACGTTTGCTTACAGTTTTTCATATATTTGCGTTTCCAGGAGCAGAAGCGATGCGTGGAGAGCAGCACGCTGCAGCGAGAGGTGAAGAAGGTCAGAAAGGCTAGAAACCGCCGACACGAGTGGAACATGATGGCCTTCGACAAGGAGCTCCGCCCCGATCATCGTCATCCTCAGTCGCTGAGGAGGCGGGAATCGTCCGAAGGCTCACTGTCCCCCGATGGGCTGAGGTCTGTGATGTCACAAAGACGCTGGGTTTATTGAGAGAAAGTACAATAGTCAGGGTCAGTTTTTAAAAAAAAGATGGCATTTCATGTTAATTTTGGGGCATACAACATTTTTGAGGGTTATGAAGGGTGCTCATAACACTTTAAAATGGAGGCCGCTGCCCACCACCAGGTCAAAGCCAAATTGATCACTTGTCTTCTAAACTGTAAAAGGTAAAAATCTGATTGTAATGTCCTTTTATGTGTTTTCACACATGGGAAAATAGTTGGCAACTAATCGATTACTCGACTAATTGTTGCAGCTTCAACTTAAATCACTAAATCTCTGTCTTGTAAAGCTTCAGTTTTGATTTCATAGCAGTGATTCTATGATTCTATTCTATCTGGAAACAGAAATAAATCTGTCTTTGATTCTCTATCCAGGCCCGACCTGCTGAACTGTCCCGTCCCTCCGGTTCCTCCCTGTAACTTGGTTAAATCTCATGATTACGTCCACACGTTCCCTCCTGTTGAACACGAGTACCACAGCATCGACCTCAACTACCAGCGAGTCAGCTTTAGCCCGGTGGAAACTCCTGCTGCTGCTGAACGCCTCAACGGATCCGCACGTCCACCTGCAGGATACAGGTGAATCTGAACCTGTCACATGACCACAGAAAGAATTAAACCCGCATTACGTCTACAGCAGCTGAGTCTCATTTCACTGGAAGATAATTTAGCTTATTTCAGGATTTTCTTGATTGTAATCAATTTAATATTTTTTTAAGAAAATGCTGGTCTTGTTTTCTTAAAACATTTCAGTGTAACATGATTTAATTTATTTTCCGCCCAGCTCCGTCCCTGCTGCTCCAAACATTCCATCAGCTCAGACAGCGTTTGGTTTTCCCACGGCGGCCCCTGACGGTGGCGTTCCCCGGGTGGGTCCGGGTTACCCGCTGCCCCCGGTCCCCCCTCCCCCGGGTCCCCCGCCTCCACCTGTCCCGCCCCCTCCATCACACGTGTCAGGAAATGGAGAAGCCAAACCTGTGAGAGACGCCAGGAGTGATCTGCTGTCTGCCATACGCATGGGTGGGTTTATAAAGTCAGATACAGCATGGTGTTATTAGAGCCTGAGCTGCGTAGATATGGAAGGATTCTCCTTCTTCTTCTGCTCCTCCTCCTCCTTTTTCATCTTCTTCTCCTTTGACTCCTCCTCCTTTTTCATTATCTTATTCTTCATCACCATCTTCATCTTCTTTGTCTTCTTCGACATGTTCTTCTTCTCCTCGTCCTCCTTCTTCTTCTTCTCCTCCTTCTTTATCATTCTTCATCACCTACTTTTCATCTTCTTTGTCCTCTGTTTTCTTCTCCTTGTTCTTTTTCTTCTCATTCTCCTTCTTATTCCCATCCTCATTCTTCTTCTCCTCTCTGAATAAAGCCTTTTGCCCCTAAAAGTGCCCCAAAAGTCAAACATTTTTAGTTTTTAAATGCAGAAAAGAACCACTTAAATTTGTGTACGTTTTGTTTTAACTTTCAGTATTTCCCAAAGTTGATGATTCAACCTAAAATGTCTTTTTTTGTCCAGACCAACAGTCCACAATTCAAAGATCATCAGTTTACTATTATAGAAGAATAAAGAAACCAGAAAATAACCAGAGAAGAGAAGCTGGAACCAGAGAATTTGGACATTTTCTAATTACAAATGAATGTTAGTTTTGTTGTTATAGTTATAGTCAGGCAATTAATTGACTAATCATTGCAGCTCTGATCTTATAATCATCATTATACCAGTGTATTCACCAACAAGCTGGAATCAGTGGATGTTCTCTAGCGCCACCTATTGACAGGAGAGAGAACTACACTTCATATATCTCTACTTGCAGCCATAATTTGAAAATGTTTTCCAGTGGCCAGAAAATTAAAAGCAGATGTGACTGATACAACAGATGTGCAGTATTCAGAGTGACCTTACTGTTAATTTGCATGTATTATTAGGAATCCAGCTGAAGAAAGTCCAGGAGCAGCAAGAGCAGCTGAACAAACGTGAGCCGGTGGGGAATGACGTGGCGACGATCTTGTCCCGCCGCATCGCGGTGGAATACAGCGACTCTGAGGACGACTCTGAGCTGGAGGAAAACGAGTGGTCGGACTGAATTAAAAACCTGCCTCCAGTTTGGTTTTATTGGATCTGAAGATCTGAAGGAAATAATCATTAAACAAAGATAATTTGTTTAATATAAAACTTGTCAACTAATCGATTAACTGATTAATCGTTGCAGCTCCACTTTATTTGTTATTTGTGCTCATCTGAAACAGGAGAATATTCAAATCTATATGCAGTGTTGAAAAAGTGATTATTTGTATGACGAATAAATGTTTAGTTTTATAGCACTTTGTGGTGTAATGTTGCACATTTAGTGACGTTTTACTTCCTGTTCAACTTTTTTGATCTAACCCCAAAATAGATTTTTCCCCAAAATAAAGTGACGCCTTCAAGAATAAACACATCTGACCCATCACTCCAAAATAATAAAATAAATGATGCCTGAAATTAATGGATTCGCTTCATTTTACACCATCTGAGAGTTTTTTTTTAATTTGTTGTGACATGTCTCTAAAAATGTTGAAAATTCTTTCTTCATGATAGTTTCCTAATTTACCTTCTTCTTTCTTGTCAACTCTTTCTTCTTCTTCTAACTTTCTTCTTCTTCTCTCTTAGTTATCTCTCACAATGGAGGCTGAAATGAACAGTCCATAAGATTATTATTATTATTATTTATTCAAGGAAATAACACAATATATTTTACAGTTCATATTAATATGTATGTACTATGCGCACTTACTAAGGCACATAACAAATATGTAACTATATACGTCTCATTCTAGGTAAATGGAAACATATTAATATATAAAATTTGAAGTAAGATCTTCATCATTCAAAACTAAAGCTGTCAAGTAACTGGTTAAATGGAAAAATTTCAGTAAAAAGTACTACTAAAATACTTGACTGTAACTGCTAATTTTACTGCATTTAGTTTTTTTTCCACCACTGGTATTACATCATAGATTCTGATTTTACTGACAAAATATAATATAATAATAAAATGTGATGCATTGTTATTAATTAAACTATCCAGCATTATATAAGAATTAAAGTAAATTTAAGTTTACTGTACTACTAGTAATAATAATACGAATGCATTTATTTTATGAAGCACCTTTCATGGCACTCAAGATCGTACATATTATTAAAATATACATAATATGCGCCCAAAAACTTCCTGACTTCCGGGTTTATTTCCGCGTTATGCGGCCCATAGAGACTGCGCAGTATTGTCACTTCCCATGATGCTCTGGGGCCTCCCATCATGCCCCGGGGCGAAGAGAACGTGTAAATTCCGAACGAAACTCACATTTGAATTGTTTAATTCACTTGCTGGCCACATTAAAAAACGATAAGAAAACAAATGAGTTAAAAAAATTAATTAGTTAATTAAAAAAACGTCCTCGCTCCCGAGATACAGCACGACCGCGCTGCGTCACACAGCTGTGACGTCACGCTTGGAATAGAGACTTTTCCAGAGCTTAGAAAGGGTTTTTGACAGATAAAAAGTCCATGACTTAAAAATATTAAATACAAAAATCATTAATTAACAGGGTTATAGCTGGGGGTGTCCTGGCAACAGTTTTATCGGCTTCTCTTTTACTATTGCGGTCTATGTGTAAAATGCTTTTTGAGTCGCAGGGGTTTTTGTTGCAGTAACACGAGTGGCCACTGGGGGGAAACCGGTGCTACCCTATCCAGGTTCTATAATACATCCCTGCTAGGAAACTGTTGAGCCGCGGACGCCATTTTGGATCCAGAGACAGCGCGGTGCGTTAAAGACGGAGGAAACGGCTGGAGCCACAATGGCGGTGTTTTCTTCCCGTGACAGTCCGGTGCCTGGCAGGTGATTAGCTCGGTGAAAGCTCCTCCTCAGACAGACCTGGAGAACCGCACATCGGGACAAGGTAACGCCGCTTTACACTCGGTATTTTTAACGATCGAACACCGCCGTTTCCCTCCAGTTGTTAATCCCTAAAACACCGCATGCATTCGCGGTAATTCATCCTGAACCTGAGCAGATAAGGATGACGATAGCTCGTGTTTGCTAGCTAGTCACGTGACTTCTTAGCGTTACGCGCACATTCACAAATCAGCTTTCCTGTCGTGACATTGAATGTGTAGTAAAATATGCTTCTGACCATTAAAACACGTCTCCAGTCGCCAAATAAATAGCCTTTTAAGTGTTGTTGTCCTGCTTTTAGCTGAGTTAGCTGTTACTGACCTTTTAATGGTCAGATTCAGCATCATGAATCAGCTGATCACATCACGTTATAACACGGTAAATATATAGAAATTATAGATATTCCCGCTTTCAATTGTGTGTTACCTTGATATATACCTACTATATACATATATTACGTTATATATCATATCAAATAATATCAAGGTAACACATTGTAGATTATATTATATAATCGATATATTTAATGCCATATGTGGTATATTTAATCGGATTACACCTATATACCACATATTACATTATATATAATATTAAATAACAAGATAACACACATTATATATTATATTATATAATCGATTAAATATATATTTAATGTCATATGTGGTATATATATATAAAAAAAAAAAACCTAACCCTCCTCGAAGAATTTGGACATATTCCTAAAAATGAATGATTCAACCTTAAATGTCCAACAACAGTCCACAACCCAAAGATCATCAGTTTACTATTATAAAAGACTAAAGAAACCAGAAAATAATCAGAGAAGAGAAGCTGGAACCAGAGAATTTGGACAATTCCTGTTTATAAATGACTCAAATCATTGATTATCAAAATAGTTGGCAACTAATCAATTAATCGACTCATCATTGCAACTCAAACAAACCTATTCAATTAATAAACAAGAAAATGATTTTAAATAATGCATGCATACATAAAAACACATTTTCACATAAATTTCAGTTTCCTTATGAATAAACATTTACATTTCCACATATTTAGATTATGCATTATAATAAAACTTAATGTCTTCGACTTTAACTTTGTTCTCAATCTCCTGTTTCTTCTGCGCTTTCGTGCTATTTTAATGATGGACTTTACTTCTTTGTTTATTGTATTGATTTGACATATAATACACTATAATAATGAGCATCTTTTGTAGAGCATCTTTCATATAGAAATGCAGTAAAGCATTTTTATCCTTTTTAAAGATATACAGATCAATGATCTACACTTTTTAAACAAAAACACCTTTGTCATTAGTGAAGATGAAGTAATTGTAATTGTTTGTAGTCAAATTCTGTTGAGTAAAGTAAAAACTGACATTATTTACCAGCTTCTGTGTCTCTTATTTGCTCCTTTAGGGGATTTTTCAGGGCAGAAACTGTCAGGATGGACACTTCAAAACTCGCTAAGATCCAGGATGAGGAGCGAGAGAGCCAGTTTGGTTATGTTCACGGAGTCTCTGGACCAGGTCTGGTTTATTTTATCTCGCAAAAGCCACATTTACCATTAATTCTTGCAGCCTGGTTCAACAACATCTTTGTGTTTATAGAACAAGATAAAACCTTCACAAGTCTCAGCGAGGATTTTCAGTATATTTCCTGTTCAGTAGATGTGTTTTTTTGTGTTAATTTCTCTGTTTTCTTGTTAAATGGACCTGATCGGCAGTGGTGACAGCGACGGCGATGGCCGGAGCTGCCATGTACGAACTGGTCCGAGTGGGTCACAGCGAGCTGGTCGGAGAAATCATCCGTTTAGAGGGAGACATGGCGACCATCCAGGTCTACGAGGAGACATGTATCCTTCACAACGTTGTGTTCAAACCTTACCCAAAACCATGTCAGGATGTTTTAAAAATCAGCTTTTGCTGAGTCAGGAAATCAGAGCAGTGTCATCATTTTAGTCTAAGACAGAAACTCTTCCTATGTTCTATGTTAGAAACATTAGAAAATTATAAATTTAAGAAATAGTCTCAATGTCAAACCTCAATTCTGCTTTTAAAATGCTCAAAAATATATATTGAACACAAACCAAACCAGCTTTAATCATATTGATCTGTTAAATTTAACATTTCCTGAGTTTCCTCATGTTAGTGGCATTAACATTCATTTAACTTGAATTATAATTAAATATGTGTCTTCTATAGTGACGGTATGGAGAGTTTTGTAACGTAAAATACCTCTGAACAGAGTTGGTTCCATAACTTTTCGCCACAGCTGGGGTTTCTGTGGGGGACCCTGTCCTCCGGACAGGTAAACCTCTGTCGGTGGAGCTGGGTCCGGGGGTGATGGGCTCCATCTTTGACGGGATCCAGCGTCCCCTCAAGGACATCAACGACCTGACCCAGAGCATCTACATCCCCAGAGGAGTCAACATCAGCTCCCTGAACAAGGACCTCAAGTGGGAGTTTAATCCGCTTCAGAGTCTCCGGGTCAGAGAAAGAGGTTTTATTTTCAGGAGTTGATGTGAAATTGAATATAAATGAATGAATAATAAATGAATATACCTGGTGCTGTGACAGGTGGGCAGCCATGTTACAGGAGGAGACATCTACGGAATGGTCCATGAAAACTCTCTAATAAAACACAAGCTGATGCTGCCTCCTCGCAGCAGAGGAACAGTCACCTACGTGGCTCCAACAGGAAGCTACGACATTTCTGTGAGTCTTTGATCTCAAGGACATTGTCCTCCTCCTTCTCCTCCTCCCTTCTTTTTCTCCTCCTGCTTCTCCTTCATCTTATCTTCTTCATCATCATCTTCTTCTCAACCTCGACCTCCTCCTTATTCATCGTCTTTATCATTATCTTCTTCATCTTCTTTCTACATCTTCTCCTCCTCCTCCTCCTTCTAGTTCTTTTTCTTAATCTACTCTTCCTTCATCTTTATCTCCTCCTTCTTTTTCAATATCTTCATGTACATCTTTTCATCATCCTTCCACCTTCTCCACGTCCTCCTTTTTCTTAATCTCCTCCTCCTTCTTCTCCTCATCGTCCTCCTCCTCCTGTGTCTAATCAGTGCTTCTCTGGTCATGATTCAGGACGTAGTTCTTGAGCTGGACTTTGAAGGAGTAAAGGAGAAGTTCACCATGGTCCAGGTGTGGCCTGTTCGTCAGATCCGCCCGGTAACGGAGAAGCTTCCTGCTAACTACCCACTGCTGACTGGACAGAGAGTCCTGGACGCGCTGTTCCCGTGAGTAGACTCAGTTTAGCTTCAATAACTTTAGCCAGATTTATACTTATATATTTAAAACTGTATAATAAAAGTCAAAGCCCTCCCTGCCTTGTAGCTGCGTGCAGGGCGGCACCACCGCCATCCCCGGAGCCTTCGGATGTGGAAAGACGGTGATTTCTCAGTCTCTGTCCAAGTATTCCAACAGCGACGTCATCATCTACGTCGGCTGCGGCGAGCGAGGAAACGAGATGTCTGAAGTGCTGCGAGATTTCCCTGAGGTGGGTGGAAGGAAATAATAAAGAATCTGGTTTGTTGTTTCTGTGATTTCTGCAAAATTAAACCTCTATAAAGCAGTAAAGCACCTATTGCTATGACTATGGATGAACTATCCCTAAAATGTTGAACTATCCCTTTTCTCTAACCAAAAGAGACATGTACAGTTGTTTTATTTTATATATATGTGCAAATAATTGAAGTCTAAAATAAATAAACTGTAACACTAACACTACTCTCGTCCTACAGCTGACTATGGAAGTAGATGGGAAGGTAGAGAGCATCATGAAGAGAACGGCGCTGGTCGCTAACACATCCAACATGCCTGTAGCTGCCAGAGAAGCTTCTATTTATACAGGTGAAAACTATTCATTTTAACTTCTACTTCTGCAAATCTGTTAATATTTGAAGAAACCAAACTGCACGTTGACTCCTCTTCTTAGACTATCTGCCTAATGCAGAGTTGAATTGAACACTTTTAAATTTAATTTCATTTTTTAAAAGAAGCAAATTATCCAATGTCTTACCAGTATAATACAATGTGTATTTACTTACTTTCTTTAGTTTTGTAAATTGTATTTGTATGTGTCACAGTCTTCGGTGATAAATACACATATATTTATGATTGGCTTACTCAACTCAAATCAACTTTATTAATATAGAGCTTTAAAAAACCACAACCACAGCTGCCACAAAGTGCTGCACATTACAGTCAAACAATGGAATAAAAAAGTAAATGTAATAGAATTAATAATATGAATAATTAAAACCAGAGCAGAGTCTTGAAAGCTGGGAAATAAAATCAGGTTTTAAGACAAGTTTTGAAAGGGAAAAGGTTTAAATTGAATGTTTTAAATAATTGTTTTTACCTGTGCAGGTATCACGCTGTCCGAGTACTTCAGAGATATGGGTTATAATGTAAGCATGATGGCCGACTCCACGTCCAGATGGGCTGAAGCTCTGAGAGAAATCTCTGGTAGATTGGCTGAGATGCCTGCTGGTGAGTTCCTGGACTCCTGTAGAGTTTAGTATTTATTCATGAAGCTGCTGTCAGTGAACTAGATGCTGTGTTTTATATATTTGTGTCAGACAGTAACCTAGATGTTCTGTGTGTTGTGGTGGTTTACAGACAGCGGGTATCCTGCCTACCTGGGAGCCAGACTCGCCTCCTTCTATGAACGTGCTGGTCGGGTGAAGTGTCTGGGAAACCCAGAGAGAGAAGGCAGCGTCAGCATCGTCGGAGCGTGAGTTAGTTTCATTAATATACAGGAAATCATGGAAATACTTGGTTCTTTTTTGTCTTACAATATTCAAATTATTTGAGTTGAATGTGTATAAAGTCGATATTGCTATGACTGCCTACCTGAACCCAAGCTTGTAAATCAAATATATGCACATAACATACTAGTTTCTATTGAAGCTGCCTTTTTGTGTGGTAAAATGTTATATGTTTGATTTTTTTTTTTAAGATTTGTGAAAAATACTGGTTGTAAAGGGACTCTGAAAGCCTCATGAATACCTTTCTGTTCTCTGAGTGAAATGAATCCGGGCATGCAGGCGCATCATCAATTATTAAGCTGTAACGAGGTAAATTCCTTTCAGAGTGTCGCCCCCTGGTGGAGATTTCTCAGATCCTGTCACTTCAGCCACACTGGGAATCGTTCAGGTTAGTTATGGCTCGTGTTTTCTCACCATTTACTCCTGAATATTTGACTTAACTTACCTTGCAGGTAAAGGTAATTTCCCCCCTTTCTGTTTGTGTGTAAATCTGTTTTCTTATTATTTTCAGGTATTCTGGGGATTGGACAAGAAGTTGGCTCAGAGGAAACATTTCCCTTCTGTAAACTGGCTCATCAGTTACAGCAAATACACGCGAGCTCTGGACGAATATTACGACAAACATTTCCCCGAGTTCGTGCCTCTACGCACCAAAGCCAAAGAGATTCTGCAGGAGGAGGAGGACCTGGCTGAAATCGTGCAGCTCGTCGGCAAAGTGAGGACGATTCTTAAACTCTAAAACACAAAAACGCTATCTCAGAAGTCACTTAAGTTGAATAAACACCTGTAAAACTGCAAAAAAAAAGTGCATTCTTCTCCCATTGATGGAGAATTAATCAGCCAATTAGTAGTGGTTAATCAACTGCATCAATCTGAATAAATAAGTGGACTAATCTTCTTTTTTCCATCAGGCGTCTCTGGCTGAAACCGATAAAATTACTCTAGAAGTTGCTAAACTCATCAAAGATGATTTTCTGCAGCAGAATGGTTACACCCCCTACGACAGGTACTTTTTTTATCCACAATTAATAAAATTAATCTGTATAGAATTAAAGTAGCTCAACAGTGACATTTACAAGTAACATCCAGAATCTACAGTGTAGAAATTAATTTTCCCTGGACTGTGGTAACGAGAACATTTTTTATGCTACGTTAAACTTATTTTATTCTGATTTTATATTTTTATTCTGATACCTAGATTGCACCTAAAACTGAATATTTGCACTCTTGTAATTTAAATGTAATTTTATTCTTAAATTATTTTATTTTACTTTTTTTATTTTAATACCAGTGTTGTACCATAAACTGTAACTGTAAACATATTTGCACTTTTGTAATTTAAATTTGTTCTTATCTTATTTTATATTCTATTCTATTACCTGTCTTGCACCTTACATCTGACATTCTTCTGTACACACACACACACACACACACACACACACACACAGGTTCTGTCCCTTCTATAAAACCGTGGGCATCCTCTCCAACATGATCGCATTCTACGACATGGCTCGCCACGCTGTGGAGTCGACGGCTCAGACTGACAACAAGATCACCTGGGCGATGATCAGGGAACACCTGGGAGACACGCTCTATAAGATCAGCTCAATGAAGTTCAAGGTACCAGAATTCTATTGATATCTTCTGATAATTGATTAATGGAATTTTTTCTGGTTTCTTTAGTCTTCTATAATAGTAAACTGATGATCTTTTGGTTGTGGACTGTTGGTCTGGACAAAAAAAGACATTTTAGGTTGAATCTTCAGCTTTTGGGAAACACTGATTAACATTTTATACCATTTTATGAACCAAAAACCTAAGAATTAAGATGAATCGACTATCAGAATAGTTGTTAGATGCAGCTCTAATAGATTCATTACTCATCGAACAAAATACTTCAAGCTTCTTTTTTCTTTTAAATGTTTTACATATCAACAAAAAATTTAGATTTTTTTTTCATACATTCCATCCTTCACATATTTCTTCAGTTTCTCTAATAAACCTGATTTTGTTTTATTGATCAGGATCCGGTGAAGGACGGTGAAGCTAAAATCAAAGCGGACTTCGCCCAGCTGCTGGAGGACATGCAGAACGCCTTCCGAACCCTGGAGGAATGAGCCTCTGACCCCTGACCTCTGACCCCTGTGGCTAATATCCAACCCCAGTGCAGTGCAACCTATTGCGGATTTGAATGGCGAGTGTTTCTGAATGTCAAGTGACCTCCTTTATTCCTCCGTGTTTCCTCAAACATTCCATGAGCTGCACAAACGTGTGTTTTTTGTTTTGTTGATTTTTGTTGATTCGTACTGGAAAAAAAAAATTAAAAACCTGCGCCACCCGAAATAACGATTTCCTGCGTCGATGTACTGTATCACACCTTCACTCAGCCCGCTGCAGACCACTTTTCATCAAATCAGTGGCTCCAATCACGTGCTGCAACCAGGAGCGACAGGGATCAATACAGATTATTAATCAAACGGGATCATGCACAAAGGGTAAAGGGACAAATGCACTGTGTTGTATCAGGGGCGTTAAGGCATTCTTCCACCTCTTACCTCTCAAAGTGTGACGATAGTGATGTTGTGGACTATTTACTTGATATTATGTGTAAAATGTGACTGAATGAGTCTGTTAGAGTTGTGTTGTAAAGATATCTCACTATTATATTTATCTATGTGACTTGTCTCCTGAAATAAATGTAAAGAAATGACTCAAACTCATGGTGTCACTGATGTTTAACTGTCATGTGTTTTCATATTTTCTATTCAATTATTTTCATAATTCTTTAAGTATATAATTAACTTAAGTAGTTAACAAATATATATTATAATTGTTTCTTTTTTTGGAGTTCAAGATGTATATGTTCAGATCAATGACACATACAGGCCATAAACAACAAATGCAAGTTCAAAACTTGTCATGTTGTAAGATGTTATGTTATGATGAGTCTTAATAAAATGGTCAAATTTGACCAGTGACATCAGATTGATTAACATAAAATATATAACGTTAGGATTAAGTCCAATGTATTACTATTAGTAAACTTTTTTACTTTTAACAAAACAAAAGCATATCTTTAAAAATATGTAGAGTTTTATGGTCATACTTAATCAGTGTGGATGCCAGCACTATAAATACTGGGATGAATAAAGTATTCATTTCTAATCTTAAATTCCTGATCAGAATAGAAAAGAAGGGGAAATTCATTACATACATTTTTTATCATAAAATTCTGCTGCTAATTTCTGGAACTTGACTGAACAAAATAGATTCTCAGTGAAAGACTTGACTCCAGATGGTGCAAACACACACACACACACATTAATGCTGCAGGCTGGTAAAGTAGTTTTACAGTAGGGAGGAGGAGCCATTTTTACATAACATAACATACACAAACATTTCTCCTAGAAATGATGCTTATAATAATGTAATTAATTAATTAATGTCGCTGTAAATATTTTCTGGTTTCTTTAGTCTTTTATAATAGTAAACTGATGATCTTTGGGTTGTGGACTGTTGATCTGGACAAAAAAAATATTTTATGGTTGAATCTTCAGCTTTTGGAAACACTGATCCACATTTTACATCATTTTATGAACAAAACAACTGATCAATTAATCGTTTTAATAATGAACCAATCGTTTGAATTACCTAACTTATAAAAAGTAATAATAATGCAATTTCAGCTTTAATCTACAATGATCTAATGTTTATATTAAAAACCATCCTCAAATAAAAACTTCCCTATAGAGCTGCAACAATTACTTGATCAACCGATTATTTTCAAATTATCACATTAATCACCAACTATTTTGATAACTGATAAGGAAGAAAATGTCCAAATTCTCTGGTTCCAGCTTCTCTTCTCTGATTATTTTCTAGTTTCTTTAGTCTTCTATAATAGTAAACTGATGATCTTTGAGGTAACCGCAGCACTGATTTCTAATTAGTGACTTAAACTTTCACCAAAAGTCATTTTCCTTTTAAGGTTGAATCTTCAGCTTTGGAAACTTCATACAAATATATATACATACCATAACAGTTTGTATTGAAGCTGCCTTTTAGTCATAAAATTACTTTATTTCCCTTAAATTCCGCCTGATAGATATTTATTTGAATCCAAATAATCCTGATGAGTTCAAAATAAAGTTTGAGTAATACAGAATTTGTTATGATGCTGAAACACTGACAGAAATACAACATATTTCCGCTGTTTATGTATTTATATGACAGCCTTGTCAATTGTTCAGTGCTGCTGCAGCATCTTTACAGTTTGCTGATGTGTAATCTGCAGCACGTGCTGTCGGTTCAGCATAAATTCCTCCAAAATAGATTAGAGCCCATATCTCCGGTTCCAGGCTCCATCAACACTAATGGAAGCTCAACCAGCAGCAGCAGCTTTTCTCTGCATTGATTCAGGCTTTGCTGTGGACGCTAAGAGGTTTCAGCCCCGTCTCAGAATATCCGGGGACCAAAGTTCATAATGTAGCTTCCATCTAAATAAATCCATAGTTTAATATCCATACCTGCTGTTAAATGGACGTTGGAGCTTTTTGTTTGTCCTCTGATGGATGGTCACCTGTTGTTTTCTGGCATCGAGCAGGAATCTCACCCTAAACCCGCTGTTGTCGATCATGTGCTGCGTTTTCTCAGGTTACCTTCATGTCCTCCGTGATCCCTGCTGAAAAAAAAAACTCTGTCAGCAGCAATAAACTTCAAATCTCTCCTCAAAACCCACCTGTTCACACTGGCTTTCCACCATTTTCTGCCAATCCACAATTATTATTTAATGTCAAGCGTCTAAGCACCCAAAGTGTTACATAAGGCCAATTAGAGCTGCTAGATTATAGAAAAAATCACAATTGTTTCAACTCCATTATTCGAATCCACAAATCGAAATCATGATTGAAATTCAATTAAATGCACAGACTTAACCCTCATGTTGTTCCTGGTCAAATCTGAACCATTTTATAGTTTTTGTCCTGAAAAACATCTTTTTTGAGCAAGGCCTGGTGGTGATAAAACAACAAGCATGCAGAAAGCACATAAAGACAAACATGAAACAAGTGGATCAGAGTCAGAGTCCTATGAAAAGAAAAGAGGGATGGATAGGGACAGAGAAGGCAGCGCACCACAATACACACTAAAAGAACGTTACTTAACTGATGATAAAATATTACACAGAAAAACATTTACACATTCCAAATTTGGATAATAAAAAGGCCTGTGACTTGAGATTAATGAAACATACAGGCTATAAATAACAAATAGAAGTTCAAAACAAAATGTTCACAAGAAGTTATGTTGATTAAAAAAAAATAATAATAATACATGAATTAGCTATTATAGGTTTTATGATGAGTCTTAATAAAATGGTAAAATTCGACCAGTGGCACCACATCAATTAACATGAAACAAACACAACATGAGGGTTAAGTTGAATATATTGCTATTATTAATAAACTGTTTACTTTTGCAGATCATCAGTGTTACTTTGACTCCTCCATGTTGCTTCTCTTGAGCCAGGATCATAAAACACACACACACACACACTCACTCACACACACACACGTGCGCTGTTCCAGAGTTTTCTGTGTGAGAGCAGCAAGGTCAGGTTGCTTTTGAGGGATGAAATCCGATCATGGAGGGTGGGGCTGGCCGTGGATCGTCCCTCAACCTTTTCATCTATGAGAGACGCCTGTCATGCTTCTTTTATTCGCAGCCTCTTCAGCTCCGCGAGGCGTTATCACCGCCGCCGTCACCACCTCACACTCCAACAGGCTCCTGATGCTATTAAAAACACACAAAATGTCAACGGATAGAAGCTAGAAAAGCAAAAACCAGGCTCCACAGCAACTTGTGAACTGTTTAATGAAACGTGAGGCAGATTAGAGACGGTAACGGGATATCAGGACGCCGTGGACCACTTGTCGAGAGGAATCCAAATGCCGCCGTCCGCTGGGACATTTCCACCTAGGGAATGAAAATCAGATCGCCACAAATCCACCACGCCACGGACCTGCCAACTTCCTTCTTCAACACAAACGACTGATGAGAAACTAGGCTGCGTTTGGTTTGGTTTCCTTCATCATTCGCTGAAGAGCACATAACTTTTTCCTGGAAAGAGTAAATCTGACTTTGTATTTCTTGGAGATAAAAGGTGAGTTAATAGAGAAAATGTTTATCTTGGCTTTGTGAAGTTGTTTTTTTTCCTATTAACATAAATACAACATTTAATAATTTGTTGGTGAATAAACTTATAATGATGATTATAAGATTATAGAGATAAGACCTGCGACAATTAGTCAATTAGTCAAGATAATCGAGTCTTTGCAATTTAGTCCTGTTCAAATCAGTCTGAATGAAAAATGAAAGCTCTATCTATGTAGTGTACATCTATAGTGTTTTTCTGGCATCATTGAATTAATTTACTACTGAATTTAATTTATTAAATCATTACTCTACTACTTATTGATGAGAAAAGCAGTAACAAGGATAACATGTATTATTGAAGATCGAGCTGTATTAGAAGATTAATCAATAAGTTTTCAACTATCACAAGACATTTTAGGCTGAATCTTCATCTTTGGGAAGCACTGATCGACATTTTACAGCATTTTATGAACCAAACTACTAATCCATTAATTGTTTCAATAATCAATACATTAATCCACTATCAAATAGTTAGGGTTACATATAGAGATAATGATATAAAGTCATACTGTTAATTCAGAAATTACTAGGTTTTCTAATATTTTCACACTGTTCAACAAGGCTTTAACCCATAAAGTCATGAAGTGATAATGAACACTGACAACAACTCAAGTCCCTGTTTGAGTGTTGAGGACTTCGGCCCAGATAGTTTGTCTCTGTGGATTCTATGGCCTTGTTTCAACAAATTGCATTAGAAACTCAGGGGGCCGTAACTGGAATGAGAAACCTCTGATTATAATTATTCAGTTTTTACCAGTTAAAACAAACTGAAGAACTCATAGTTCATCCGAAAGACACAGGAATATGTCAGTGTTTTCTTGCAGTAACTGAATAATTTGTTTTTATAGTGGATTTGTGTGTGCTGCAGATACTTATAACACATATTAGTATAAATTAGCAGTTGTAGTAATATTAGATAGTTGTGTGAATCTGTGTCACCAGCTTACTATTATAGAAGACTAAAGACACCAGAAAATAATTAGAGAAAAGAAGCTGGAACCAGAGAATTTGGTCGAAAATAGTAGATAAACACAGGCGTCACTGTGATATTTGCTTTTATGGACCACAAGTCTCAATAAAGGATGATGATGATCTTAGTGAAGGTTCAATCCAGGTCAATCCAGAGTCAGGTTTCTGCTACTGTGCTTCTTGGTTTACTAGAAAATCAATGCTGCACTCAATGGAATCTTAATTAGTATCATCAGTAACACCTGTGTGTACCTACTGTTTATATCAATACGGCTGCTGTGAAAAACAGCACATTTTTACACAGAAGTAAATTTTTTACATTTTAAATACCCACCTCACGTCCTCATATGTGGTAGAATTGTGTACGCTATAGCTCACCAGTACGATATTTTAAAAGTATGTCCTGTTGTGTTGAAACGACAGCTTGTAAAGGTTAAATTCATCATGAAATGGGAGAAGTTGAAGCCTCCAGAACCTGATGATCCGATGTGTTGCTGTGAATGTGATGTTTACCAGGCCGGATGCTGCTGTGACTGTGCTGATCTGGACGAAGCTTTCAACAGGTAAGAAGCCTTAAAGAAAAAGGGGAAAAGGGGTTTAAAAAGTATAATTACTCAATACTTTAATACAGAGTTGAGGTAATTACCATCGTTTAACATCAATTACTCATATCAATGTGCAAAAATGCATACAATTAGAATAGTACCAATAACAATAATAATATTAACGTAATACTTATTTATATTGAAATTGTAATGATATCATAATAGTTAGGTTATACTTTCACTCCACTATATCTCAGACATAGCTATAATTAATGGTTGGCAAGGTGGGAAAGTCCAAAATGGTTAAAAATACAGTTTTAAAAACATTTATCAGGTCTCTCCAAATGTTAATGCTATGTTCATGTTGATTTCATGTCATTTGAAAGCCAATTTGTACAATTTCTTTTTACAATAATCACATTAATGTGAGATTTTGACGCGAAATATCAAGTGTATCACCTACCAGATACAGGTGCAGAATATTACACCACATTTTTGACATTATCCCACATTTCTGATCAACATTTAACGTGTACAACTTTATTCTTTTATTTTTGCATATATTTTATCAGTATAGAGACAAACGTTACCTCGCTTAAAGGCGGGAACTCTGATGAAGTTATAAAAAAAAAAAAAAACATCAGGGACTCTGGATATGCGAGAACCAACCGTCATACCGGAAAAGAAAAGAAAAATAAATAAATAACTCATCAAATATAGTTTCTGCTCCTCCGTTATTTTTTTTTTATTTTCAGCATCTTCTTAATATCCCATAACGGATTTAACGGTTTCGCTCGCATCTTTTATCGCCGCCATTAACGAACTCCAACCGCCGACCGTTACTCGGACTAACGCGTCATCATCATCGTCCTCGCTGATTGGTCAGATGCATATTTTTCCGGAGAAAACCCGCGAATATACCGGAAGCACAGGCGAAGTACTGAAGGGACTTAAAATTATATTTATGCACATATTAATGTTTTTTTTAATTGTTTTTTCTCAACTTACAACACTTTATTAACCTTTTTTGGTATAATTTGAGTTTCTTTATTTTCTTGCGTCTGGTTATATTTTCTATGTTGTTTTGGGCCCCAGAAAGACCAGCTGGTCGCCTAGGCAACATCTAATCTATATTAAATTATAGATAATATTATTTGACAGTACAAGTTGTTAAATTAGCTCTTTCTTGCTAACATAAATACTGCTTACATGTACATATCAATAGAAATATTATATATATTTGTATGGTAATTGTAACACTCTAATATGGCCATTTTGCCTTTTATGTATATTATAGAAGTGTTGTTGAACTGACTTTACTTTATAAAATATGAATATAATGCTTCAGCTGTAATTAAGACATCACATGAATATCTTCCACAATCTTCCTGTTCGGCTGCATTAGTAACAACAAATAATTCAGCACTAAAAAGACTTGATTTGACTAATTTTGGCAGCTGATGCTTCATATTATCTTCAAGTAATCTTTTAGATAAATTTGTATTTAGCTTGTGTCCATTTTATTTATTTCCTATTTGTTTGGTAACAGCAGGAAAACCCAGTATAAACTGAATTATTAGGGACATTAACATCTGCATTATTGCAGAACTTGAAGTCTTGTAGATGGGAACTGAGATGAACACTCAGTTTGCCAAGTTACCACAAACTAATGCTCATAAATAATTTATGCACAATGCACAGAGGGAGAAACATGGCATCAATATAGACACACGGCTCGATTCTGACCTTCCAGTTGAAGAGGAAATCACAGTCATTACCAGCTTTTCTTCATAAGTGTGCACAGAGTTTGCCCCACAACATTAAAAAGAGAATATCTTAATGAAACATCTTCCTTATTATTCCCTAACAGCATGAATCTAAGCTTTCTTCAATTACCAAAGGCAGAGTATCATTAACCCTCTATTGCATAAAATATTACGCCTAATTTGTAAAATCATAGATTTTATATCACAGCTTTTTTGAAAAATGAAAGTAATTGTTTCCTTATGCACTATACAATATGCAATAGAGGGTTAAAATTATAAAGAGCAGAGTCACAGATTTGATGGATTCCAGCTTCTATCGGTGGCTCGTTGACCTCTGACCTCTGCAGGTGGCTGAAGGCCAGACCTAAACGTGGCTGCCAGTCTCCAGTTCTCAGGTCCATGGTGGACAGCCTGGAGATCTCCATGGTTCCGGTTCTGGTTCTGCTGCCGCTGCTGCTGCGGGTGGCGGCGCTGCACTTCCTGCTGGGGATGGTGCTGCTGACGGCGCTGCCCGGCCTGGTGCTGTGGTTCTACCACGCCACGCACCGCAGGAAGAGGAGGACGCTCTTCTTCCTCACCCTGTCCCTCTACTCCCTGGCCTACATGTACTTCCTCTTCATCACGGAGATCCTGCCTCGCGGGGACGTCGGTCGGCTGCAGGTGTGCACGGTGACGGCCGGGACGGTCCTCACCATCGTTTCTCTGATACACACCAAGAGAGGCCCGGGTTACCTGAAGTCCGGCCTGCACGAAGCACACGGCGAGAAGCAGGAGCTCAGCAAGGACTCGTCTCAGTTTAATGGAGCCTCAGCGGCTGAGCCTCAGACAGTAAAAAAGCCCAAATGGAGCCGATGTCCTGTCTGTAAAATAACTCGACCTCCGAGGGCTGGACACTGTCGAACCTGTGGATCCTGCGTCCAGCGACTGGACCACCACTGCATCTGGTGGGTCACAGTTAACAGGAACATCCAGCAGCAGTTTTTCCTTTCACTGTGGAAAAAACTTGAAGGGATGAAACAGACATTTTGATCATTAAATTACAAAGTGATGATATAATGCATTCATTTAATAGCAGGTGTTTAACCACTCAAGCCCTGAGTGTATTTATTGAGTTTTCCTGCTCTAAATGACAATAAATGTGTAATATCTCTACAACTAATAGATTTTGAACCTAAACCTGGAATTGTAGTAAAACATTGTGTTTTACTATAGATAAAAATACTTTATTTAAAACTTAAAAAGAAAGCTAAACTGATGCAAATCAGGAAAAAAAAAACTTGAAATAAGCTAAATTACCTGCAATGCAAAGTTCAATGATTAATAAGAGTTTAAAGATCAGTTATTTGTCCATAAAATCATATAAATCATGGAGTTTGATGAGGGAAACCAACAATACCATTAGCTGTGTAGTAGTAGCACCTGAGGAAACATGTGGTATCCATAAAAAAAAAGGTAAAGCAAAATGTTGAACTATCCCTTTAAATCTGATTGATTTAGCCAAGATTTATGCTATGGTATATTTACCCCAAATATGTCCAAGTTCCCTGTTAAGTGATGCAGCAGGAGTGTGTATTTAGAATATCTCGTGATGTGTGTGTGTGTGTGTGTGTGTGTGTGTGTGTGTGTGTGTGTGTGTGTGTGTGTGTGTGTGTGTGTGTGTGTGTGTGTGTGTGTGTGTGTGTGAGGTGTCTGTAGGATAAACAGCTGTGTTGGACAGAAGAATCATCGCAGCTTCCTGCTGACGCTGTGTGTTTTCATGCTGACGTCTCTATATGGAATCAGTCTGGTGCTGAGGAGCCTCTGTCCTCAACAACATCTGCTGACAGCTCTGCTCTACTGTCCTGGAGTCTACCAGCAGTCCAGGTACTAATTCACACTTGCACAGGTGACTATAGAAGAAATGTAAGAGTAGAAAGTAGTAAAAGCTTTTAAAATTTAAATTACGGCTCCAACTAACGACTATTCTGATAGTGGATTGATCTATTAATTATTGAAAATGTGGATCAGTGTTTCCCAAAGCTGAAGATTCAACCTAAAATGTCTTTTATTGTCCACAACCCAAAGATCATCAGTTTATTATTATAGAGACTAAAGAAACCAGGAAATAATCAGAGAAGAGAAGCTGGAACCAGAGAATTTGGACATTTTCTTCTTAAAAATGACTCAAATCAAATAATCAATGATCAAATAAGTAGTTGATTAACGTAATAGTTGATAATTGATGGATTACTGGTCATTATTTCTAATAGAAACCTGCTGTTTTCCTGCAGCACGGCGCTATGCTTCACCTGTGCCTGGTACAGCAGCATCGTGACGTTGGGGTTGTTCCATCTGTTGGTTTTACAACTCGTGAACATCAGCTTCAACGTGACTGAGCGTGAGGCTCAGCTGGCTCTGAGGAACAAAACGGGCCGGAGTCGACTGTGGGGACTGGCCATCGACACCGGGGAGTTTTCTCGTGGTTTCTACCAGAACTGGATCGAGTTCCTGACGATGGCGGACTATTCGGTTTCTGATCGATCCAACGTCACCGACTTGGTGTAGAATCACTTTGCAATGACTGTTTTTCATGTTTTCTCTCGTGTTTCTTAGCAGAAAACCGGTTAACCCTCTATTGCATAGTGTTGTCATATGGTAACAATTACTTTATCTTCATTTTTCTAAAAAGCTGTGATATAAAATCTATGTTTTTACTGTTAGGCATGAAAAGGGGGCTTTTATTTTGAAGGACATACAATTTACAAGGTCACATGACCAGGATATCCCTATTGCTGATGGACATTTGACATGTTAGCATCATTGTCTCAAATTGTCTCTCAAATAAAAAATGTAACTCATTATCTAATGTAGGTAAACTTTTTTTCACATTTAATTCAATTTTAATGTTATATATTCAAACTGATTATATTTGGAAATAATCTAGAAAATTCCTAGTGCATATATGCAACCCATTATTATAATTTAATCCCATTGAAAACCCATTAATTTAATAATTTTAAGTATTAAAACATTTATTGCCATGTCTAAATAATATTTAATGCAATGGAGGGTTAAAACAACAGAGCTTTGACTGTATTTCAACTGTAATGATGCTTATTGATCATTTTTTTTATATCTACCAAATGATGACTTCCCATGTTTATTGCATTCCAACCTCTTCATTTATAGTTTATCAACATTTATTGAAAAAAAAAACATTGAAGATGAAAATCAAAGTGTATTTTTTTATACATGTTTTTGACTCTATGGTTGGAAATCAGCTACATGTGCTGCCATGTTACTGATATATTTAAAAGTCAAGATGACGTATGTCTGACTGAAATTTGAATATTTTTGACTAAATGTTATAATCAAAATATAAAACTGCCAATAAAAGAGATGATTAATGTAAAAAAACAGTTATACCTTAAAGGCACAGTGTGTAAATGTATTATAAAGCAGCATTTACTTAAATATAGGCTGATATAATATTATTAATAGTATTTTTTAATTTGTATAAAATTCAACCAAAACAAGAATTGCTGTTTTTCTTATTAGATTCAGCTTTTTTCTGCAGAAACTCAGAACAGACAATCCAAGCAGTAGCTTTAGATTTTCCTGTTTTTTTTTGCAGTCTACAACCTCACCACTAGATGTCACTAAACCTGCACACTGTACCTTTAAGTTCTGCTGAATGGAGGCAAAAAATCTAAACTCTGCTGTTGTTTGGTGCACAAAGTTTGTGTTGATGGTGGCAAAAGAGGAAAAACATGTTGTGAAATGAATCCTCTGTTCTCAGGGTTCAGCCTCAGCTCAGGATCCTGTAGGATTCTATTCATACAGCAGGATTCTCTGGATCATTTCCACTGTTTTATCTCTTCTGGTTGGAACATTTAGAATTCATGACTGAACAGATAGAACCAGCTGGTTCAGGTATTTGAACCCTGGTTACATTAAACTGGGAGACGACCAATGGACATACTGGAGGATTATCTCTAAAACTGGTCTGGTTCACCTTATAAGGCTGACATTTGATGCAATTACTTATAAAACGTCTGCTCTATAGATGAATTTGTCTACTAACCTATGATTTTCAGGCGGTTTTCAACCTAAATAGATGATTTGGTTTTTTTTGGCAGAGCTAATTTTTTACTTGTTTGCTTTATTCTAGCTGGATGTACTTCAACACTGTACATTTTAAATAGATTCTGGCACTGATACAACTATTTAACAGGTGTTAGCTTTAATTTAAACCCAAGATCATTCAGAAAACCCCTGTAGTTGTAGAGATATACTGTATTAAGTCTGGACATGTCATCCATGTTATGACTGACACAATCTAGTTTTGTTCAGTATTTGCTAAATATTCAGCTAACTGTACTTAGCATCATTCATTCATTTGTAATGCTTTGATAATGTATAGTGATGTTTTTGCAGATATCACATCATCAGGCCAACACTGTAATGTTAAACACATAATGTGTTTAACTTCATGTCTTTTCACTTGTTTTTGAGTGATTTGAATCCGCTTCATCTCATTTGCTCCCATTAGTTTCTATTATCAAGACTCTTAAAGCATCTTCAGTGGAGCCATGGACCAAAATCAATAGGTTTCATCCATTTAACCAGTGAGTCTATGAACTGAAAGTTCTCTGGAGTCAGCTGGTCTGTATCATAGATGATAAATCTGTGTTCATGTTGTTTCCTCTGGCGCCACCATGAGGATCTTCTCTGTATTTACCATCAGACATTAGATATATATCACAATATTAACAGCAGCAACAGTCTTTATGTTTTTCCTCCTTCAACCGACCTTCATTTCAATAATTCAAGTTCTTTACAGCAGTTAACAGTGTAAAAAGGTTTAGTGAACTTTATCTTTTAGCTTCTAATCAACCAAATCTTCACATTTCCTGGTTCTACAGGAGCTTCTTTAAGAGCAAATAGGAAAATCAAACTGTTGACACTATAAATATCTGTAGGAACATAAAACATCTCCACATCACAAATAAAAGTAAATAACATGTACAGTGTATATATGTGTGTGTTGTGTGTGTGTGTGTGTGTGTGTGTGTGTGTGTGTGTGTGTGTGTAGTTTCATCTCCACATTGAATCCCTGCTGCTTTGGGCTGTTTTCACATAAAAAGTCATCTTTCCTGAAGATTTATTGACACTGAAGGCAACACTCAGGTAAAACCAGGTAATTTATAGATAAAAGTTTCCAGGCTCTGAGCCAAACTCCACACGGATCCAGATTTATTCCCGTTCACGTCATATTATTCACACGAAGAAACAGGTGGGAACAACAGCAGCTTCCTGGTTGTTATCAAAGCTGGAGACACTGGAAGATTCTGACTGATGTCGAATGAAATAAAGCACAAAAACAGCTGAAAAAACTGCTTCATAACTCAAAATCAAAGCTAAAAGCTTCATTAAAAAGAAGCTGCATTGTTTGTCAGTATCTAGTGTCATTCATTGTTTATTTAGATTATTTATGTGGTGAAACAGCTGGAAGTTGATGTATAATTTTTAATATTAATCTTATTATTCTGCTATGAAAGCTCAGGCTTTTATAATTAATTTCAGCTCATGTAATAAAATGCAAAACAAAAAGCAAAGATAAAGTATTTTTCTGGCACAATATTACTTTAAATTAATGTGGACGTTTTAAAATCCAGGTTAAAAACGCTTCTCTTTTCATGTAACTTTAGCAATTAGCAATTTAAATCTTTCATTTACACTGTACACTTTGTCCTTTTAATGGGTTTAAAACAAATCATTACTTTATGCTGCAAACTTTACTTTAATGCTTTTGTATTGTATGTTTTTCCATTTCTTACTGTTTTCATGTAAAACGCATTGATTTGCTCCTATGTTTAAATAAAGCTGCCTAAAGGTCTCATATCATAGAAAGTGGAATTTTAATTGCATGTGGATCATAAATAAGGTTTATGTGTTATCTAAATACTGTCACTACAGGACCTTTGAATATTATTTTGTCTGGAGGCATCAACGGAGTTGATGGAACATGAACTTGTTCTAACTAGAAAACTATTTGCTGCAGGTTGGAGTCGAGTTTCTGCCTGAACCAAAAACATCATCTCAGCATCATCAATTCAACAGTTGATGAAACAATTTAATCTCAAGGTTCATTCATTATTTTTTGGAGTTTTCCACCTTTACAGTGGTCCAGGTACTTGTAAATGTTTAAAATGCATGTTCATTTCAAACTTTAGACGCTGTTTTGTCAGTATAAGTTGATGTTTCACTCTGATTCTATGAGTTTTATATGCGGTGGCTGTTATAATATGCTAGTGAAGTGAAAAATATGAAATTTGCCTCTGAAATATCATTATTTCTGCAGTTTTCCATTATTATCATATATTTTTTTTATCAGCAGAACATAAATAAAAGATCTAACTGCTGTTAGTTAAAGTTAAAGAGTGAATGTTGAGCTCTTTTCTTGTTTCATGTCAGTAATTTGTGAGATTTTAGGGAAGAAAATATTTTCATCCTCAAATAAAGGTAGAAATACAGTGATACAGGTACTTGTAATGCATGTTAATGTCAAACTGGAGCTAAATTAACAAACTTTAAATGCTGTTTTTGCAGTTTAAGGTGATGTTTTGCTCTGATTTTACTAGTTTTGCTTTGTTTGAAAAAAATTGGTGTTATGTTATTTAAGTAAAATTAAAATTTGCCTCTGAAATGTCATAGAGTAGAAGTATAAAGTAACATAAAATAAAATATTTCTGCAGTTTTTCATCATTATCATATCATTTATCAACAGAACAGAAAACAAAGAGTGAATTTCGACCCTAATGTCGAGCTCTTTTCTCGTTTCCCATCATGAATTTAGTGATTCTAGGACAGAAGAGGACGTGTAAATATTTCCAGGCTCATATATATAAACAGTAGAAAAGACACTGAAGCGTTTCACGTGTTGTTGTCCGTTGTTTTTCCTGCTGACGGATGAATTTGATTCTGTGGCGTCTGACCCAGAAAGATCCGGATGCATCAGCTCTGCTTTGTTTTTCAGGTAAAACTAACAAACACTGTGAGTGTGTGTGTGAATCAGGGTTTAATCTGGGTTTAATCTCTTCTTGTTCAGCTGATGCTGTTTCTCTGATTATGAAAACTCTGATTTATTATTTTGTATTTAACCTTTATTTAAACCCAGTGAATTCAAGATCTCTTTTCTAAAGGTGACCTGACCTGAGGTCAGCAGCACAGCTCACAAAACCTGATAAAATAAACAATTACATTAAATTAAATAGAATATTATATATATATTATATACTATATGCAGCAGAACCACTTTGATGATAAAGTGCAATATATATTAACATTTAGAACATAAAGTTATAAAAATAGGATGTTAAAATGTAAAGGTAAATAAATACAAATATATGCAATATATATTATTCAAAACATAAATAGTGGTAATTATGAAAAAATAGGATGTTAAAGATGCAGTAGTTTAGTACAAAATTTAAAATATATTCAATATATACTAACATTTATAACATAAAATGTGTTAGTTTTATAACTAGGATATTAAAATGCGAACATGCAGTAGTTTACTGTAAAATAAATACAAATATATTCAATATATATTAACATTTAAAACATAAAATGTGGTAGTTATAAAACTAGGATGTTAAAATGCAAATGTAGAGTAGTTTATAGCAAAATGAATAAATATATATGCAATTTATTTTAATATTTATAACAAAGTGTGGTAGTTTTAAAACTAGGATGTTAAAATACAAAGCTGCAGTAGTTTATAGTAAAATAAATAAGAATATATGTAATTTATATTACAATTTATAACATAAAGTGTGGTAGTTTTAAACCTAGGATGTTAAAATACAAAGGTACAGTAGTTTACAGTAAAATAAATAAATATACATGCAATATATTTTAATATTTATAACATAAAGTGTGGTAGTTTTAAAACTAGGATGTTAAAATACAAAGCTGCAGTAGTTTACAGTAAAATAAATAAGAATATATGTAATTTATATGAATATTTATAACATAAAGTGTGGTAGTTTTAAAACTAGGATGTTAAAATACAAAGGTGCAGTAGTTTATAGTAAAATAAATAAGAATATATGTAATTTATATTACAATTTATAACATAAAGTGTGGTAGTTTTAAACCTAGGATGTTAAAATACAAAGCTGCAGTAGTTTACTGTAAAATAAATAAATATACATGCAATATATATTAACATTTATAACATAAAGTGTGTTAGTTTTAAAACTAGGATGTTAAAATACAAAGCTGCAGTAGTTTACAGTAAAATAAATAAGAATATATGTAATTTATATTAACATTTATAACATAAAGTGTGTTAGTTTTAAAACTAGGATGTTAAAATACAAAGCTGCAGTAGTTTACTGTAAAATAAATAACTAGGATGTTAAAATACAAAGCTGCAGTAGTTTACAGCAATAATTAATAACAGCATTTCTCTGATGAACTTGAAGCTCGTTGTGAAACTTCACATGTTTGAACTGATCCGCGGCTGCAGGCTTTCCTGTGTGGTTTTGTGTGTTTTTGTGGGCGTTGAAGCAGATAATCTCGGGCTCGGTCTATATAAAGGGACGTGAGGCAGAAGCAGCAACAGATTTCCATCCATCTCTGCTGCTTCTGCTGCCGGACGTTACGATGGCTTCGCTGCTCGCTCTGCTCGGGGTGGCCTTCTGGTCGCTGTCGGCTTCTGCCGAGGTCACACCACCACGAGACTTCAACGTCCAGGAGGTAGGAAAAACGTTTGATACGGAATAATACAGAGATTTGCTGCTATCACTTCACCTGCTGAAATAAAGTATTAACCTTCCTCTGGTGTTAGTTTGCTGTTTCTATCCTTTATATTAACAGGTCATGTCTTAAATCAGCTGTAAAATACATACAGTATTTGCTGATTTTACTATTTATTATAGTAATTATTGCTTTATAGTTTTATTTTTATAACTGGGTCAAAATCGGCCCTAACAACACAAAGGTCATAATCAACCAGAACATTTTATAATTAATTGTTTTATTTTGTTGAATTAGAGGTACCTGATAATGTAAAAAAACAAACTTAAAGCAACAAAAAATGATTATTATTTAATGCATTTTAAGTCTAGAACCTAAGGAAGGTTAACCCTCTATTTCATAGCGTTGCCATAGCAACTCCCTGCTAATTTATTGGCATACGCCTCTTTCTAGAATTCTCTGATATTTCGTTGCAACAAGTGTGGCCTGGAGGTTCACAAGATTTTTACCAGTCAAAGTTAAAAAGGATTACATCTGAACATTAAAACATGGATTTTATATTACTGCTTATTAGTAATATTGAGCCAAAGTAATTGTTGCCATGGCAACGCTATGCAATAGAGGGTTAATAGAGGGAATTACAGGCTGACTTTGTGCGTTTTGCATTTAAATTAAATTTTTTTCTAAAGAGCAAAGAGACATTTAATAAAAAATCTGAGCAATAAACCAAAACTATGAGATTTTAGAGTAAATGACTCAAACCTGCTGTTTAGCTTGAATTAAAGTCATTAACGAGTTCATTTTACAGTGTTTCTAAGGCAATGATTATCTTACTTGATTTGTGTTTGCTGATGTAAATATATTGTTAATAGTGTGTGTGTGTGTGTGTGTGTGTGTAGATGGCAGGTAAATGGTATCTTATTGGATTTGCCACCAACGCCCAGTGGTTTGTGAGTCGTAGGAGCAGCATGAAGATGGGAACAGCAACACTCAACCCGACTGCAGACGGAGACATGGACATGTCCTACTCCAGCCTCAAGTAATGAAAATTAAAATAATAATGTCCTATTCCAGCCTCAAGTAATTAAAATTAAAATAATAATGTCCTACTCCAGCCTCAAGTAATGAAAATTAATATAATAATGTCCTACTCCACCCTCAAGTAATGAAAATTAAAATAATAATGTCCTACTCCACCCTCAAGTAATGAAAATTAAAATAATAATGTCCTACTCCACCCTCAAGTAATTAAAATTAAAATAATAATGTCCTACTCCACCCTCAAGTAATGAAAATTAAAATAATAATGTCCTACTCCACCCTCAAGTAATTAAAATTAAAATAATAATGTCCTACTCCAGCCTCAAGTAATGAAAATTAATATAATAATGTCCTACTCCAGCCTCAAGTAATTAAAATAAAAATAATAATGTCCTACTCCAGCCTCAAGTAATTAAAATTAAAATAATAATGTACTACTCCAGCCTCAAGTAATGAAAATTAATATAATAATGTCCTACTCCAGCCTCAAGTAATTAAAATAAAAATAATAATGTCCTACTCCACCCTGAAGTAATTAAAATTAAAATAATAATGTACTACTCCAGCCTCAAGTAATAATTATAACAAAAACAATAATAATAATGAAAACATGAAATCATCCTTCTTTTTTCAGCTCTGATGGTTCCTGTTGGAGAATGAACAACTTGGCTAAAAAGACTGAGGTTCCTGGAAAATTCACTTACACAAGTGAGCGTGAGTCCACACACACCAACAGATACACACACATATATACAGGTCTTTTTCAT
Source organism: Lepturacanthus savala (assembly GCA_030544235.1). NCBI lineage: Eukaryota > Metazoa > Chordata > Actinopteri > Scombriformes > Trichiuridae > Lepturacanthus > Lepturacanthus savala. The sequence continues at coordinate 2,698,738 of CM060479.1, forward strand.
GTTGTGAGGACCGAGATCTCTAAGTGCTTTGTGAGGACCACAACTTCTGCTGTAGCTGGAATGATGCAAATACACACATTGACTGACACACACACAAATACACACCCACACGTCTTTATGACATTGTAAAGACCTTGTGAGTGCTTTGTGAGGACCACCACTTCTGCTGTAGCTGGAATTATGCAAACACACACAGATAGACATACACATGTCTTATTACAGTTCTTTGTGTGGACCACTACTTCCACTGTAGCTGGAATGATGCAAACACACACATTGACTGAAACACACACAAATACACACCCACACATACACGTCTTTATGACAATGTAAAGACCTTGTGAGTGCTTTGTGAGGACCACCAATTCCGCTGGAATTATGCAAACATATACACACACACACACACACAAAGAAGAAACAGCGCCAACGTTCAAGTTTATGCCTGTGTGTATTATGTCTGTCTGTCTGTCTGTGTGTGTGTGTGTGTGTGTGTGTGTGTGTGTGTGTGTGTGTGTGTCAGGTTGGGGGAATGAGAACGACATGCGGATGGTCGAAGTCAAATACGACGAATTCGCTCTGACTCAAACCATCAAAACCAAAGGAGGAGACCCCACCATCGTCAACAAACTCTACGGTAAAATCACCAAGAATCAATGAAACATTAACGATCAATGATTCTACACAAGATCTGATTTAACAGATTTAAACCGGTCAAACAGCTGATTTATTTCTATTTTGTCAGGTCGAGGAGTCGACCTCAGCGCCGAACTGAAGGAGAAGTTCAGGCAGTTTTCTCTGGAGAACGGAATCCTGCCTGAAAACATCGCTTTCCTCCCCAAAAACGGTAATTTATACATCAAATATACAGTTTTTATGCAAATTAAGTCATGATTGATGGATTTTATGTACTGATAAACTTATATTTTCCTTCTCTAGATGAATGTCCACCTGCCTAAAGATGCAGATCCTGAACATTTAACATCGAGTCATTTTTCCATGAGTTTATGTTCCTATTTCCACTAAACATTAAGTAAATCATTGTTTTAATATTTTAAAATACAGATTTTTTTCTTTTATTAACATGCATTTGTTGCATCTTTATCCATGTGGGCAAATAAAACACAAACGGCTAAAATACTTTGCTTTTATTATCTTTTTTTAACAAATACGTTGAAGTACATCCATAACAACACGGTTCAGATTCATTTTTATCAAGTGTTTACATCTACACGCTTTGTACAGATTTGTATACAAAACAATAATTTACGTCCCATAGAAGTCTAGTTACACTTAACTATACAACAACTTGTAAATGAAATAAATATAAAAACAGAAAAATAATCACAGGTGAAAAAAAAAAGAAGTAAAAAGCCATTTTTACAAGTACACGACCAGCACCTGTTTTCTGAAGTTGCATCTAAAAATAAAAGTAGACGACATACGTTTCCCTTTCTGCTGGTAAAAGTACGTCTGTGTTGGCGGAAAAACGAAGAAGTTGAGTCCATCGCTTCATATCAGCAGCACCAGGTTTACTGTACAGTTCCGTCTCTGATGGCAGCTTTTTTTTTTTTTTTAACCCAACCTAATATTCGTATCATACTCGTAGATTATGCCGTTTATTTTTCCTGTGATTTAACAGATATGACAAATTCATATGAAAAACGACTTTGATCGTAGACAAAGAAGCTTGTTCTTCCGTTATAGTGCTGAAAAAGAGACTTTTCTTTTTTTTTTTTTTTTTTTACAAATGAATGTTATTTTACTCCCCAGGAGAAATGATGGGTTAAAATATTCAGAAAAGGTTTATTCTGAAAAAAAACTAAACAAAAATAAAACAACAACAGTACAGTTGAATGACTTGAAGCTGTGTTTCAGCTGCTCGCTGATTTGACAATGAAGTTTAAGAACAACGGATAAATTTATGGTTTTCTTTTGTTGACACAACAAAAATCTTCATGTTTGAGTGGTGGGTTCAGACCAGGAAGAACAACAGATGATTCATTGTGTCTCACACACACACACACACACACACACATTCACACACACACACACTCTCTCACACACAGACACACACACACTCAAAGACTTGATTACTGCATTTCATCATGATCTTCACCAGGTTGGTAAGTGCTACTGGGATCCGGATTAATCCATTACCGCCGTGTTAAGTACATTTCAACAAAAATGACGCTTTGCAAATTACATTTAACTTTTTCAGGACAAAATAATTAGAACCATTGTTGATTACTGCCTGCAAAATTAACAAAAATAAAAAAAAATAAAAACGTGTATCTACAGAGAGACGTTTGCTGCAGAATCCGCCATGCACACGGTGAGCAGCGAGGGACATGCAGTTAAAAAAGTGCAAGTCTACGGAGGAGGGATCTGACAGGGAGTTAACGTTATGTACATGTGTGAATACGTTTCTGAACAAATATTAGGCTGAGGAGCAAAAAAAAAAAAGAGCGAAAACAACAGAAGAGACTGAAGCTGAGTTTATACTTCTGAGTGCGTAGCTGCAGCTTAGGCTGATGTGAACCTCCAAAGAATCCTAAATACACTTGCAATAAAAACATTTGCAATAAAAGCATCTGCTTTTTTTGATATCAATGAGCTCAAGACACGCTACATCCCGGTTGTCAAGGGACTATTAGGGCCAGGCAAAAAAAAAAAAAAAGTCTGGTACAAAAAAAACTAAGAAAAACAGGCAAAAGAAAAAAAAAAGTCTGGTGCTTACAGTCGGGAATATGTGATATTTGCTGTTTTTTTCTGTCGCCTGTGCTTCAATATTTGCAATAAAAGCATTTGCTCATTGATATCAATGAGCTCTAAACTCGGTAGAAAAAAAGTCTGATACATACAGTCGTATGTAAATGTGTTATTTAAGGAGATATGTGGTTTTTTGCCTATTTTTTCTGTCTTGAACCAGACTTTTGTTTGTTTTTTACCCGTTTCTTTCCTGTCTTGTACCACACTTCCTGTCTTTTTTTGTTTTTTTTTTGCCTGGTGTGCTGTTGCCACTGTAAAGAGGAAGCCAGGATCCATCAGAGCAACAAGTTCCCTCTCTGCAGACCTTCTCATGCACTAAGCTACGTACTCAGAAGTATAGCCTGGCCTTCAGTGCAGCACCCACTCAGACCGCTGCGTTCTAGTCGGCCTGCACCACGTCCTTGTGGTGCCTCATGATGTGCTGGTTCTTCTCTGACGGCCTCCTGAAGCCCTTGGAGCAGATCTCGCAGCGGTGGGGGTAGTCCTTGGTGTGGATGGAGATGACGTGGCGTTTGAATCCCGAGGCGTCCCCGGTGCTGTAGTCGCAGTACTGGCACTGGTAGATCCGCCGCTCTTTCTGTCCCTTCCCGATCACCACGGTGACGCTGCTGGCCAGACTGGCCGCGCTCACCCTGGCGGGGGGGCTGGCGGCGCTGGAGCCGCCGGCCGAAGACGCCGCAGCCGCCGACTTTTTGTTGGCGTGTACCTCTGTCCTTTTCGCCTCGTTTTTCTCGGCGGCGGCCTGCTGCTGCTGCTGTTGCTGCTGCTCCTTGGTGTGCACGGACAGGATGTGGCGGCTCAGCACGAAGGGGTCGGCGATCTTGAAGCTGCAGTGGCGGCACTGGTGCAGCTTCTTGGTGCGGTGCGAGGCCGAGTGTTTCTTCAGCTCCGACGGCCGGTGGAAGCCCTTGCCGCACACGGCACACTTGTGCGGGTAGTCCTTGGTGTGCACGGAGATGACGTGGCGCTTCAGGTCGCTGGAGTTGGAGCTGCGGTGCTCGCAGTGGGAGCAGTGGTGGGCGCGGCCCTCGTCGTGCGCGGCGCCGTGCTGCAGCAGCTCGTCCTCCTCGGCGAACGTCTGGAAGCAGCGCTCGCACTTGTAGGGCATCTCCTTGCTGTGCTTGGTCTTCACGTGCGTCTTCAGGTTGGACGAGTCGGCCGACTTGTAGTCGCAGTACAGGCAGGAGTACGGCTTCTCGCCCGTGTGCGTGCGCATGTGTTTTTTCAGCTCCGACGGGTGGCGGAAGCCCTTCCCGCACTCCACGCAGATGTGGGGGAAGCTCTTGCTGTGCACGGCCAGCAGGTGTCTGTTCAGAAGTCCCTGCTCGGCCGTCTCATAGTCACAGAACTTACATTTATGCATCTTTGTGGGCGGGGGAGGTGGCGGCGCCGGCTGGGTTTTGGGCTCCCGGTGGTGGTGCTGCAGCCGGTGGGAGAACAGCGCCGCCTGCTGGTGGAACTCCTTGCCGCACGCCTCGCACTCGAACGGGGCCTTGCTGCTCAGGGCGTGGACCTCCATGTGGTTGTGGAGGCTGGCCTTCTTGTTGGTGGTGAAGTCACAGTCCGTGCACTGGTACTTCTTCCTGCTCAGAACGTCCTGGTGGTGGTTCTTGGTGTGACGCTTCAGGAAACCGCGAGACTTGAACTTCTTACCGCAGAGCATGCAGGGGTAGACCGTCAGAGGCTGGCCGTACGGACCGATGATGATGGCTGGAAAACACCAGGAACATGGAAACACATAAACTACATCAATAGAGATGCAACTAACCACTAGTCCAGTAATCTACTGATTAATGAAATACTTAATTGATTAGATGTTTGGAAAATGTCTGATGTTAAATGTTATTTATTCATGTTATTATAATATTATTATAAACCATAATTGATCCTGTTTTGTGTTTCCAGCAGAGCTGTGTGATATAATCAGCTGTTTGTAGTTTAACTTTGTTCTTTGCTCTCATCAAACATCTCGTCAGCACTTTACTGTTTGTTGGCTACAGCTTTTGGACTTAATGTGGATTAATTTATAACTAAACTCATCCATATAACTTTATTACATGTCTGTCCTCAGCAAGGTTTTTGCTGACTCAGCAAACATAAACTTTCTGTTTCTCCTGACCTGTAGCTTTTGTTTTATAATCCTGATGATTCTACAAGTACACGTGAAATTAAACAAACCTGTTTCTGGTGAATCCATCAGATTTAAACTAAATTACCTGATTAAACCTTTAAAGTTTACTGAAAGTGGAACTCTAGTAAAATGCCCACATGTCTGTATTGTTTCTAACTTGCAGAGAAATTAAGAGTTAAGTGGGGAAACATCCACATTTATTATATAAAATAAAATTTCAAACATTTAAACATCCAGGATCCAGTGGATTTGCTGAATCCATCAATTTGTAGTTTTTTTTTATTAATTTAATTCAGTTTTTGTGCATCAGTTTGTGGAGATTTTACATTAATATATTTCTGTTTTATGCATCAGTTTGTAGAGTTTTGTCATTAATTTAACCCAGTTTTTGTGCAGAATTTTGTAAAGTTTTTTATTAATTTATTCCAGTTTTTGTGCATCAGTTTGTAGAGTTTTGTCATTAATTTATTCCAGTTTTTGTGCAGAATTTTGTAGATTTTTTTATTAATTTATTCCAGTTTTTGTGCAGAATTTTGTAGATTTTTTTATTAATTTATTCCAGTTTATGTGCAGAATTTTGTAGAGTTTTTTATTAATTTATTCCAGTTTATGTGCATCAGTTTGTAAAGTTTTTTATTAATTTATTCCAGTTTTTGTGCAGAATTTTGTAGAGTTTTTTCATTTATTTATTCCAGTTTATGTGCATCAGTTTGTAGAGTTTTGTCATTAATTTAACCCAGTTTATGTGCATCAGTTTGTAGAGTTTTGTCATTAATTTAATCCTATTTTTGTGCATCAGTTAGAGTTTTTACATTAATATATTTCAGTTTCTGTGCACCAGTTAGAGGTTTTTGCTCTGACCTGTCTGAACCTGCCGAGGCTCTGATCGCCTCCTGCTCTTGTTCCTGTTCCTGTTGATGTCGTCGACTCCGTCCGACTCGTCGATGTGAAGCAGAGCGCTCGCTGCTCCGTTTCTGTTCTCACAACTCTCACTGTCCTCAGGACCTGCAGCAGCAAAATAAAAACACTAAAATAAACACCAACATGGCTTAAAGCAAAGAAAATAAAGGTGAAGCTGAAGCAGAGACGAGGCTGCTGGTAATAAGTTATTTTTAATAATTCTAAGACAAAAAGAATCCTAACAGTTTCATGACACGTGACTTTATTAAATAAATAGTAACTTCATGGATTTATCTGCCTCAACAGGTATTTAAAATTAAACTTAAACCTTATTTTACATGTGGACTTGGGCGTATGTTGATGAAATAGATATAAGTGATTAATTGTGGTTGGTTACTACGGTACAATCGCCGCTGGTTTCCATGGAGACGCCTCACCGTGGTTTCCCTGGTTGTGATGAGAGTCTCCTACAGACATGTAGACCATCTTCTCTCTGAGCGTCTGCCCTGACTCCGTCAACGCTACGCTCTCCGTGTCCCCGTCGCTGATGTCCACCGACTCACCTGGAAATAAAGACAAATAAAACGCATTTAAAGAACTCAATCAATAAAAAAGACTTATAGTTACCTCAACAGACAATAATTGAGAGGAAGGAATCAAGAACTAATACGGTAATTTCTTCATCGCAAATATCAAAACAAGGAATTTATTTAAAATTATGGAAAAAAATCATTATCACGATAATTTTGGTCATTGATTGATGATTATATATATAGCAAATCCTGCATGTTATGTTGCCATATATATAGTTCCACCACTTTTTATTCAGGTATATTTAACCCATTAAACTCCAGGTTCCCCCTGAGATTGCTCCACTAATCATGTACAAATATAATGAAGCTATACATCAAATTAAACAGGAGAAACTCCACTACAAGCACATATAAGTCATATTTACACACACCAAACACAACTCCAACACCAAGCTAATTAATTAACAAATATGAAAATCGGTATACGATCATAAAGCCAACCCACTCGCCACATTTTGATGGCTAGCGCTCTGATACTTCATGATACACAAACAAATGACATCTCATATGAAAGCTGAGACTGTGACGAGTCCAACGGTACCATCAGTGTAGCTTTATGATAAAGACTCAGTAAACTAGCAGCCAAAAAACACTACAGTAAAAAGTCGCTAAAAACAAAAAATGGGTTTTTTTGTTGCTGTTTTGGGATGAAAATGTTTTGAAAGACTTTTAAAGATCCTCTGGGAACGTTCACATTTATTCTTCTTTCTAAATGTAACCAGTGCGTCTTAAATTCTGCTGCACTCAATAGTCCAGAAATTACGGTAATTATAAACGAGTTGTTCTTCCCTGTGTTTAAACCGTAGTTTGACTTCTCGTTATTCGTCCCACAGGAGGTTAAAGGTCATTTCTACTCACCCATGTCGTCCTCTCCTGAATCGGCCTTGAAGATGTAAACCTTTATCACCTCCTGTCCATCTTCATCCTTCTCCACCTCCTGGTCCTCCACGGCTCCTTCAACAGTCACCTCCGTCCCGTCCTCCGACACCATTTTACCGGCTTCATCCACTAATGAAGACGAACAAAATCACAGTTTATTCAATTATCAGTTTAAATATCTGAGTATTTCAGCTACAACTTGGATTTGACTATTTCTCTATACCTACAATTATAAAACAAACATAGCAACTTATAACCCGTTGCAGCCTATGAGCCTTTAAATCATTTTATACTTAAAATAAATACAATCCAATTATACAGCTATACAAAAAAGGTTTTAAGCAAACAAAAAATCTGTTTCTGGGACAAACCCTTCCATAGATTATTAGGATTTTCAACTCTGACATGTTTGTATCTCTTTAATAATCCAAAAGGAATATTTTATACATGTTTATGGGCATATTTGTGCAAGCAGCAAAACAATTGTCAGACATTAAAATGATATAGTTATACGCATGAAAGCTTCAAGGCTTAAATGGGTTAATATCTACCAAATAACTGGTTGGGATAAAGGTTTGTTCCATAAATACATTTGCAAAATAAAACGTGTGTTTAAATCACATCATTTCATCTTGATTTTCAATCAAATACTGATGGACGGTTCCTTTTATGAACCCAGCATCACTTTAGGTTTTTCAGACAAGGAAAATGCAGAGTAGAAAATGAAAATAAGGAGAGTAATTACAGGCTGATGCATCACAACTATCACTTTCTAAAATAGTTCAGTTTCCTTTGTTGCACTAAACTTTCTGCAGAAGCAGAGTCAGGATTTAATGACAAATCTGTTTATTTAAAACCAGCGACAGCTTGAATTTATCCTGTTAAACTTAGTTTATTGTGAACATGTTAAACCAAAATAAAACATCAACAAAGACAAAGAGGAAATTAAAAAGGGGAAAAAGGAAAATAATAAAATGATTTAACATCAATTTACACGTTTAAAAGGGAAGTAGGAAGAAGAATAGACTTAAATTTAATTATTTAACCCCTTTATCACTAATTTACATCAGTAGTTTCCATAATTACAATTATATTAGTACCAATATTATTGTAATACCCATTTATATTGTATATAATAATCACAATTCAACAGTAACACCAATGTCAACTAGAATAAAACACAGTTACAGATCATGTAACATGAGAAATATTATTTATATATTAATTTTTAAGAGTTTTAAAGTTTTATTTCCCCTTGATTTATATCCTCCCTCTCTTATTTATCCCAATTGAAGTTTTCATGCATATAATTATATCAGTTGAGTAACAATCATGTTGTGTATTTTACTCTATTATTTGCAGAAAATAGCATTTTAATGTCTATTATAGTTGCTGCTGACACAAATCTGCTTATAAATAAAAATGTATTTATCCCATGAGCTAAATTATTTTTAGGGGATTATTCTAGAGACTTGAATGATTAAATTAATATATACATGTCAGATATATATAAATAAAATGACGCTTTCTGGGAGGGTTTGTTCATGTTCTCAGGAGGAAGGAGCAGGAAGTTGATGATGTACAAGTCCTAGAACAGCTTGATTTATCAGTTTTTCTATAAATGGTCCTGGTTTAATGTGTCATAATGACAGATGATGATGGTCTGATGTGGATTCTGTTGCTGTAGGATGAACTCCTGACTAACTAGGTCTAGATCATGGGGTTCTGCTGAGCTCTAGAGCTCTAGTCCTAGAAAAGACCCAGACATCAGGCTTCATCCATGCTGATATACAGACGGGGGTTAATTAACACTTTAATCACTTTATTTAAGTCCATTACTGCAGAAAAGCTGCATGTCTAAGTTGTTAACTAGTACTTTAATCCTGATAATTGATATCTCTCTTTTTTTAATTAAATGCTTATTTTTGTACCATTTAAATGTCTCATATTCTTCACTTTCCTGTTTTTATTGTGAATTTTTCATCCCTAACAAGATTTGAAGCAGCAGATCTAAGCCTCTCCTCCTCCTCTTTAAATGGCTGTTGGTGGTGACTGTATAGTAGTGACATCACAACTTCACGTACGTCATGACAGCTTGTTTTAAGGCTCAGTTTCTGAATACAGGCTGTGTATGTTTCTCTGTGGATTGACAGTATTAATACACTCTCTCCTGTCATATACACACTAATATATATATATATATATATAGGACTCTAATAAATCTGGAAGGTATTCATTGGAATTAAACTGATTCAATTTCAATTAAAAATGTAAAAATGTGTGTTCTATATGAGAGGAAACACTTGAAAACTTTTTTTGTGTGTGAAACGTAAAATGTCTACTATCGTGTCATCTGTATGAGTAATATTTAGATAAAGTATAAAATAACAGTTGTAAACCTAAAGGCTCATAGTCTTTAATGGGTTAATGAACGCTGTTTTGTCGTTTACTCACAGGAAATCATCAGGTAGTCTCCACAGCCGTCCTGGTCGTCGTCCTGCTGCTCGGGGTCCAGCCCGTCCTCAGGAATGTCTCCCATGGCGACGCCTTCCTCCTCGCTGCCCAGCGCCATCACGCAGGTTTCCACGGCGACGTCCTCGTCCTCCACGCAGTGCACGTAGTCCGAGACCACGTCCTCCACGGCGTCCTGGATGACCAGCTCCTCCGGGGCGAACCGGTGGACCGCCATGCCCTCGCCCTCGCCTTCTGACACCAGAACAGTCTCTTGAAGCTCCACGACAAACTCCTGCCCACCGGCACCTCCCTCATCTAAAAGAAGAGGGAAACCCTGATAAAACTGATGGGGAGGCTTTAGAATATCTGATAAATAAAATAAATAACCATCAATAGGCAGCTTTAACCCTCACGTGCATGGAAACATCACTCATATCACTAAATATTTCATGTTTGACCAATGAATTCTCTCCTTGAAAAACCCAAACACAACCACTTTTATTAGAAGTCTCATAAGCTTTAAGCAGCAAATATATGCACAATCGTTATGATATAATTACCCGATCCGTGTAAGATTATTTTAGGCTCTTCAGAATGTATTGCAAGCCTGGTGACATCCACATCCATTGTCCTCGCGCTGCATCTGTTATCGGAGCAGAAAGAAAAGTTTGTCACTTCTTCCACACGTTATTTTTTAGTGTGAGGTCTTTATTTGGGCTTCAATTATTATTTTTATTAATAATCTGGTGATTATTTCCTTATTAATCAATGTTTTTTTCCCACCAACCCAATGATATTCAATTGCACAGACAACTAAAGGAATAATGAATCATTATATAAAGATCATCTTTATATTTCTTTAATAAAATGACTTAAATACTCACAACAACCTCATCAATTATCAAATTATTCTGTGATTAAAAGACTATTTTCTCACATCATAATAAGTAATAAAATCTATATACAAATACAAAACTCAAGTGATTAAATCCACACAAACAAGAAGAATATTCATGGTAAGTAAAGTTGTTTTAAACAATTTGGATTATACATTAGAACAGCTCTTGTAGAACATGATCATGTGTTAAACTACGGTGAAAATCATTTATTTTTTCCAGAATTCAACAGAAAAATCCACGACAAACTCATTAAAAGCTGCTGGTTGATGAAAAACCTGGTGTGTGTGTGTGTGTGTTGTTAATTAGACATTAAAATGTGACTCACATGAGCCTCATTTGGCAAAACGACTCCAGTGAACAAAAACTGTCTATTTAACAGACTGAATTAACGTCATTTTGCAGTAAATCGTGTGTGTATTGATTGTTGTGGACTTATATCAAATCTCAACCATTATTTTTGACAGGAAACTTTTAAAACATTATTATTTAGATGTCCTAATACTATAATAAGATATTATCCCCTAAAGATAAACAATTAGAGCTGTAACAGCTATTTAAATAGTCTATTAATTGACAAATCATTTAATCAAATCAATGTTATTTGTCTTATTTTGTAATGATGCAAATAATCTGTCAGAGCAGCAGATTTTATTTGAGATTTAAAGAAGACAAATTAAGAGATTTAAGTCTTTATTTTAGAAAGGTGTAAAAATTAAACCTCAATATATTTTAATATTTTTTAAACTATTAATTGATCAAATTGTGAAAATGTAGATCAGTGTTTCCTCAAAGCTAAACTAAAATGTTTTTTTTGTCCACAACAACAGTCCACAACCCAAAGATATCAAATTTATTAAACATTAGACAAATTCAGTCAGAATTATTAGATAAAATTACAAAAATATGAGATAAAACACATAAAAATTAGGTTTAAATTGAACTGTTTGTTTAAATTGAACAAAATCAACAAAAAGAATCTGCCAATTAGTCCACAACCCAAAGATCATCAGTTTATTATTATAGGGAATAAAGAAACCAGAGAATAATCAGAGAAGAGAAGCTGGAACCAGAGAATTTGGACATTTTCTTCTTAAAAATGACTCAAATCTATTAATCAATCATCAAAATAGCTGGCGATTAATGTAATAGTTGGAAACTAATCGATTAATTACTGCAGCTCTCCATGTAATAGTTATTTTAATCCCATTGTGTTTTGTTTTATCCTGTTTTAGCTGATGTGATAAACTGAGATCCTCTTTTTATTCACATATTTACACACAAAAAAGATAAATTCACTTGGGAAAAAAAAGTCTAGCTTCATTTGCAAATGTTCCTGTATTTTTTTAAGGAAAAAAAAATCTTGAATTTCAATAAACAGTTTGTTTTTGCAGTGTTGCCTTGCAGGGAAACATAGTTTAGCTGGTTTATTTTTATTTATTAAGCACAAAGGTCATGATGAAATATTACACAATAGGAAACGTGCATTAATTGTGCAAATATGTCCCAAAACAAATCCAGCTGACAAGTTTCAACACAGAGATGACTGTGAAATGGCACAAACACACACACACGTGTGTGCGTATATATATATATATATATATATATATATATATATATATATATATATATATAGATAGATAGATAGATAGACACACGCACACATTACACATACACACACACAAACACAGATGTAAACAGTGTGTGGCAGCCATTTAATTTCCACCGCATGTACCATCCCCCACCTCCTCCAGGTGAAAAATGATGTGCGGAGAATAGATGCAATAGGCGCAAAAACACGGTGCGTCAAAGCGCTGCAAGACGCTGCAAACACAATAACACCAGGAGCCCTAAAGCGGCTCATTCATGACGCCACTGAAACACACTTAAATACGTCTTTACCGATGATATTAGCGCAGTTACGCACGCAAAACCCAGACTGCCGCTATAAAAACGCACATTTCAAAAATAACAGTTGCCACACACGTGCACAAACACGCGCAGATATAAAACTCCTAAAGAAAGAAGCTGTGTTTTCTGTTAGCATCCAGCTAGCAGGAGGAAGCTAACACACTAGCGTCCGCCATTTTGTTAGCTGATGCTAATCCCGGGAGTTATTAAGAGCGAAAAATACTCCTCGGTGGCGGTTTTAAGAAAAAACGGTTAAATGCAACTTTACCGCACACACACACGCGTTAATCACACACATCAAGGTCAAAGTTAGCCGACGGCGAAAAAAATAATAAAATAAATAAAAGAATCCCTCCCGTTACCGCGAATTAGGCCAGAATGACCAATTACGGCCTGGTGTTTCGGTTTAACTCGCGACCGTGTTATCTGGTGACTTTCAGCCGTTGTCGTGGTGACAGCAGCCGCTAAAAATGTCTTAAATGATCCTAAATCGAACGTTTAACACGATTTCCTTCGTATTTAACGTTATATAATATTAATTAAATAACAAGAAGCGTTCAAATTCCTTATCTTGTTTTTTTTTGTGAATTGGAGCAACCACAACACAATCGGGCTGAAAGTCACCAGATAACACGGGTCGCGAGTTAAACCGAAACACCTGCCGAGGCCTCGAGAAAAAGAAGAAAAAGGCCCGGCCCTTTTTTTTTTAATAATTATTTTTGCGGCCTCTCGTCGAGAATTAAAGAATTAAAGAATTAAATAAAAAAAAAAAACGGCACATGCACAAGCGAAAAAGAACAAAGCGCCGCGGACACGCACGAGGCGCCGCGGACGAGGCTATAAAAGCGAGCCGCGTACCAGAGGTGTGCTGCAGGGATGGCCTCCGTCCGCTCCTCGGCGTCCCCCAGGCCGCCCGGTTCTCCCCCAGACTCGGGCACGGTTCAGTCGGGAGTTTAGTGCTATTTGGGCGGGCCGCAGGAAGGGGAGAGAAGGAGGGGTCTACGGGGGTTTTTTAGGACGTCTGGAGCCGCTCCTCCAGCTCCGAGGCCGCCGTCAGCGCGACACGTCACAGCCCGAGAGAGGAGCAGGAAAACGCGGAAGAGCCGCGGTGGAAGTCAGAGCAACACCGGCGGAGAAGAGGCCATAATCCGCAGGAAAAAAAAAAAAAAAACGCCGCTTTTACCGCAAGTTTAATTAGTTGGAGAGTTTCACGCACGCGGTGGGTTGAAGTTCCTGAACGCAACACTTGAGGATAATTAAACCCGCAGATATCTCAGCAGGAAAAATGAGTTTTGGTGGAAGTTGAGGTCACTAATTAGAAATTAATGCTGCAGTTAACCCAAAGATCACCATGTTACTGCTATAGAGACTAAAAAACTAGAAAATAATCAGAGAATAAACAGAATTTGGACTCAATTTGATGAATCAGTTATCAAATCAGTTCATTAACAATTAATCAATTAGCTGTTTGGTTCGTAAATGTGGATAAATTCTTTAAAAATGGCTCAAATAAATGAATCCATTATCAAAATAGTTGCTGATTAATGATAAATTTCAGCTTTTATTGAAATATTATTATAGTCAAAGT
>CM060479.1:2717858-2790358 GCA_030544235.1 Lepturacanthus savala
TGAAAGATAAAAATGCAGAAAGTTATTCTGCTGATGATTAACCAGCTTTATCACCATCATATAACGGCTTTTTACCACGAAACTCCTCCATGACATAGAAGTCCTCTAAGTAGAGCAGCTTCCCGATCCAAGGGTCGTAGGTGAAGTAGTACATCGCGAAGCCGATCACACAGAACCCTGCAGCAGGAGACAGGAAACGGCACCTTTCTGCTGTAAAATCTGCAAACCTTAAAGTTAAATCTTTCATTCTGACGTGTTTTTATACCGTCTGGGGTCTGCTGCTCTGCAGGGATTTCAGCCACCAGGCAGTGGTAAAAGGGATGGTCTCCAAAACCGTCTTCAAGGAGTTCTGCAAGCAGGAAATTCACTTTATATTAACATTCTGATTAAAATCCACTCAGATACATGTGGGTCAGTGACAAAACTGCCATGTGGGCTCTTTTAACACATGCTATCAACTAGTTTTATATTCTAAGAGGGTCAAATATTTAACATTTATCTGTTTTTTGTCAAAAACAATTGCACAAAACTATGTTTTTTGGGAAAAAATATGGTCCAATGGCCTTCTAAATAAGAAGAACACAGAATGTAGTGCTTTTAATGCTTCTGAAACTGTATTTTAAAATGAAAACACATGCTATCAACTTATTCTAAGTGAAATCTATCATTAGTTTTCAATTTCCTGCCAAAAAATAGGCCAAAATCATGATTTTTGAAGAAAATATGGTACAAATAGGCTTTTAAATGACAAGAAACCAACATGAAGACAACATTTAGTGATTTTAATGTTTCTGAAACTGTATTTTAAAATGTTTTTTACTTTCTAATCCTGCCAAATATTATTTATTATTACCCAATAATACGTGTTTTAAAAAAGAAAAAATGTCATTTTTCTCGATTAAATTGTCTAAAAATGATTAAATCCAATTAAATATATCGTCGAGTCATGTACATTCACTATCATTAATGTTTCCAAAAAATTTAGAAATTTTTTAAATTCATAATTAAATTTTTTTAGTTTAATTTAATTATGGGACAGCAGATTAATAAACCCCTCTGTGTCATAAAAATCTTGCAGTTTTAAGCCTAAAACACATGCATCAACTAGTTTTATATTCTAAGAGGATCAAATATTTAACATTTATCTTTTTTTGTCAAAAAATGTGCACAAAACTATAGTTTTTGGACAAAAAATATGGTACAAATGTCCTTTTAAATAAGAAGAAACCAACATGAACACTAAATGTAGTTCTTTTAATGCTTCTGAAACTGTATTTTACATTTATTTTACTTTCTAATCCTGCGAAAACGCTTTTAAACAAGAAAATATGTAATTTTTCCAGATTAAAATGTCTAAAAATGATTAAATCCATGTTAAATATGTTGTTGAGTCATCTACGTTCACTATCAAAATTTTTTAAATTGAATTTAATTATGGGACAGCTGATTAATAAACCCCTCTGTGTCATAAAAATCACTCTTTATCCAGTTTTAAGCCTAAAATAGACTAAAAACTTGGTACCAGATAGTTTAACTCCCTTAAAAATAAAAAAACACACTTATTCTAAGTGAAATGTTTCATTATTTTTCAATTTCGTGCCAAAAAATAGGACAAAATCATGATTTTTGTAGAAAATATGGTACAAATATGCTTTTAAATGACATGAACTCATAATGCACATTTAAAAAGTCCTGATGAATGCTTCTTAAAACTGTATTTTAAGATACAGAATGAAATAATAATAGAAAAAAGCACCTTTCTCAGTCAGAATCACCTGCTGTTCCATCTCTTCAAATTTCGCCAGTTCCTTAAATGTAAAAACAGCGATAAACCAGACATTAATGGTGTTTTACCTGGATCTACAGCCACGTATTTCACCTTTTTTTACCTTTATGAGTCGGAGGATATCAGACACGTCCTTGGGTTCAGCTTTCCGTAAAATGAAACTGGCCATTTTCTCTTTTTGCCTTTTTTTCCTTTTCTCACGATTCCTCTGAAGTTGAACAGAAGCAAAATTATTTTCTTCATCCGCGGTGCCGAGGAGTTCACCCCCTGACAGAGAATGGTCAGAACCAGCCGATCCGGAGCTGCATGGAGCTGCGTTTCTTTGTCCCAGGACGCGGCTGGTCTTTATGTGTCGCTGCTGCAGGAAAACAGGAAGAAGAATCCTCCGTTTATGGGCAAACGCCTGCTCTTTATCTGCATGTCCATCACTGCACTTCTAGAAAATCAGTAACCAGACCTGGAAAAACACGGACAGACTGTAACAGAGGTCACCTCCACTTTTATTGATCTGTTGTTAATGGGTTCTACCTGCAGCAATAAAAACACAACAGGAACATGGAGCCTGGGAAATATTCAATAATTATATAATACATGCACCACCGGCAAAAATCCTTCTGCTGCTGTGTTTTACCTGAAAATGTCTTGTTTATAATGATAATTTAGCTTAACCCCTTGACCTCCAGCCCTGTTTTAGGGTTAGGACGTCCCCATAGTCAGTAGGTGTAGATGTTTAGATGTTGGTCGACACTAAACCAACATTTATTGATCTCAAATAAACATTTTCATCCCAAAACAGCAACAAAAAAACACATTTTTTGTTCGTCGCTTCAAACAAGCGACTTTTTACTGTAGTGTTTTTTGGCTGCTAGTTTACTGAGTTTTTGTCATAAAGCTACACTGATGGTACCGTTGGACTCGTCACAGTCTCAGCTTTCATATGAGATGTCATTTGTTTGTGTATCATGAAGTATCAGAGCGCTAGCCATCAAAATGTGGAGAGTGGGGATCTAGAAAAAATAGGAAAAAGTATTTAATTTTTAATTTAAATCTTTATATAAAGCACTTGTTGAAATGTTCTATAGAAAATAATAAAAAGGTTCATTTCTGCTTCACAAACAGTTTATGTAAAACAAAATGTAAATGTTACGTTTGTTATATATGTTGCTATTTCACAAGTAATCAAGTGATGAAACGTTAAGAAAAGGTTTGAATATATTTATGAAAAACAAGTGAATTATCCTAAATAAACCATTATCTGTTAGAGGTAAGGAGAGTTTTTTGGCTGCTAGTTTACTGAGTTTTTGTCATAAAGCTACACTGATGGTACCGTTGGACTCGTCACAGTCTCAGCTTTCATATGAGATGTCATTTGTTTGTATAACATGAAGTATCAGAGCGCTAGCCATCAAAATGTGGCGAGTGGGTTGGCTTTATGATCGTATAGCGATTTTCATATTAGTTAATTAATTAGCTTGGTGTTGGAGTTGTGTTTGGTGTGTGTAAATATGACTTATATGTGCTTGTAGTGGAGTTTCTCCTGTTTAATTTGATGTATAGCTTCACTATATTTGTACATGATTAGTGGAGCAATCTGGAGTTTAACGGGTTAATTCAACTGTTTTTTCCTGATTTGGGTCAAAAATATTTCACCCAAGATTTCATTTTTTTTTCAGCAAATAATCACTTTTGATGCATAATATCAGCCTTTACTGTAAAAACTGAAATATTAACAGGTGAAAATGTCTTGTTTTTGGTTCTGTTAGCTCAATAATGTGGGGAATAAAAGAAAAGTTCAGTCTCGATTTCTTAAATCAAGACCAAAAAACTTGAAATAAGCTAAATTATCTAAGATAAATCTACTCAGTATTGGACTGTGTTTAATTTTAAACTAACTTTACTCATTACATTTGACTAATTAACGATCAGCTGCTGCTCATTAACTGATTAAATCTCATCAGCTGCTCATCAACCTGGAATTAACAAGAGTTAAATCTGGTTTAATGTTGTTTCTCAGTCAGAAAAATCACCAGAAGAGTTTTTTTATGAAAACATATTTTATTTGATCTGTCAGTAATTGGAGGATTTTGGACGTGAATCAGTTCAGTTTATCAAAATACTTGAGTTTCCCTGAAGGGTCGGGGATGATCTGTGGGACAAAGACAGTAGAATTAGTGCAGAATAAATATTTATCATCAGGAAATTAAATTAAATAGACAGTAAAAATATATGGTTTAAACTTAAATCTGTTTAAAAAGTCATATTTTCCTGCAGCTGCTGCTTTAACAGTTCATCCAACGTGGTTCATATGTGTGAATTAAACATTAAAATCAGTGATCAATGATGCAGATTATTGATTATTGATGCAGTAAAACTCACAGTGTCGCTGCCTGGCTTCCATCCTGCTGGACACACTGGGGGAAAATAAAAAAATCACATTAATACAGTTAATAATTAAATATAAGCTGCTGGTTTATTCCATTTTACTCAGGAATTAATGTTAATAAATGAAAACTAGTCTTCAGTTTCAGGCAGAATATCACAATATTTGATATGAATCAAACCCTAAAATATAAAGAGGACAACGATAAAGAAATATCTGATATGATCAATATTATAATGATTATTGGAAAATAGAATATTCATTAATTAATGGGAAAACAAACAGGAAATCTTTTATTTCTCTCTATTATTCTTAGCTGAAAATATGGACAAATACAAAAACTCTGCAGTAACTTTAACACGTTTAATGCTAAACTGAATGAAAATTCAATATATAAAATAAAATTCAATATATATATAAAGTCAAAATGTTGAAATAAATGGTTAAATAAAGTTGAATTTCTGAAATTTTTAATTCATTTTAGAAAAAACGGCAGAATTCTAATTTTAATCTCATAATTCTGTAGGAAAAAATGTCATAATTATGAGATTAAATGTCAGAAATATAAGAAAAAATTATTATTTTTTAAATTATTATTAATTATTTTTATTCGTTCCAGACAAAAAGTCAGAATTCTGATGTTAATCTCATATTCTGGGAGAAAAAAGGTCAATTCTGAGATTTAAAGTCAGAATTCTGAGATAAGAATTATTTTAACTCCACTTGTGTTTAGTTGTTTACTGGGTTTTATAATAAACATTTAAAATACAGTAAAAACGTGTGTTTTTTCCAAACCTTCTCCGTGTTTGTCCGTGTACTGAAAGGCCTGAACCAGCCTCAGAGTCTCGTCCACAGATCGACCGACTGGCAGGTCGTTCATGGTGATCTGTCTCAGGACGCCTTTACCATCGATGATGAACAGGCCTCTGACAGGAAAACACAGAATACAGGGTTTAAAATGGGATTCTATGATATAAAACACATAATATAGGGTTTAAAATGGGATTCTATGATATAAAAACACATAATATAGGGTTTAAAATGGGATTCTATGATAGAAAAACACATAATATAGGGTTTAAAATGGGATTCTATGATATAAAACACATAATATAGGGTTTAAAATGGGATTCTATGATAGAAAACACATAATATAGGGTTTAAAATGGGATTCTATGATATAAAAACACATAATATAGGGTTTAAAATGGGATTCTATGATATAAAAACACATAATATAGGGTTTAAAATGGGATTCTATGATAGAAAACACATAATATAGGGTTTAAAATGGGATTCTATGATATAAAACACATAATATAGGGTTTAAAATGGGATTCTATGATATAAAAACACATAATATAGGGTTTAAAATGGGATTCTATGATATAAAACACATAATATAGGGTTTAAAATGGGATTCTATGATATAAAAACACATAATATAGGGTTTAAAATGGGATTCTATGATATAAAAACACATAATATAGGGTTTAAAATGGAATTCTATGATAGAAAACACATAATATAGGGTTTAAAATGGGATTCTATGGTATAAAAACACATAATATAGGGTTTAAAATGGAATTCTATGATAGAAAACACATAATATAGGGTTTAAAATGGGATTCTATGATATAAAACACATAATATAGGGTTTAAAATGGGATTCTATGATATAAAACACATAATATAGGGTTTAAAATGGGATTCTATGATATAAAAACACATAATATAGGGTTTAAAATGGGATTCTATGATATAAAAACACATAATATAGGGTTTAAAATGGAATTCTATGATATAAAACACATAATATAGGGTTTAAAATGGGATTCTATGGTATAAAAACACATAATATAGGGTTTAAAATGGAATTCTATGATAGAAAACACATAATATAGGGTTTAAAATGGGATTCTATGATATAAAAAGATCTTTTTCCAAGAAGATGTGATATAAAATCTGTTTTTACAGCTCGGTGTGAAAAGGGGGCTTTTATTTTGAAGGACACACCATTTATGAGGTCACATGACCAGGATATCCTGTTTGCTTTCAGAATTTGGGAAAAAAATATTTGAAATGCTATTATTGATAGTATTATTATTATTATTATTAGTATTATTGAAATATTATTGATAGTAGAACTATTAGTATAATTATTCCTTTAATAATTAGGAGAAAGATGCTATAGATGCTGTTTTCTCTTTATTTATTCTTCCTGTTTTCATTTATTTAGAATCCTAACTGTAACTGTTCAGTGCTCACATATATATTCTAATTAAAGACTTAAATCCAATATATTTAAACCTGAGTGTGTGTCCCTGGTCCTCCAGGTAGACGCCATAGTTCTTAGAGATCTGATGAGTGAGATCAGACAACAGAGGAATCTTCATCTGGCCCAGACCTCCCTGTTTCCTGGGAGTGTTGATCCTACAAAATAAGAAATAAGGAATAAATAATGTTAAACTCTGGACTGTTGCTTTATAAAACACATTAAAACTAGTTGTAGAACTATATAATCTAACCTGGAGGAGTCAAACTCAGGTCAGATTAGCAATAAAGTTATATACAAATAACAAAAATTAGTCAATATTCAGTTAATTTACTAAAACAATTAATAAACGCAATTTAAGATCGACTCCATCAAAGAGAAATATCAGTTTTATCATAAAATAATCTGAATAAAATAAGAAATGCTCAATTAAAGGAGCAGTGACACAATTTAACCTCAACTGTTATTCTACAAATTTCTCACCTTTTTATGTCAATAAATATGTTATAAACATTTAGAAGATTGATTCATCTTGAATTTACAGGTTCAATTAGTCCATATTCAGTCAGTTTAGTAAAATTAATAAACTCAATTTAAGATTTTAAGGCTCTATCAAAGACAAATAACATGTTTATCATAAAATAATGAGAATAAAATAATAAATGCTTCATTAAAAGGAGCAGTGTGTCGTTTCTGGCTCCATCTAGTGGTGAGATTAGAAATCACAGCTGAAAACTAATAAATAATTAGAGTGAGTTGATTATATTTATATTAAACTCATGGGACATTTTTAGTCTCAAGTGAACCAGTAAATATTTACATATAAACAACAACAACTACATATTTATCTCCTTTTTTTATGTAAATAATTGGATTATAAACATCTACACAATAAATTATTAAGTTAGAAAGTTGGAAAATTCAACATTATGATGCCAGTTATTCCATATTCTGTCATTTCTATTAAAACAGTTACTTTCTGATCAATATTTATTATATATATATACATTTTTTGGTGTCACTTTCTACAGTTATGATCCAGTGGACCTGATTGGACCCTTTAGCCGGCCTGTTCTGGTCCCCGGACCACATGTTTGACACCCATATGTCAGAGTATAAAATACTCTTACTTTGAGATAATTAGGTAAAATTAGATTGATTGATTGATCCTGGATCCCTATTGGACATCTCCTATTGGACGCCCGGTATCCAGGTGTTCGCTGGTTGCCGTGGTAACGCCAGTCTCACCAGGCCAGGTGTGTGAACTGAGAATCGACGGAGCAGGCGACCACCTCCGTGTTTATGGCCTGGAACTCGTGAACCCGGTCGCTGAACGCGATGATTTCTGTCGGACACACGAACGTGCTGCAGGAAACGCACGGAAACACTTATTAATTAGTTAATTGATTCATTAATTAACTAATTAGGTCGTGTTTGACTCACAAGTCCAGAGGATAGAAGAAGAACACCAGGTATTTCCCTCTGTAATCTGACAGCTTCAGCTCCTTGAACTCTCCGTTAATCACAGCTGTTCCTTCCCAGTGAGGAGCTGGTTTAGAAACTAAAACACAAAGAATTAATAAACAGGATTTCATGCTTTTAATTATATCAGAGGAGTCACTAACAATCATGTTATACATCTATTTATTTGCAGAAAATAGCATTTTAATGACAATTATATGCACAAATACGGCCATAAACAAAAATCCTATTTATGTCATGTACAAAGTCCTTTTTTGGGAGATTATTCTAGAGACTTTAATGATTAAATAGATATATATAATAATAAATAATCTATAACAGTTGATGTATATGAGAGGAAACACTTAGAAACTTTATTTATTCTGCTTAAAACTTACAAAGACGTCTACTATCATGTCAGAAAAAGCTGCATGAATAACTTAATTAATGTTAATAGGCTTAAATAAATGTTTGATTCCTGCAAATTATATTTATTTATTATGGATTAGTCAGTATCTCTTCAGCTCTTTATTTATTTATGTAAATCAGTTAAACCTGTTTTGCTTCTGGTAAACATCCATATGGCTCCAAACTTGTTTTTTACTTTTTAAAAGCCTTTCAACAACAAACATTTATTTTTAAAAGTAAAACTCATGACACGAAATAAAGATGTGAAATATGTAATGAATCTAAACCAGTTCCACTTTGTTTTTTCATGATATATTTATTTAAGCTGCAAATGTAATTATGACTCTTTTTATGACTGTGATAAATAATTATATTCTTGTTATTTCTAAAAAGTGAAGAGAAACAGGCCTGATCATTATATATACACACTACACATATAATACCATTATAATACATAGAATATATATTATACTATATTTAATTTATGCCTCTAATAGTTTTCAGGTGTTTTAATTATTTTGTCCCAACACCTGCTGATAACACACACGTGCAAGCACGCACACACACACACAGTGGGAGGAACCACACACACACCAATGGATTTTGAATGACGTGTCCTACAGTAACATGTGACAGTGTGTGAGGCCTAAAAAATTATTTTTAAAAACTTTATCATCTAAAACGTGACAAATTAAACCATGAAACCAACAGATATAACTAAATAAATAACATCTGACTTTATTTATGAAGAGAATTAAATGTTTGTTTTTTTTCCAGAATGGTAGATTTGACTTTTCTGCACCAGAATAATGAGATTAACATTAGAATTCTGACTTTAAATGACATGAAAGCAGCAGATTTAACAGATTCAACAGCTGCAGCTGCAGCTGCGGGTCTTTGTTCCTGTTGCTGCGTGAAGCTGCTGCAGCTTCTAGGAGGTCTAAGGGGGTCTAAACAGGTCTAAGGAGGTCTAAACAGGTCTAAGGAGGTCTAAGGAGGTCTAAGGGGGTCCGGGACTCACTCTTAGCCTGGCTGAGGTGCAGGGAGTGGTCGGAGACCGGGACGCGGGACGCCTCTCCGGGGTAGACGTGTCCTCCCGCGTAGTTGTGGCACTGCGCGTTTTTCTGCGTGGATGAAGCCGCGTCTTCCTGCGCCGCTGCAGCGGAGCCGCAAAGCAGCAGCAGCGATGCGCAAAAGGCGCAAAGAAGCTGCGTCTGTAGCGGAGTCTGCGTCTTCATGGTCCTCTGCTGCTGTTGCTGCTGCTGCTGCTACTACTGCTGCTGCTGGTTCAACCTCTGAGGATCAGGAGCCTGATGATGATGATTCTTCCTGCTTCTTCTTCTTCTACTGACAGAAATGATGCAGCGTGACTCACTACTGACACCACCTGGATGAAGCACCACGGTGCACCCACCCCATATACACACACACACACATATATATATATATATATATATATATATATATATATATATATATATATATATATATATATATATATATTTATTTATTTATTTATTTAAAATAATTACACAAAATTACACAAATGGACTTTTTAAATCATAAGAAGCATATTATTAGTATTAGGGGCCAATGGAAAAAAGGGTGATCATTTAAAAGTAAAAGTAATATATCTGACTTAATCTCAAAATCCTGACTTTCTTTCTGAAGTGAATAAAACGTCTTTTTTACCTCATTTTTTTCTTATATTGTAGAATCTTAGTATTTACTTTTGCCTCAGAATTATGAGATTATCAGAATTCACTTATTTTATTTTTACAATGAATAAAAAAATATTCTGCCTTTTTTCCTGCAATTAATAAACAAATATACCTCTTAAAATGTATCTTATAATGTATATATATGACTTTTTCCCTAGAATTAGGATATTAAAATCAGAGTTCCAACTTTTTTCCCAGAATTAAATTAAAATTTCAGGAATTTGCCTTAATTTGGAAGAAAAAAAATAAAAAGACAAATCTAAAAGTATTTATGAACCAATAATTAATCTGCATTAGTTACCATTTATGAAGATAAATCTTTATTAACGACTAAATTCCATCGTTATATTTGTGGACGACAGCTTCACAAACACAAAGAGGACGAACACAGAACTTTACAGGTTTATTCCAGCGTTCTTCATGAATCCAGAGGTTCTGTGGAGTGTTTCACTTTAGTTTCTCCTCCATCAGTGTAACAGTCACAAATAAAGACTTTTCTGTTGTTAGACACAGGGAATCTGACATTTTAGATTAAATCTGTTGATATTAAACTAAAACAGAACAGATTTAAATTGTCCTCGTGTTTCATTTGAGACGTTTCACAATCAGAAAACGTCTCACGGCAAAAAAAAAATTAAAGCAAATAAAGAAACTGATGATGAACCAACAGAAAATGAAGCTTAGCTGATGAATGTTAAACATTTACAGTCGCTGCAGATTTTAATTCTTTATGATAATGAAATAAAAGACAGAAGATTCTTCATGAACTGATGTTTGCATCAAAAAACACTCGGAAAAGTTCTTTATGCATCAACTGATCCAGAAAAAAGTCTTAAATCTGAGATTAAAATCTAAATTCTGACTTTTTTTCTCCTGCAATGAATGAACGAGTGTATTTTTCTCTGAATTCCGACTTTAATCACAAAATCCAGATGTTTTTCTGAGATTAAAGTGAAAATTCTGACTTTTGACTAATTTTGAGACGACACCATCATCTGAACTAAAACCAGAGCTGCAGGCACATGTTTGTTTGGCAAAATCCACTTAAATCTAATTTAAACCAACCAAACTATGGTTCTTTCAGCAAATTAACAGAAAAAAAACATGTGGAGACATTGACTTATGTTGTAGAATTAACTATAAATGATAGAAAGTCATAAACCACAGATTTAGGCTCTAATAAATATATTAACCGGGGCTTTTCTACGAGTCAAAAGCTGCATTTTTAAGAGAATAAAAAAAAAAAATCCCTTTTTAAAAAGTAAAATAAACAAAACTTCAGGATGATGAACTTCATCCTGAATATTTGGCAGCAGACTGAGGTTTTTCTGTGGATTTTATATTTTATATTATACCATCCGACTCAGAACAAGATGATTAATGTTTTAAACTGTACAAAAAACAACGTTGGTGAATGATTTGTCCGTTTTTTAAAGGTTTTAAAGGAGTAAAGTAACAAGAGAAAACTTAAAACAGGTTTATTTATTCGGTTTTCGTGTGAATTGTTGTATTTTCTTAACACCTCAGCTGTTTATTTAACCCATTTTAGCCCAAGCTGAGTCATTTTATACCCATTTAGAGATTTTTTAGTCATTTTACGCATCTATTTTTCCATTTTGTAGTTTATTCTTTGCAGAAATAATCGTTGCACAAATCAAACCTTTTGTCTAATTTGTCTCTTATGTCATGAGGAAAAAAACCTGCATGAAAAACACTTCAAATATAAAACGACAGTCAAAGACTTAAAGGCTTTAATGGGTTAAACAGACAGAGGTAAAATGACGTGATGGTGCTTCAAGCTGTGGGTTTGAGGCACTAGTTTGTTGGATGTTTGTGTAGACGAGGATGATGAGGAGGATTAATACTAGAGATGATGATGATGATGATGATGATGATGAGGAAGGCTCTAGCTGACAGATTTCAGCTTGGACCAGGGGCTGGTTCCTCGGACCTCCACTGGAGGGTTGTTGGCGAAGAGGTGGTTACACAGGTCGTCCAGAGGAGGTTCAGGGTCTGTGGTGGCGAACTGAGCCGCGTCCTCGATCTCCTTCCTCACCTCGATGTCGATCTCCTGGAGAAAAGAAGCAGAAAGATGTATTTATCAGTTTATTCCATGAAATTATGATTCTATTTATTAATAAACAGGTTATAAACACGTCTATGACCTTTGCCTCTTCTTTAACTAGTTCCTCAGTTATTTAACAGGTTCTATATAATGTAATTAATATAAAACATGTTACCTTAATATTATATATAATGTAATATATAATATAAAGTGTGTGTGTTACCTTTATACTGTAATATGTGGTGGATCCTATTACATCTATATATACACCATAGATTATATATAATATTAAATATCTAGGTACCACACATTATAGATTATATAATTGATTAAATGGCATGTTTAATCCATAACAATCTATAAAATGTGTGCGTTACCTTGACATTTAATATTATATAATATGTGGTATTTTTTATTATATAACATAGTAAATGTTACCTTGGTATTTAATATGATATATATGTGGTATATATAATATTATATATAATATGTGGTATATTATATATAACATGTGGTATATTTAATATTATATATAACGTGGTATATATAATATGTGGTATATTTAATATGATCTATAATATGTGGTATATTTAATATATATATATAACATGTGGTATATTTATTATATATAATATGTGGTATATTTAATATGATATATAATATGTGGTATATATAATATTATATATAATATGTGGTATATTATATATTATATATAATATGTGGTATATTATATATTATATATAATGTGTGGTATATATAATATTATATAGAATATGTGGTATATTTAATATGATATATAATATGTGGTATATTTAATATATATATAACATGTGGTATATTTATTATATATAATATGTGGTATATTTAATATGATATATAATATGTGGTATATATAATATTATATATAACATGTGGTAAATTTAATATGATATATAACATGTGGTATATTTAATATATATATAACATGTGGTATATTTATTATATATAATATGTGGTATATTTAATATGATATATAATATGTGGTATATATAATATTATATATAATATGTGGTATATATAATATTATATAGAATATGTGGTATATTTAATATTATATATAATATGTGGTATATTATATATAATATGTGGTAAATTTAATATGATATATAACATGTGGTATATTTAATATATATATATAACATGTGGTATATTTATTATATATAATATGTGGTATATTTAATATGATATATAATGTGTGGTATATATAATATTATATATAATATGTGGTATATTTAATATGATATATAACATGTGGTATATTATATAAAATATGTGGTATATATATAATATGATATATAACATGTGGTATATTATATATATTACATGTGGTATATTATATATATTACATGTGGTATATTATATATATTACATGTGGTATATTATATATATTACATGTGGTATATTATATATTACATGTGGTATATTATATATAACATGTGGTATATTTAATATTATATATAACATGTGGTATATTATATATAACATGTGGTATATTATATATAACATGTGGTATATATAATATTATATATAACATGTGGTATATATAATATTATATATAACATGTGGTATATTTAATATTATATATAACATGTGGTATATTATATATAACATGTGGTATATTATATATAACATGTGGTATATTATATATAACATGTGGTATATATAATATGATATATAACATGTGGTATATTTAATATTATATATAACATGTGGTATATTTAATATGATATATAACATGTGGTATATATAATATTATATATAATATGTGGTATATTATATATAACGTGTGGTATATTATATATAACGTGTGGTATATTATATATAACGTGTGGTATATTATATATAACATGTGGTATATATAATATTATATATAACGTGTGGTATATTTACCTTGAGCTCCTCGACGGAGGCCATGTTGGTGCTGAGCATGCGGTCCTTCAGCAGAGAGATGGGGTCACTCTTACTACGAACCTCCTGGATCTCCTCACGGGTTCGATAGCTGCTCAGAGACATGAAGGAGGGAAGCTCTAACAGCAGCAGCAGCCGATTATACATAAAGTCCATGAGGAGCATCTATACGGCCATGTTTATCAGGAAGATCAGATTCTCTATTTTATATCTATATCATAAAGCCTCTACAGCAGGAAGGAGACGAACATGAAATCTACTGTGGGAGGTGAAGCAGCACAGTGAGAATTACATTTAAATGTCAGATTAGTATTAATAATATTCTAATACAACACAGTGTTAAATCTGTTTTCATTACCGTAATTACCAGACTATATAAGACACTACTTTTTAATAAATAAATAATAATAAATAAGCAGCTTCTAGTCAAGTACATGTTCACATTTGTTTTTCTAAATTTCTTAAATTCAGGTGCACTCTATAGTCTGGTAATTACGGTAATTGTGTAAACAGGAAGTGGTCAGTCACCTGACTCCAGGATCACTCATGCTGTGTCCATGGTAACGGTAGGTCTGCAGCTCCATCAGAACTGGACCCTGAAGAAAAAGATTTAGTTAAAAATAAAACATAAATACTATAAAATAAAATATAATAGCGTATTTTTAAACTCACCCTCCCAGACCTGCACATGTCAGCAGCCATTCTAGTGGCTTCACGGACACACAGGACGTCCATCCCATCCACCTGGACACAAAAAACACCCGTCTGTATTATATCATCAGCTAAAATATTAAAAAATAAATTAAATTTCATGTCACTAAAACACCTGCTGCAGTCAGAACTGTGAACTCATGATTAATTATGACGTTATCAGCCATAAACTGTAGAAATATCTGTTAATTTATTATTTAAATAAACAGAAGTAACACAGAATTCATTTTGCATCAACAAATATGAGTGTTCAGTTTCTATATTATATATATTCTATTATATAATCAGTATTCAGTTTATTAGCTGGTATTAAAGTACTTTTTAAATAACTGGTTATGGAAGCGTTTACCCTGAGTCCAGGGATGAACTCAGTTGTAGAAGTTATAGTACTGGTTTTACTGGTCAGAGTACTGGTTAAATAACTAGAAATAAATAACTAAAAGGACTAGAACTAAAAGGACCCTAGAGTCCAGGGTTGAACTCTCCTCTCTTGTAGTAATCAGCCCTGGCTGCTGGTCATAGGACTGGTTAAATAGCTGGTTATACTGGTTAGAGGACTGGTTAAATAACAGTTTACCCTGAGTCCAGGGATAAACTCTTAAACACAATTGTAGTAATCAGTACTGGCTGCTGGTTATAGGACTAGTTAAACTAGTTATAGGACTGGTTATACTTGTTATAGAACAGGTTAAAGAACTGGTTATAGGACTGGTTATAGGACTGGTTATAGGACTGGTTATAGGACTAGTTACCCTGAGTCCAGGGATAAACTCTCCTCTCTTGTAGTAATCAGTACTGGCTGCTGGTTATAGGACTGGTTAAACTAGTTATAGGACTGGTTATAATACTGGTTATAGGACTGGTTATAATACTGGTTATAGGACTGGTTATAGGACTGGTTATACTAGTTATAGGACTGGTTAAACTAGTTATAGGACTGGTTATACTAGTTATAGGACTGGTTATACTAGTTATAGGACTGGTTAAACTAGTTATAGGACTGGTTATAGGACTGGTTATACTAGTTATAGGACTGGTTAAACTAGTTATAGGACTGGTTATAGTACTGGTTATACTAGTTATAGGACTGGTTAAATTAGTTATAGTACTAGTTACCCTGAGTCCAGGGATGAACTCTCTTCTCTTGTAGTAATCAGTACTGGCTGCTGGTTATAGGACTGGTTAAACTAGTTATAGGACTAGTTATAGGACTGGTTAAACTAGTTATAGGAATGGTTCTACTGGTTATAGGACTGGTTAAACTAGTTATAGGACTGGTTATACTAGTTATAGGACTGGTTAAACTAGTTATAGGACTGGTTATACTGGTTATAGAACTAGTTACCCTGAGTCCAGGGATGAACTCTCATCTCTTGTAGTAATCAGTACTGGCTGCTGGTTATAGGGCTGGTTAAACTAGTTATAGGACTGGTTATACTGGTTATAGGACTAGTTACCCTGAGTCCAGGGATGAACTCTCCTCTCTAGTAGTAATCAGTACTGGCTGCTGGTTATAGGGCTGGTTAAGCTAGTTATAGGACTGGTTAAACTAGTTATAGGACTAGTTACCCTGAGTCCAGGGATAAACTCTCCTCTCTTGTAGTAATCAGTACTGGCTGCTGGTTATAGGACTGGTTAAAGTAGTTATAGGACTGGTTATAATACTGGTTATACTGGTTATAGGACTGGTTATACTAGTTACAGGACTGGTTATAGGACTGGTTATACTAGTTACAGGACTGGTTAAACTAGTTATAGGACTGGTTATAGGACTGGTTATACTAGTTATAGGACTGGTTAAACTAGTTATAGTACTAGTTACCCTGAGTCCAGGGATGAACTCTCCTCTCTTGTAGTAATCAGTACTGGCTGCTGGTTAAACTAGTTATAGGACTGGTTCTACTGGTTATAGGACTGGTTAAACTAGTTATAGGACTGGTTATACTGGTTATAGAACTAGTTACCCTGAGTCCAGGGATAAACTCTCCTCTCTTGTAGTAATCAGTACTGGCTGCTGGTTATAGGGCTGGTTAAACTAGTTATAGGACTGGTTCTACTGGTTATAGGACTGGTTAAACTAGTTATAGGACTGGTTATACTGGTTATAGGACTAGTTACCCTGAGTCCAGGGATGAACTCTCCTCTCTTGTAGTAATCAGTACTGGCTGCTGGTTATAGGGCTGGTTAAACTAGTTATAGGACTGGTTCTACTGGTTATAGGACTGGTTAAACTAGTTATAGGACTGGTTAAACTAGTTATAGGACTGGTTAAACTAGTTATAGGACTAGTTACCCTGAGTCCAGGGATGAACTCTCCTCTCTTGTAGTAATCAGTACTGGCTGCTGCTCTCTCCACTGACGTTCCCATCCCGTATCTGTTGTTCTCACAGATGAAAATCAGAGGCAGCTTCCACAGAGCCGCCATGTTGTAGGTTTCAAAGATCTGACCCTGGAAAGATCATAAAAAAGCTTTTATTCCACATTGTTTAGTTGTTTAAAATCAAAAACAATGACAAGAGACTTGAAGTCATGAAGTCGCTAAAAAACTTTAAAATAAGGGTTTGAAAATTGTTGGAAACCTCTTGGATAAAGGACAACTCCACAGTATTTAATGCAGTAAAGTCATTTTTAGATGTTTTAATTCAGAAAAGTTAGGTATGGGACCTTTATTGTCTTATATAGACATGTTAGGATTGTTAATTTACAGAATAAGTTTGGTATTTGGAGAAAAACTAATGAATTAAGCTGCTATCAATCCCAAAAACATATAGTATTCAAACAGCATGAATCAGTAATTAGTGTCCTTACCTGATTGGCTGCTCCGTCACCATAGAGACAAACGCACAGCTCGTTGTTGCCCTGATATTTACAGGCCAGAGCTACACCTGCACCCAGAGGAACCTGAGGAGGACAAATACCATGAATCAGGCTTAATAAATACCATGAATGCACCTTAATAAATACCATGAATCCACCTTAATAAATACCATGAATCCACCTTAATAAATACCATGAATCCAGCTTAATACCATGAATCCACCTTAATAAATACCATGAATCCAGCCTAATAAATACCATGAATCCAGCTTAATAAATACCATGAATCCACCTTAATAAATACCATGAATCAGGCTTAATAAATACCATGAATCAGGCTTAATAAATACCATGAATCAGGCTTAATAAATACCATGAATCCACCTTAATAAATACCATGAATCCAGCCTAATAAATACCATGAATCAGGCTTAATAAATACCATGAATCAGGCTTAATAAATACCATGAATCCACCTTAATAAATACCATGAATCCACCTTAATAAATACCATGAATCCACCTTAATAAATACCATGAATCCACCTTAATAAATACCATGAATCCACCTTAATAAATACCATGAATCCACCTTAATAAATACCATGAATCCACCTTAATAAATACCATGAATCCACCTTAATACCATGAATCCAGCCTAATAAATACCATGAATCCAGCCTAATAAAAACCATGAATCCACCTTAATAAATACCATGAATCCACCTTAATAAATACCATGAATCCACCTTAATAAATACCATGAATCCACCTTAATAAATACCATGAATCCACCTTAATAAATACCATGAATCCACCTTAATAAATACCATGAATCCACCTTAATAAATACCATGAATCCACCTTAATAAATACCATGAATCCACCTTAATAAATACCATGAATCCACCTTAATAAATACCATGAATCCACCTTAATAAATACCATGAATCCACCTTAATAAATACCATGAATCCACCTTAATAAATACCATGAATCCACCTTAATAAATACCATGAATCCAGCCTAATAAATACCATGAATCCAGCCTAATAAATACCATGAATCCACCTTAATAAATACCATGAATCCACCTTAATAAATACATCAATATTACAGTAGAAGCATCAACTCCAGCCTGTATAAAACCTCCACAAACAGCTGACAACAGACCGGTTCTACTCGTAGATTCATGTTTACACAACATTCAGAACACGAGTCGCTGCTTTTACATCTTTTCGGTGAGTTAAGAGACAAGAAAGAAGAAGATTTTAGTTTATAAAGTTCAATAATTAACCTGAGCTCCGACGATTCCGTTTCCTCCGTAGAAATTCTTGCAGTACATGTGCATGGAGCCTCCTTTACCCTTCGCTATTCCACCTCTTCTACCTGCAATTAAACATAATAAATATATTAAAATGCCACCTCTTCTACCTGTAATTAAACATAATAAATATATTAAAATGCCACCTCTTCTACCTGCATAAATTATATAATTGCAGAGAAAAACAGAGATGAACTGAAGCTGTTTCTGTCTCGGTTTGATGACAACAGGAAGTGATAGAACGATAAACCAGAGTCTGAACCCACCGGTGAGTTCGGCCATGATCTCCTTGACGGTTCCTCCTCTGGTGTAGGTGTAACCGTGGGCCCGGTACGCTGTGATCAGGTGATCCGACAGGTTGATTCCTGCTTCGATTCCCACGGCACAGGCTTCCTGACAGGAGAAAATACACTTAATCAGGAGGAATACTGGCGTCTGACATGGATTTATACAGATTTAGACTGAAACAGAGCTGATTTATCTATTAGATTCCAACTATTCTGATATTAAATTAATGGATTTGAGTCATTTTTAAGTAGAAAATGTCCTGTTTTAAGGAAATAAGATTAAAA
The DNA here is from genome assembly GCA_030544235.1 of Lepturacanthus savala. Classification (NCBI taxonomy): domain Eukaryota; kingdom Metazoa; phylum Chordata; class Actinopteri; order Scombriformes; family Trichiuridae; genus Lepturacanthus; species Lepturacanthus savala. Next base: position 2,737,325 of record CM060479.1, read on the forward strand.
TATCAATGTTTTGTGTCCATATTTCCTTATTTTTTAATCTTATATTTTACCATATTTGACCTAAATCAAGAAAAAAAGATCAATTATTGTCAACAATCACATTAATCAACAACTATTTTGATGAAAACTAATCGATTTGAGTCATTTTTTAAGAAGAAAATGTCTAAATTCTCTGGTTCCAGCTTCTCTTCTCTGATTATTTCCTGGTTTCTTTAGTCTCTATAATAATAAACTGATGATCTTTGGGTTGTGGACAAAAAAAAAGGTAAGAAAACTAATTATTTGATTATATTTAGTAGATTTACCTTATTATTGGGCTGTATTAAGTTATTTCAAGCAATTAAATCTAGAAATAAACCTATTTTATCTTATTTTAACACTTATCTGGACTCATCTCTAGATATAAAACCCAGTGGAATTGTCTTGCTGCATAAACAGATAATTTTACTATTTTTATCCTCATATTTAGTGTTTATATCTTATTTTAAGCCATATTTTGATGCGTTTGACACATTCTTAAAGAAGAAAATGTCTAAATTCTCTGGTTCCAGCTTCTCTTCTCTGATTATTTCCTGGTTTCTTTAATCTTCTATAATAATAAATTGATGATTTTTGGGTTGTGGACAAAAAAAAAAGACGTTTTAGTGCAGCGATTATTATAATAATCAATTAGTTGCCAACTATTTTGAGTCCATTTAAAGAAAAAACTTTTCTTCTGTTTTATCAACCAAACAACTAATCAATTAATACTTTCCATAATTAATAGATTAATTGACGATTAAAAGAGTTGAAGTTTTTCTTTTTGTTTTAAGACAGCAAGATCATCATAATTTTGACTTTTTATCATAGTTTTTCAATTCAATCTTGTTTTAATACATAAAAAGTAAAAATTATGTATGAGAACAAGATTAAATTGAAAAGATATCATAAAAAATAAAATAAAATCATAGTTTTTCAATTTAATATTGTTTTCATTCCTCAATTGTGAGGAAAAACTCATAATACCCAAATTATCTACTAAATATTGAACTAATTAAACTAAACTTTTTGTAGTGTATCCTATTAAATCCATTTGGATTTAATGTGTATTTCTCTCTATATTTGTGACAACCCATTACAGTAAACATATATACGTGTGTGTGTGTTGGTCTGGACAAAGAAAATCATATTTATTTTATTATAAATAAGGTTTTACTGCACCTGTCCGTCGTACAGGTGACAGAACCCCCTGATGATCTTCTGCTTGTAGAGCTGATCGGCCTTCAGCTCCATCCTCCTCATGGTCTGCATGGTGCGGTAATACTGGAGACCTTCATCACGCGTCATCACCACCTCGGTGGCCGGAGCCTCGTCCAGCTTGAAGGTGTCACATTTCTAGAAAATAGAGAAATAACCGTAAATAACTCGTCGATCGGTTTAGCATAAAAACACAATGAGGGCTTGAAATAAACCTTTATTTCAAAGGTGGCCTGGGTGGCGAAGTCAGCGTAGGAACGAGCCGACGTCACGACGGCTCCTCCCTGAGGAAGAGAACCAATAAATAAATGTTAGAGCAAACAAAAATCAGTTCAGTTCATCTCAACTAAAATAATAATAAATATTTACATGATTAATTAACCTTCAAATAACTAAACAGGAGAAATGACATTTAACTCAAGATTCATTAACAGACTAATAAATACACTGAAATATACTGAAGTACAAATAAAGATTCATTGAACTGGAGACAAACACTATAAATGGAAGAAGTTGGGAAATATATTGATTGAATAAATATTACATGAGTGAACATTCGAGTTAAAACTTTATGGATGAATAACACAAATTTCTCCTCTTATTCAATATATAATAATATAGATCTGCTTCATTTTCAACCAGATTTGACAAAGATATTATGGTGACTGTTGTTGATTGACAATAAATGATCAGTTATCAAAGGAGGAGATAAAAGAGGCGACAGAAACATCAGGAACTTTATGTTTGTCTTGTGAAATCATCAAGGACGTTGGTGAATCTGCCAAATTAAGCTGCCGACTCAGAAAAAGATGCAATAAAACTACTTTATAAAATAAATTTATGCCTTTATGTTTGACTAAAACATATAGAAGCTTAAGAAACAAATGATATGAAGTGGAATAATAATGGATTAGAATTCTATTTACTTTATTCTATACAGTTTATATAAGGTATAATAAACTCTCTAGTCTTTTTAAACTTTCCTTTAAAACGATTATATCATATTGATTAGTTTTAGTGCTGATGGTAAAAGTATCTTGGATGTGCATAAAAAGTGCAATAACATAACATATTGAATATAGCCAATATTACAGATAACACATTTTAATACAATAAGCCCTAGCAGTCACAAATAAAAGTGTAAATAAGAGAAACTAAAGGGCATTTAATTATTAACTGAAATATACAGAAATAGATTGAAATGCATTGACATATACAGAGATACACTGAAATATACTAAAATACATTGAAATACACTGAAATAGACTGAAATAGACTGTACAGTACACTGTGTACACACTGAATAATACATTGAAAGATATTGAAATATGCTGAAAAACAAAAATAAACACTTCCGGGAAAACTAAAGGGTATTTATCTATTAACCAAACAGTGCAGTGATATATTATATATATATATATTATTGAGCTGAGGTTGCTGTGCAGACTTTAGCTGTAGTAGCATAACAGGACTCGGCCTCACAAGGTCAGAACCGCGGCGACAGCTTCGGTCTCAGTGACAGTTTCGGGGGTTTCGTGGTTAAACTGCGGTTTATCGGACTGGATCAGGACGTTCTCCGGGTTTTTAAACCGTGTAACTTACGTTCCTCTGAGCGCAGGCTCTCAGCACACCGGAGATATTGGTCAGCATCTTTACCAGCTCTACTCACTCCGCCGCTGCGTCCTTCTCAGCCGCTGCCCTCACTTCCGGCTACGCTGCCTCTTTATTCTTCTTCTGCGGTGACGTCACCGCTGCAGCTGAACTCTGCCGCCCCCCGCTGGCGGTTCGGTGGAAACGCACCCGCTGGTGAGTTTTCAAAGTCAGCTTTATTGACAAAAACCACATGTACAGGTTGCACACACAGAGTTTTAAGTTACAGCGCCCCCTAGGCTCACAGTGAACATTAAAACGTCTGTTAAACACAATAAAACATGATGACTAACATAATATAGCAACATAAACAAAAATAAGGCTTGTATATAATACAAAAAGTACATGATGAAGCTCAATGTTAAAATAAGCATGTTATAATATCACTTAAAATGGTATAAGATACAGAATGAAAACATAAACAGTAAAAAAAAACTCACATAAATAAATTATATATGAAATGCGAGATCATGTTACATTGATGGATAATGAAATATACTGAAATATAGTGAAATACATTGAAATATACTGAAATATGGTAAAAAAAAATACCCTGAAATATAGTGAAATACATTGAAATATACTGAAATACACTGATACACTAAAATACCCTGGAATATACTGAAAAACACTGAAATATGGTAAAAAATACCCTGAAATATACTGAAAAACAGTGAAATACACTAAAATACCCTGGAATATACTGAAAAACAGTGAAATACACTAAAATACCCTGGAATATACTGAAAAACACTGAAATATAATGAAATACACTAAACTATTTTGAAATATACTGTAATACACTGAAATATGGTGAAATCTACTAAAACACACTGAAATATACTAAAATATATTAATATATATTATATACAACTATGATGAAATATATTGAATTACGCTGAAATATACTGAAATACATTGTAACATGGTAAAAAAAAAACACTGAAATAGACTGAAATATATTGAAATACACTGAATTATAATGAAATACACTGAAATATACTAAAATATACTGAACTACAATGAAATATATTGAAATATGCTGAAATATGGTAAAAAAATACCCTGAAATATACTGAAAAACACTGAAATATACTGAAAAACACTGAAATACACTGAAATATGGTAAAAAAATACCCTGAAATATACTAAAATATAATATATATTATATACAACTATGATGAAATATATTGAATTATGCTGAAATACACTGAAATATGGTAAAAAAAAATACACTGAAATATAGTGAAATCTACTAAAATACACTGAAATATACTAAAATATACTGAACTACAATGAAATATATTGAAATACACTGAATTATAATGAAATACACTAAAATACGGTGAAACCCCCCCAAAAACAGACTGAAATATATTGAAATACACTGAATTATACTAAACTAAACTGAAATACAATTAGATATACTGAAAGACTGAATCTATTTAGTAATACTAAATAAATATACTGATGCTTTGCCCATAAAGGTGATGTATGCTCAGCTGCTGAGTCTGGAACTTGACCCTCTACTCCAGGAAACCTTGTTCAGAGGAATTCACCAGAGATATGAAGACATCAGCCTTTGTCCCAACTCTCTACCTCTGTCTTCAACCAACTCTTCAACCATCTCCACATCTCACCACTCGTCAGCAGCAGAAGCTGCAGGACAGAAACCTCCAGCAGCTTCTTTGCTCTCCACAGATTATCCAGCTGCTTTCAGAGTCTCAGACCTGCAGGAACCAGGACTCAACGAGGTCCAGCGAGCACCACTGAAGCGACTCAGGCCTGGTTCTACACCCAGAAACACGGATGAACAACGAAGGATCAACTTCACCACAAACAGCAGAGCTGCTGCAGCATCTTCAGCCATGTGAAGGAAGCAGAACCTTCCTTCCTTTCATAGACTGGTAACACGACAGAACATTAACATGGTTAAACAGCACTGATGAACTTTGTTACTGTTTAGATTTTAGGCTGCAGTTCACTGGGTTTTAGGCTTGAAAGGAGGTTTATTTAGATGTTAGAGTCCCAACCTGCATGATACTAACCTCTGTAACAACACACCATGAAACACACAAGCACGGTCGGCCATTTTGGCTCACATGGCCTGAACTACATAGAACAGCCACCACGGCAGCCATGTTTGTAGTTCCCCCACAGACACACACGTTCACATGTATATGGACCCATTCAGTTTAGATTGTTATGCTGTGTTTTTACTTTTGTGTTTTATGAATAAATCCTTTTGAGAAATACATGCTGCCTCTTTAATGTTGTACAATGATGAATTATTCCAACTTCTACTGTAGAACTCTGAATCCTTCATTAATAACTATTAATACAATGATCCTGGTTTCTATTATTAAGTTAATTGTTAATCAGACTAATCAGACAAATAGTATAATAATAGTTTTTTACAATGACACACAAGTTCCAAAGGTCATAGAGACTTCCTATGAAAAGATAGTGATATTTCTTGGACGACATGTTATAGTATGACTTTTTATAACAACATGCTATAGTATAACTTTTTATAACAACATGCTATAGTATGACTTTTTATAACAACATGCTATAGTATAACTTTTTTTTAACAACATGCTATAGTATAACTTTTTATAACAACATGCTATAGTATGACTTTTTATAACAACATGCTATAGTATAACTTTTTATAACAACATGCTATAGTATGACTTTTTATAACAACATGCTATAGTATAACTTTTTATAACAACATGCTATAGTATAACTTTTTATAACAACATGCTATAGTATGACTTTTTATAACAACATGCTATAGTATAACTTTTTATAACAACATGCTATAGTATAACTTTTTTTTAACAACATGCTATAGTATAACTTTTTTTTAACAACATGCTATAGTATAACTTTTTTTTAACAACATGCTATAGTATGACTTTTTTTTAACAACATGCTATAGTATGACTTTTTTTAACGACATGCTATAGTATAACTTTTTTTAACGACATGCTATAGTATAACTTTTTATAACATGCTATAGTATAACTTTTTTTTAACAACATGCTATAGTATGACTTTTTTTAACGACATGTTATAGTATGACTTTTTTTTAACAACATGCTATAGTATGACTTTTTTTAACGACATGTTATAGTATGACTTTTTTTTAACAACATGCTATAGTATGACTTTTTTTGGGCGACATGCTATAGTATGACTTATTTTAGATGACATGCTATAGTATGACTTTTTTTATACGACATGCTATAGTATGACTTTTTATAACAACATGCTATAGTATGACTTTTTTTGGACAACATGCTATAGTATGACTTTTTTTAGATGACATGCTATAGTATGACTTTTTTTTAACGACATGCTATAGTATGACTTTTTTTAACGACATGCTATAGTATGACTTTTTTTTAACAACATGCTATAGTATGACTTTTTATAACAACATGCTATAGTATGACTTTTTTTAGACGACATGCTATAGTATGACTTTTTTTAGACGACATGCTATAGTATGACTTTTTTTAACGACATGCTATAGTATGACTTTTTTTTAACAACATGCTATAGTATGACTTTTTATAACAACATGCTATAGTATGACTTTTTTTGGGCGACATGCTATAGTATGACTTTTTTTAACGACATGCTATAGTATGACTTTTTTTAACGACATGCTATAGTATGACTTTTTTTTAACAACATGCTATAGTATGACTTTTTATAACAACATGCTATAGTATGACTTTTTTTAGACGACATGCTATAGTATGACTTTTTTTAGACGACATGCTATAGTATGACTTTTTTTAGACGACATGCTATAGTATGACTTTTTTTAGACGACATGCTATAGTATGACTTTTTTTATACGACATGCTATAGTATGACTTTTTTTGGACAACATGCTATAGTATGACTTTTTATAACAACATGCTATAGTATGACTTTTTTTAGACAACATGCTATAGTATGACTTTTTTTAACAACATGCTATAGTATGACTTTTTTTATACGACATGCTATAGTATGACTTTTTTTGGACAACATGCTATAGTATGACTTTTTTTAGACGACATGCTATACTATGACTTTTTTTGGGCGACATGCTATAGTATGACTTTTTTTGGGCGACATGCTATAGTATGACTTTTTTTAGATGACATGCTATAGTATGACTTTTTTTTAACGACATGCTATAGTATGACTTTTTTTAACGACATGCTATAGTATGACTTTTTTTAACGACATGCTATAGTATGACTTTTTTTGGACAACATGCTATAGTATGACTTTTTATAACAACATGCTATAGTATGACTTTTTTTAGACGACATGCTATACTATGACTTTTTTTGGGCGACATGCTATAGTATGACTTTTTTTGGGCGACATGCTATAGTATGACTTTTTTTAGATGACATGCTATAGTATGACTTTTTTTTAACGACATGCTATAGTATGACTTTTTTTAACGACATGCTATAGTATGACTTTTTTTAACGACATGCTATAGTATGACTTTTTTTAACGACATGCTATAGTATGACTTTTTTTAACGACATGCTATAGTATGACTTTTTTTAACGACATGCTATAGTATGACTTTTTTTAACAACATGCTATAGTATGACTTTTTTTTAACAACATGCTATAGTATGACTGTTTTTAGACGACATGCTATAGTATGACTTTTTTTAACGACATGCTATAGTATGACTTTTTTTAACGACATGCTATAGTATGACTTTTTTTAGATGACATGCTATAGTATGACTTTTTATAACAACATGCTATAGTATGACTTTTTTTGGACAACATGCTATAGTATGACTTTTTTTGGACAACATGCTATAGTATGACTTTTTTTAGACGACATGCTATAGTATGACTTTTTTTATACGACATGCTATAGTATGACTTTTTTTAACGACATGCTATAGTATGACTTTTTTTAGATGACATGCTATAGTATGACTTTTTTTGGGCGACATGCTATAGTATGACTTTTTTTTAACGACATGCTATAGTATGACTTTTTTTAACGACATGCTATAGTATGACTTTTTTTAGATGACATGCTATAGTATGACTTTTTTTAACGACATACTATAGTATGACTTTTTTTAGATGACATGCTATAGTATGACTTTTTTTGGGCGACATGCTATAGTATGACTTTTTTTTAACGACATGCTATAGTATGACTTTTTTTAACGACATGCTATAGTATGACTTTTTTTAACGACATGCTATAGTATGACTTTTTTTAGACGACATGCTGTAGTATGACTTTTTTTAACGACATGCTATAGTATGACTTTTTTTAGACGACATGCTATAGTATGACTTTTTTTAACGACATGCTATAGTATGACTTTTTTTAGACGACATGCTATAGTATGACTTTTTTTTAACGACATGCTGTAGTATGACTTTTTTTAACGACATGCTATAGTATGACTTTTTTTAACGACATGCTATAGTATGACTTTTTTTAACGACATGCTATAGTATGACTTTTTTTAACAACATGCTATAGTATGGCTTTTTTTAACGACATGCTATAGTATGACTTTTTTTAACGACATGCTATAGTATGACTTTTTTTGGGCGACATGCTATAGTATGACTTTTTTTAGATGACATGCTATAGTATGACTTTTTTTGGGCGACATGTTATAGTATGACTTTTTTGGGCGACATGTTATAGTATGACTTTTTTTAACGACATGCTATAGTATGACTTTTTTTGGGCGACATGCTATAGTATGACTTTTTTTAACGACATGCTATAGTATGACTTTTTTTGGGCAACATGCTATAGTATGACTTTTTTTAACAACATGCTATAGTATGACTTTTTTTAACAACATGCTATAGTATGACTTTTTTTAGACGACATGCTATAGTATGACTTTTTTTAACGACATGCTATAGTATGACTTTTTATAACAACATGCTATAGTTTTTTTGGGCGACATGCTATAGTATGACTTTTTTTAGATGACATGCTATAGTATGACTTTTTATAACAACATGCTATAGTATGACTTTTTTTATACGACATGCTATAGTATGACTTTTTTTATACGACATGCTATAGTATGACTTTTTTTAACAACATGCTATAGTATGACTTTTTTTAATGACATGCTATAGTATGACTTTTTTTAGACGACATGCTATAGTATGACTTTTTATAACAACATGCTATAGTATGACTTTTTTTATACGACATGCTATAGTATGACTTTTTTTATACGACATGCTATAGTATGACTTTTTTTAACAACATGCTATAGTATGACTTTTTTTAATGACATGCTATAGTATGACTTTTTTTAGACGACATGCTATAGTATGACTTTTTATAACAACATGCTATAGTATGACTTTTTTTTAACGACATGCTATAGTATGACTTTTTTTAACGACATGCTATAGTATGACTTTTTTTAGATGACATGCTATAGTATGACTTTTTTTGGGCGACATACTATAGTATGACTTTTTTTTAACGACATGCTGTTGTATGACTTTTTTTAACGACATGCTATAGTATGACTTTTTTTAACGACATGCTATAGTATGACTTTTTTTAGACGACATGCTGTAGTATGACTTTTTTTAACGACATGCTATAGTATGACTTTTTTTAGACGACATGCTATAGTATGACTTTTTTTAACGACATGCTATAGTATGACTTTTTTTAGACGACATGCTATAGTATGACTTTTTTTTAACGACATGCTGTAGTATGACTTTTTTTAACGACATGCTATAGTATGACTTTTTTTAACGACATGCTATAGTATGAATTTTTTTAACGACATGTTATAGTATGACTTTTTTTAACAACATGCTATAGTATGGCTTTTTTTAACGACATGCTATAGTATGACTTTTTTTAACGACATGCTATAGTATGACTTTTTTTGGGCGACATGCTATAGTATGACTTTTTTTAGATGACATGCTATAGTATGACTTTTTTTGGGCGACATGCTATAGTATGACTTTTTTTAACGACATGCTATAGTATGACTTTTTTTGGGCGACATGTTATAGTATGACTTTTTTTAACGACATGCTATAGTATGACTTTTTTTGGGCGACATGCTATAGTATGACTTTTTTTAACGACATGCTATAGTATGACTTTTTTTGGGCAACATGCTATAGTATGACTTTTTTTAACATGCTATAGTATGACTTTTTTTAACAACATGCTATAGTATGACTTTTTTTAGACGACATGCTATAGTATGACTTTTTTTAACGACATGCTATAGTATGACTTTTTTTAACGACATGCTATAGTATGACTTTTTTTAGACGACATGCTATAGTATGACTTTTTTTTTAACAACATGCTATAGTATGACTTTTTTTAGACGACATGCTATAGTATGACTTTTTATAACAACATGCTATAGTTTTTTTGGGCGACATGCTATAGTATGACTGTTTTTAGATGACATGCTATAGTATGACTTTTTTTGGACAACATGCTATAGTATGACTTTTTTTAGATGACATGCTATAGTATGACTTTTTATAACAACATGCTATAGTATGACTTTTTTTATACGACATGCTATAGTATGACTTTTTTTATACGACATGCTATAGTATGACTTTTTTTATACGACATGCTATAGTATGACTTTTTTTAACAACATGCTATAGTATGACTTTTTTTAATGACATGCTATAGTATGACTTTTTTTAGACGACATGCTATAGTATGACTTTTTATAACAACATGCTATAGTATGACTTTTTTTTAACGACATGCTATAGTATGACTTTTTTTAACGACATGCTATAGTATGACTTTTTTTAGATGACATGCTATAGTATGACTTTTTTTGGGCGACATGCTATAGTATGACTTTTTTTGGGCGACATGCTATAGTATGACTTTTTTTTAACGACATGCTGTTGTATGACTTTTTTTAACGACATGCTATAGTATGACTTTTTTTAACGACATGCTATAGTATGACTTTTTTTAGACGACATGCTGTAGTATGACTTTTTTTAACGACATGCTATAGTATGACTTTTTTTAGACGACATGCTATAGTATGACTTTTTTTAACGACATGCTATAGTATGACTTTTTTTAGACGACATGCTATAGTATAACTTTTTTTTAACGACATGCTGTAGTATGACTTTTTTTAACGACATGCTATAGTATGACTTTTTTTAACGACATGCTATAGTATGAATTTTTTTAACGACATGTTATAGTATGACTTTTTTTAACAACATGCTATAGTATGGCTTTTTTTAACGACATGCTATAGTATGACTTTTTTTAACGACATGCTATAGTATGACTTTTTTTGGGCGACATGCTATAGTATGACTTTTTTTAGATGACATGCTATAGTATGACTTTTTTTGGGCGACATGCTATAGTATGACTTTTTTTAACGACATGCTATAGTATGACTTTTTTTGGGCGACATGTTATAGTATGACTTTTTTTAACGACATGCTATAGTATGACTTTTTTTGGGCGACATGCTATAGTATGACTTTTTTTAACGACATGCTATAGTATGACTTTTTTTGGGCAACATGCTATAGTATGAATTTTTTTAACAACATGCTATAGTATGACTTTTTTTAACAACATGCTATAGTATGACTTTTTTTAGACGACATGCTATAGTATGACTTTTTTTAACGACATGCTATAGTATGACTTTTTTTAGATGACATGCTATAGTATGACTTTTTTTGGGCGACATGCTATAGTATGACTTTTTTTTAACGACATGCTATAGTATGACTTTTTTTAACGACATGCTATAGTATGACTTTTTTTAGATGACATGCTATAGTATGACTTTTTTTAACGACATACTATAGTATGACTTTTTTTAGATGACATGCTATAGTATGACTTTTTTTGGGCGACATGCTATAGTATGACTTTTTTTTAACGACATGCTATAGTATGACTTTTTTTAACGACATGCTATAGTATGACTTTTTTTAACGACATGCTATAGTATGACTTTTTTTAGACGACATGCTGTAGTATGACTTTTTTTAACGACATGCTATAGTATGACTTTTTTTAGACGACATGCTATAGTATGACTTTTTTTAACGACATGCTATAGTATGACTTTTTTTAGACGACATGCTATAGTATGACTTTTTTTTAACGACATGCTGTAGTATGACTTTTTTTAACGACATGCTATAGTATGACTTTTTTTAACGACATGCTATAGTATGACTTTTTTTAACGACATGCTATAGTATGACTTTTTTTAACAACATGCTATAGTATGGCTTTTTTTAACGACATGCTATAGTATGACTTTTTTTAACGACATGCTATAGTATGACTTTTTTTGGGCGACATGCTATAGTATGACTTTTTTTAGATGACATGCTATAGTATGACTTTTTTTGGGCGACATGTTATAGTATGACTTTTTTGGGCGACATGTTATAGTATGACTTTTTTTAACGACATGCTATAGTATGACTTTTTTTGGGCGACATGCTATAGTATGACTTTTTTTAACGACATGCTATAGTATGACTTTTTTTGGGCAACATGCTATAGTATGACTTTTTTTAACAACATGCTATAGTATGACTTTTTTTAACAACATGCTATAGTATGACTTTTTTTAGACGACATGCTATAGTATGACTTTTTTTAACGACATGCTATAGTATGACTTTTTATAACAACATGCTATAGTTTTTTTGGGCGACATGCTATAGTATGACTTTTTTTAGATGACATGCTATAGTATGACTTTTTATAACAACATGCTATAGTATGACTTTTTTTATACGACATGCTATAGTATGACTTTTTTTATACGACATGCTATAGTATGACTTTTTTTAACAACATGCTATAGTATGACTTTTTTTAATGACATGCTATAGTATGACTTTTTTTAGACGACATGCTATAGTATGACTTTTTATAACAACATGCTATAGTATGACTTTTTTTATACGACATGCTATAGTATGACTTTTTTTATACGACATGCTATAGTATGACTTTTTTTAACAACATGCTATAGTATGACTTTTTTTAATGACATGCTATAGTATGACTTTTTTTAGACGACATGCTATAGTATGACTTTTTATAACAACATGCTATAGTATGACTTTTTTTTAACGACATGCTATAGTATGACTTTTTTTAACGACATGCTATAGTATGACTTTTTTTAGATGACATGCTATAGTATGACTTTTTTTGGGCGACATACTATAGTATGACTTTTTTTTAACGACATGCTGTTGTATGACTTTTTTTAACGACATGCTATAGTATGACTTTTTTTAACGACATGCTATAGTATGACTTTTTTTAGACGACATGCTGTAGTATGACTTTTTTTAACGACATGCTATAGTATGACTTTTTTTAGACGACATGCTATAGTATGACTTTTTTTAACGACATGCTATAGTATGACTTTTTTTAGACGACATGCTATAGTATGACTTTTTTTTAACGACATGCTGTAGTATGACTTTTTTTAACGACATGCTATAGTATGACTTTTTTTAACGACATGCTATAGTATGAATTTTTTTAACGACATGTTATAGTATGACTTTTTTTAACAACATGCTATAGTATGGCTTTTTTTAACGACATGCTATAGTATGACTTTTTTTAACGACATGCTATAGTATGACTTTTTTTGGGCGACATGCTATAGTATGACTTTTTTTAGATGACATGCTATAGTATGACTTTTTTTGGGCGACATGCTATAGTATGACTTTTTTTAACGACATGCTATAGTATGACTTTTTTTGGGCGACATGTTATAGTATGACTTTTTTTAACGACATGCTATAGTATGACTTTTTTTGGGCGACATGCTATAGTATGACTTTTTTTAACGACATGCTATAGTATGACTTTTTTTGGGCAACATGCTATAGTATGACTTTTTTTAACATGCTATAGTATGACTTTTTTTAACAACATGCTATAGTATGACTTTTTTTAGACGACATGCTATAGTATGACTTTTTTTAACGACATGCTATAGTATGACTTTTTTTAACGACATGCTATAGTATGACTTTTTTTAGACGACATGCTATAGTATGACTTTTTTTTTAACAACATGCTATAGTATGACTTTTTTTAGACGACATGCTATAGTATGACTTTTTATAACAACATGCTATAGTTTTTTTGGGCGACATGCTATAGTATGACTGTTTTTAGATGACATGCTATAGTATGACTTTTTTTGGACAACATGCTATAGTATGACTTTTTTTAGATGACATGCTATAGTATGACTTTTTATAACAACATGCTATAGTATGACTTTTTTTATACGACATGCTATAGTATGACTTTTTTTATACGACATGCTATAGTATGACTTTTTTTAACAACATGCTATAGTATGACTTTTTTTAATGACATGCTATAGTATGACTTTTTTTAGACGACATGCTATAGTATGACTTTTTATAACAACATGCTATAGTATGACTTTTTTTTAACGACATGCTATAGTATGACTTTTTTTAACGACATGCTATAGTATGACTTTTTTTAGATGACATGCTATAGTATGACTTTTTTTGGGCGACATGCTATAGTATGACTTTTTTTGGGCGACATGCTATAGTATGACTTTTTTTTAACGACATGCTGTTGTATGACTTTTTTTAACGACATGCTATAGTATGACTTTTTTTAACGACATGCTATAGTATGACTTTTTTTAGACGACATGCTGTAGTATGACTTTTTTTAACGACATGCTATAGTATGACTTTTTTTAGACGACATGCTATAGTATGACTTTTTTTAACGACATGCTATAGTATGACTTTTTTTAGACGACATGCTATAGTATAACTTTTTTTTAACGACATGCTGTAGTATGACTTTTTTTAACGACATGCTATAGTATGACTTTTTTTAACGACATGCTATAGTATGAATTTTTTTAACGACATGTTATAGTATGACTTTTTTTAACAACATGCTATAGTATGGCTTTTTTTAACGACATGCTATAGTATGACTTTTTTTAACGACATGCTATAGTATGACTTTTTTTGGGCGACATGCTATAGTATGACTTTTTTTAGATGACATGCTATAGTATGACTTTTTTTGGGCGACATGCTATAGTATGACTTTTTTTAACGACATGCTATAGTATGACTTTTTTTGGGCGACATGTTATAGTATGACTTTTTTTAACGACATGCTATAGTATGACTTTTTTTGGGCGACATGCTATAGTATGACTTTTTTTAACGACATGCTATAGTATGACTTTTTTTGGGCAACATGCTATAGTATGACTTTTTTTAACAACATGCTATAGTATGACTTTTTTTAACAACATGCTATAGTATGACTTTTTTTAGACGACATGCTATAGTATGACTTTTTTTAACGACATGCTATAGTATGACTTTTTTTAACGACATGCTATAGTATGACTTTTTTTAGACGACATGCTATAGTATGACTTTTTTTTTAACAACATGCTATAGTATGACTTTTTTTAGACGACATGCTATAGTATGACTTTTTATAACAACATGCTATAGTTTTTTTGGGCGACATGCTATAGTATGACTGTTTTTAGATGACATGCTATAGTATGACTTTTTTTGGACAACATGCTATAGTATGACTTTTTTTAGATGACATGCTATAGTATGACTTTTTATAACAACATGCTATAGTATGACTTTTTTTGGGCGACATGCTATAGTATGACTGTTTTTAGATGACATGCTATAGTATGACTTTTTTTATACGACATGCTATAGTATGACTTTTTTTATACGACATGCTATAGTATGACTTTTTTTAACGACATGCTATAGTATGACTTTTTATAACAACATGCTATAGTATGACTGTTTTTAGACGACATGCTATAGTATGACTTTTTTTATACGACATGCTATAGTATGACTTTTTTTATACGACATGCTATAGTATAACTTTTTTTTAACGACATGCTATAGTATGACTTTTTTTTAACGACATGCTATAGTATAACTTTTTTTTAACGACATGCTATAGTATGACTTTTCTTTAACGACATGTTATAGTATGACTTTTCTTTAACGACATGTTATAGTATGACTTTTTCAGTTCAATATGTTAAACTGCAGGTAACATGGTGGTGTAGGGGTTAGCACTGTTGCCTCCTAGTATGACGGTTGCAGGTTCAAGACCTGGGTCTGTTATAGTGTGACTTGGGGTAACATGCTATAGTATGACTTTTTTTAGCGACATGCTATAGTATGATATTTCTTGGATGGCATGCTGTAGTTTGACTTTGTTGCATAACATGTTATAGTATGACTTTTTCAGTTCAATATGCCATCACTCAGGGGGACATGGTAGTGCAGGGGTTAGATGTGTTGCCTCATCATGAGAAGGTTGCAGGTTCAAGACCTCCTAGGTTTGGTATAATATGACTTTCTTTAACGACATGCTATAGTATGATATTTCTAGGATGCCATACTATAGTTGGACTTTTTTGCATAACATGTTATAGTATGACCTTTACAGTTCAACACGCTATGGTGACACAGTAGTGCAGGGGATAGAGCTGTTACTTCACAGCAAGAAGGTCGCAGGTTCAAGACTCGCTGTTCCTGGTATAGTGTGACTTCCTTCGGACAATATACTAGAGTGTGACCTATTTTTGGACGACAAGAAATGAGACAAACCATTGTACAAAAACTATAAAAGATTTTTTTTTATCTGTGAAGCAGTTGAAACAAGATTATATCACATTTATATTTCTCATCAGGAGATAAACACTTTTGACAAGTGTCTGAAGAAGGATTTGAACCAACATATAGAAGTATAAGATGTAGCCAGCTCATCCTGCTGAACTAAACTGTGACCACAGTTCTTGGTTTTTGTTCTTCTATTTCAACTCAGTAAGAAAGCGTTGTTTGGCAATTTATATTTTATTGTAGTGTTACATTCTATTGTATGACTGTTTTTGATGACATGCTATAGTATGACTATTTTAATGTCATGTAACAGTCCTATCTTTTCATGTGACACGCTATAGTATGACTATTTCACTCCAACATGCTATAGTATGACTATTTTAATGTCATGTAACAGTCCTATCTTTTCATGTGACACGCTATAGTATGACTATTTCACTCCAACATGCTATAGTATGACTATTTTAATGTCATGTAACAGTCCTATCTTTTCATGTGACACGCTATAGTATGACTTTTTCATTCCTGGAGAAATGAGACAAACCAATCTACAAAAAAATTATTTAAATAAAGACTTTATCACGTTTCTTATCAGAAGATAAATCATTTTGAAGACGTGTCCAAAGAAGGATTTGAACCAACGTTCAGAGGTTCATAATGTTGTTGGTACCTGCTCATCCTACTGAGCTAAAAGCTAAGACCAGAATTTTGATATTTGTTCTTCTATTTCAAATCAGTCAGAAAGTATTGTTTGGCAATTGGCTGTTGTATGACTGTTTTTGACATTTTCATTCCTGAAGAAATGAGACAAACCAATGTACAAAAACTGTGAAGCATTTGAACGAAGACTTTATCATATTTATATTCTTATAAGCACTTTAGAAGAGGTGTGTCTAAAGAAGGATTTGAACAGACATTCAGAGATATCACCATGTTACTTTGTACTCTGCTCATCCTGCTGAGCTAAACCCTATTAACAATGGTTTAGTTTTGGTTCTTCTATTTCAAGTCTGTAAGAAAGTGTTGTTTGGCGATTTATACTATATTATAAAATTACAGTCTGTTGTATGACAGTTATTGGGCGACATGCTATAGCATGTTGTAAAAAAAAAGTGATAGTATAGCATGTCGTTAAAAAAAGTCATACTATAGCATGTCGTTAAAAAAAGTCATACTATAACATGTCATCAAAAAAAAGTCATACTATAGCATGTCGTGAAAAAAAAGTCATACTATAGCATGTCGTTAAAAAAAAGTCATACTATAACATGTCGTTAAAAAAAGTCATACTATAACATGTCGTTAAAAAAAAGTCATACTATAGCATGTCGTGAAAAAAAAGTCATACTATAGCATGTCGTTAAAAAAAAGTCATACTATAACATGTCGTTAAAAAAAGTCATACTATAACATGTCGTTAAAAAAAAGTCATACTATAACATGTCGTTAAAAAAAGTCATACTATAACATGTCGTTAAAAAAAAGTCATACTATAACATGTCGTTAAAAAAAAGTCATATTATAGCATGTCGTTAAAAAAAAGTCATACTATAGCATGTTGTTATAAAAAGTCATACTATAACATGTCGTTAAAAAAAAGTCATACTATAACATGTTGTTATAAAAAGTCATACTATAGCATGTTGTTATAAAAAGTCATACTATAGCATGTCGTTAAAAAAAAGTCATACTATAACATGTCGTTAAAAAAAGTCATACTATAACATGTCGTTAAAAAAAAGTCATACTATAACATGTCGTTAAAAAAAGTCATACTATAACATGTCATCAAAAAAAAGTCAT
Source organism: Lepturacanthus savala (assembly GCA_030544235.1). Taxonomy (NCBI): domain Eukaryota; kingdom Metazoa; phylum Chordata; class Actinopteri; order Scombriformes; family Trichiuridae; genus Lepturacanthus; species Lepturacanthus savala. Next base: position 2,755,781 of record CM060479.1, read on the forward strand.
ACTATAGCATGTCGTGAAAAAAAAGTCATACTATAGCATGTCGTTAAAAAAAAGTCATACTATAACATGTCGTTAAAAAAAGTCATACTATAACATGTCGTTAAAAAAAAGTCATACTATAACATGTCGTTAAAAAAAGTCATACTATAACATGTCGTTAAAAAAAAGTCATACTATAACATGTCGTTAAAAAAAGTCATACTATAACATGTCGTTAAAAAAAAGTCATACTATAACATGTCGTTAAAAAAAAGTCATACTATAACATGTCGTTAAAAAAAGTCATACTATAACATGTCGTTAAAAAAAGTCATACTATAACATGTCGTTAAAAAAAAGTCATACTATAACATGTCGTTAAAAAAAAGTCATACTATAACATGTCGTTATAAAAAGTCATACTATAGCATGTTGTTATAAAAAGTCATACTATAGCATGTCGTTAAAAAAAAGTCATACTATAACATGTCGTAAAAAAAAGTCATACTATAACATGTCGTTAAAAAAAAGTCATACTATAGCATGTCGTTAAAAAAAGTCATACTATAGCATGTCGTTAAAAAAAGTCATACTATAACATGTCGTTAAAAAAAGTCATACTATAACATGTCGTTAAAAAAAGTCATACTATAACATGTCGTTAAAAAAAGTCATACTATAACATGTCGTTAAAAAAAAGTCATACTATAACATGTCGTTAAAAAAAGTCATACTATAACATGTCGTTATAAAAAGTCATACTATAGCATGTTGTTATAAAAAGTCATACTATAGCATGTCGTTAAAAAAAAGTCATACTATAACATGTCGTAAAAAAAAGTCATACTATAACATGTCGTTAAAAAAAAGTCATACTATAGCATGTCGTTAAAAAAAGTCATACTATAGCATGTCGTTATAAAAAGTCATACTATAGCATGTTGTTATAAAAAGTCATACTATAGCATGTCGTTAAAAAAAAGTCATACTATAGCATGTCGTTATAAAAAGTCATACTATAGCATGTCGTTATAAAAAGTCATACTATAACATGTCGTTATAAAAAGTCATACTATAACATGTCGTTATAAAAAGTCATACTATAACATGTCGTTATAAAAAGTCATACTATAACATGTCGTTATAAAAAGTCATACTATAACATGTCGTTATAAAAAGTCATACTATAACATGTCGTTATAAAAAGTCATACTATAACATGTCGTTATAAAAAGTCATACTATAGCATGTCGTTATAAAAAGTCATACTATAGCATGTTGTTATAAAAAGTCATACTATAACATGTCGTTATAAAAAGTCATACTATAACATGTTGTTATAAAAAGTCATACTATAACATGTCGTTATAAAAAGTCATACTATAACATGTTGTTATAAAAAGTCATACTATAACATGTCGTTATAAAAAGTCATACTATAGCATGTCGTTAGAAAAAGTCATACTATAACATGTTGTTATAAAAAGTCATACTATAGCATGTTGTTATAAAAAGTCATACTATAGCATGTCGTTAGAAAAAGTCATACTATAACATGTTGTCATAAAAAGTCATACTATAACATGTCGTTATAAAAAGTCATACTATAGCATGTTGTTATAAAAAGTCATACTATAGCATGTCGTTAAAAAAAAGTCATACTATAACATGTCGTAAAAAAAAGTCATACTATAACATGTCGTTAAAAAAAAGTCATACTATAGCATGTTGTTATAAAAAGTCATACTATAGCATGTTGTTATAAAAAGTCATACTATAGCATGTCGTTAGAAAAAGTCATACTATAACATGTTGTTATAAAAAGTCATACTATAACATGTCGTTATTGTTACGACCGGCTCGGTAGAGGGGAAAGGGAAGTAACATAAAATAACCCAGGTCTTGTAAGGTTTAAGAAAAAGTTGTTTTTAATTAAAGAAAAGAGCTTGTTTCCAAGATATCAACCAAGGGTGCAGTAAGTAAAAATAAGGTACAACTAAAGAAGGACTCTAACAGAGTTGTTCAAAATTTACCAAAATAAATTCCACTACAACAAAAGAAACACTCAATCAAAACTTAAGTAGCACCCACTAATAACGTTACAAAACTAAGGGAGATGGAAATACCAAAATAAATCTAGTGCCTCGCAGGTCACAATACACACACATTCGATACAGATTTTAGAAACGCAGGCACAGGAGCTCGGCTGGCTACAGCTGGCTGGGGAGTGTTGGGTCCACTGGCTTCTTATACCGCAGCTTGGGTTGATTGGCTGAGGGCGGGCTGTCATCTGTCCAATCAGGGTCCACAAGCACAGGTGCTCCTGATCTGTTGATTGGCCCGGGACAACGAGCACACACACACACACACAGGGAGACACATACTCCAAAACGGCCTCGGCCGTAACACCCCTCCCCTTAAGACATAACCCGTACACAACGTTTTATTATAAAATGCAAAATTTACAAGTAAAAGCCATCACAACCTGGACAGAGCATCAGCCACTACGTTCTCTGTCCCTTTTTTATGCCGGATCTCTAAGTTATAGTCCTGCGCAATCAGTGCCCATCGCATGAGTCGGTGGTTGTGGTTATACATGCGTCGCAGGAAAACAAGTGGATTGTGGTCAGTGAAGACCACCACCGGCAGAGGGCTGGACCCTATGTAAACTTCAAAATGCTGGAGTGACCACAACAAAGCAAGTGTTTCTTGTTCCATTAGGGTGCGTTTCATTGGGTTTACTCGGTAGGGATGCTGACGGATGGGCTTGGCTGCTTTTACGTCGATGTCGTGCTGTATGACAGTAGTGCGAGTGGGAACATCATTAAAAAGACACTGGTACTTACCTATCAACACAATTATGTCATTTTGTTGCGCGCTAGTCAAATGGCCTAATTGGGAAGGTAGCTTTTTAATCATCTCTGAATTTGGGAGCCGAGCAGTTTGGGGAGATGAACGATGGTTTAACTCGTCACTGATGTTAGTAGGCTCAGCGATAATTAACGCATTAGCAGCAGCCGGCTTTGGTGAGTTTATGGGTGAAGTAGTGTTTGTTATATCACGGGAAATATACGGTTTGAGCATATTTATGTGGCACACTCGAGTTTTACGCCTCCTCTCCGGTGTGGCAATACTATAGTTTGTGTCGCTGAGGCGTTCACGGACCTCATACGGACCCGTAAATTTAGCAGAGAGCGCGGAACCCGGAATAGGCAGCAGAGCAAGGACTTTATCGCCAATTTTAAAACTGCGAGAAACAGTGGAGCGGTCATAACAGCGTTTCATCACAGATTGGGAGGCCAGTAAACACTCTTTAGCAAGTGAGTTTGCACGATGTAACCGTTCACGAAACTCATTTACATAATCAAGCACATTCTTTTCAGGCGAAGATTCAACAGAAAGAAAATCTTCATGCAATGCCTTAAGGGGGCCACGGAGTGTGTGTCCGAAAACGAGCTCCGCTGGACTAAAACCCGTGGACTCTTGGACAGCTTCACGAGCAGCAAATAGCACGAAGGGAAGTCCTTCATCCCAACTCTTACCCGTTTCTAGTGCATACTTACGGAGCATTGACTTTAGCGTCTGATGCCATCGTTCTAGTGCACCTTGGGATTCAGGATGATATGGACTTGAAATGGAGTGCTTTATTCGAAGGCTCTTAAGGACCTGATTAAAGAGCCGTGACTGGAAGTTTGTGCCCTGGTCGGTCTGAATTACCCGAGGTAGGCCAAAGGTGGAGAAGAACTTAGTCAACGCCTTAACTATTGAGCTGGATGTGATCTTACGCAGAGGGACAGCCTCTGGATAACGAGTAGCAGTGCACAGTATTGTAAGTAGATATTGATTTCCGCTTTTAGAACGAGGTAAGGGTCCAACACAGTCTACTATTATGCGTTCAAATGGCTCACCTATAACGGGGATAGGATGGAGTGGAGCAGGAGGTATTACCTGATTTGGCTTACCAGCAATTTGACACGTATGACAAGAGCGGCAGAATTTAGCAACGTCTGTTTTTAACCCAGGCCAAAAGAAGTGTTTTAAGATGAGGTTGTAGGTTTTAGTGATTCCTAGATGACCTGACCAGTTACTCTCATGGGCTATAGAAAGCACATGTTGCCGATATACAGAAGGAACGACAATCTGAAGAACACTATGCTCAGAATTGGACATAGGACACCATTTACGCATTAGTATATTTTTATTCAACACAAAGGCCACTGTTTCACCACTTGCTTTGTTGCTACTCACCACATTTTCAAAGCAACGCCGCAGAGTTGGGTCAGCCCTCTGCGCGGCGGTGAGACGTTCACTGTCCACTTGCAGCGTCAGACTCTCTGTCAAGGGCGGACTCTGACCATCAGAGCGCATCAGTTTGGCGCATTCAGAGGGCGGAGATGTCTTCGCCGGCCCAGGATTTGCAGTTTCCTCGGAAAAGGCAGACGCAATCACAGAATCAGAAAGAGAAAATTCATCAAGTTTTCGGGCTTGGGCCCGTGTTATGGCACAAGAGGGAAAAATTTTAGATTGCATTTCATCATTAATCTGGACGCTCTGAGGGGAAGCCAATACCTCAAGCGTAGGAATAACTTTACCACCAGCTATGTCATTTCCCAACAACAATACTACCCCTTTTATGGGCAGAGCGGTACAAACAGCCACAGGGAAAAACCCAGTTACCAATTTGGACTCAAGGTGAATTTTGTGCACAGGCTGGGGGACATAACCCATCTCGATTCCCTGTAAGGCAACAGTATAGCCACACGAAGACTCCTCAGAAAATGGTAGTGCACTAGCCAGAATGACCGATTGAGAGCCACCGGTGTCTCTCAGAATGCGCACTGGACACTGATCGGCAGACTTACCCGTTAGAGATACCAGCCCATCAAACAGAAATGGCTCGAAACATGGATCTGGGCAAACAGAGGACACAAGGTTAGCGTTAGAACATTTCTCTGTTTTAATCAACCCGACGCCTTTAGGAGGTGACCCACTCCCATTTTGTTCCTTTCGTTTTAACGCAGGGCAATTGGCTATGAGATGTCCAGGTCGGTGGCAGTAAAAACAATCTCGCTCCTCTTTTTTATTTAACACCCTAGGTGGCACAGTCTGGGGTGCAGAAGCACGAGGCTTCTCAGAGGCTGGCTGAAACACAGTTTTATGTGTAAGAACATACTCGTCAGCCAGAACAGAGGCAGCAGAGAGAGACAATACTTTTTGCTCATTTAGATAAACAACGATTCGCTCAGGCAGACAGTTTTTAAATTCCTCAAGAAGAACTAGTTCGCGCAGCGAATCATAGTCTGTTGACTTACAGGCAGTGATCCATTTATCAAAAAGGTTTCCCTTTTCCCTCGCGAACTCAACGTAAGTTTGAGCAGGGGGCTTTCTGTGGCTTCTAAATTTTTGGCGGTAAGCTTCAGGAACTAATTCATAGGCACGTAAGATTGATACTTTAACCTTATCATAATTTAAACTGTCTTCCATAGGAAGTGCAGCAATTGCTTCTTGGGCCTTACCATAAATTTTACACTGCAACAGGAGTGGCCAAACGCTGTATGGCCAGCGTAGCGCCGACGCAATGCGCTCAAAGGCAGAAAAATAACTGTCAACTTCAGCTTCTCTAAAAGGTGGAACAAGAGATATTTGCTTACCGAGGTCGAATTGTTCCAAGTTAGCGCTGGTGGAAGGGGGTGACGTACCTGCCTCGGCAGGTGCGCTCAGTGCTGGGGTTTCCCTCAGCTGAGCCTCTAGCTCCAGCTGACGGAGACGGACTGCCTTGTCAGCCTCAATCTCCATGCGGCGTATCTCGAGCTTAAACTGATTCTGCCGACTCTCGGCTTTTTCTTGAGACTCCATCTGGAGCCGGGCGAGCCTCACCTTCAGTCTCGCCTCACCTAAGGAATCAGCACTGGCCGAGGAGAGAGGATCATAGCGGGGCAGCGTGAACGGCGTTCTGGGCCGCTCCTTAGCCTCCGCAGGCACAGGTGAACCATGCAGCACCGGTACCACGATCACCCCTAGTTCCACCAACTTACCTATAATCAATGACTTTAATTCTCTTTTTAGAATTTGTTTTGAAAATGAGATGTTGAAATGGACAGCTATTTGCATTAAATGGTCTTTTCTCAAGGCGTCAATTTTGTGAAGGGTAGGATCCTCCAAGAAGCCTTCCAAATCAAAAGAAGCCATCTCTCTCTCTCTTTTTGTTTCCCAAAAAAACAAGCTTACCTTTTATTTATTTATTTTTCAACTTTTAATTGATTACCGGGTCTCCTTTAACGGAAAGTTATTATCCCGGATGAGCCCCCACTTTATGTTACGACCGGCTCGGTAGAGGGGAAAGGGAAGTAACATAAAATAACCCAGGTCTTGTAAGGTTTAAGAAAAAGTTGTTTTTAATTAAAGAAAAGAGCTTGTTTCCAAGATATCAACCAAGGGTGCAGTAAGTAAAAATAAGGTACAACTAAAGAAGGACTCTAACAGAGTTGTTCAAAATTTACCAAAATAAATTCCACTACAACAAAAGAAACACTCAATCAAAACTTAAGTAGCACCCACTAATAACGTTACAAAACTAAGGGAGATGGAAATACCAAAATAAATCTAGTGCCTCGCAGGTCACAATACACACACATTCGATACAGATTTTAGAAACGCAGGCACAGGAGCTCGGCTGGCTACAGCTGGCTGGGGAGTGTTGGGTCCACTGGCTTCTTATACCGCAGCTTGGGTTGATTGGCTGAGGGCGGGCTGTCATCTGTCCAATCAGGGTCCACAAGCACAGGTGCTCCTGATCTGTTGATTGGCCCGGGACAACGAGCACACACACACACACACAGGGAGACACATACTCCAAAACGGCCTCGGCCGTAACAGTTATAAAAAGTCATACTATAACATGTCGTTAAAAAAAAGTCATACTATAGCATGTCGTTAAAAAAAGTCATACTATAGCATGTTGTTATAAAAAGTCATACTATAGCATGTTGTTATAAAAAGTCATACTATAGCATGTCGTTAAAAAAAAGTCATACTATAGCATGTTGTTATAAAAAGTCATACTATAGCATGTCGTTATAAAAAGTCATACTATAACATGTCGTTATAAAAAGTCATACTATAACATGTCGTTATAAAAAGTCATACTATAACATGTCGTTATAAAAAGTCATACTATAACATGTTGTTATAAAAAGTCATACTATAGCATGTTGTTATAAAAAGTCATACTATAGCATGTTGTTATAAAAAGTCATACTATAGCATGTTGTTATAAAAAGTCATACTATAGCATGTCGTTAAAAAAAAGTCATACTATAACATGTCGTAAAAAAAAGTCATACTATAACATGTCGTTAAAAAAAAGTCATACTATAACATGTCGTTAAAAAAAGTCATACTATAACATGTTGTTATAAAAAGTCATACTATAGCATGTTGTTATAAAAAGTCATACTATAGCATGTCGTTAAAAAAAAGTCATACTATAACATGTCGTAAAAAAAAGTCATACTATAACATGTCGTTAAAAAAAAGTCATACTATAGCATGTCGTTAAAAAAAGTCATACTATAGCATGTTGTTATAAAAAGTCATACTATAGCATGTCGTTATAAAAAGTCATACTATAGCATGTCGTTAAAAAAAAGTCATACTATAGCATGTTGTTATAAAAAGTCATACTATAGCATGTCGTTATAAAAAGTCATACTATAACATGTCGTTATAAAAAGTCATACTATAACATGTCGTTATAAAAAGTCATACTATAACATGTTGTTATAAAAAGTCATACTATAGCATGTTGTTATAAAAAGTCATACTATAGCATGTTGTTATAAAAAGTCATACTATAGCATTTTGTTATAAAAAGTCATACTATAACATGTCGTTATAAAAAGTCATACTATAACATGTTGTTATAAAAAGTCATACTATAACATGTCGTTATAAAAAGTCATACTATAGCATGTCGTTAGAAAAAGTCATACTATAACATGTTGTTATAAAAAGTCATACTATAGCATGTTGTTATAAAAAGTCATACTATAGCATGTCGTTAGAAAAAGTCATACTATAACATGTTGTTATAAAAAGTCATACTATAACATGTCGTTATAAAAAGTCATACTATAACATGTTGTTATAAAAAGTCATACTATAGCATGTTGTTATAAAAAGTCATACTATAGCATGTCGTTAAAAAAAAGTCATACTATAACATGTCGTAAAAAAAAGTCATACTATAACATGTCGTTAAAAAAAAGTCATACTATAGCATGTCGTTAAAAAAAGTCATACTATAGCATGTTGTTATAAAAAGTCATACTATAGCATGTTGTTATAAAAAGTCATACTATAGCATGTCGTTAAAAAAAAGTCATACTATAGCATGTTGTTATAAAAAGTCATACTATAGCATGTCGTTATAAAAAGTCATACTATAACATGTCGTTATAAAAAGTCATACTATAACATGTCGTTATAAAAAGTCATACTATAACATGTTGTTATAAAAAGTCATACTATAGCATGTTGTTATAAAAAGTCATACTATAGCATGTTGTTATAAAAAGTCATACTATAGCATGTTGTTATAAAAAGTCATACTATAACATGTCGTTATAAAAAGTCATACTATAACATGTCGTTATAAAAAGTCATACTATAACATGTCGTTATAAAAAGTCATACTATAGCATGTCGTTAGAAAAAGTCATACTATAACATGTTGTTATAAAAAGTCATACTATAGCATGTTGTTATAAAAAGTCATACTATAGCATGTCGTTAGAAAAAGTCATACTATAACATGTTGTTATAAAAAGTCATACTATAACATGTCGTTATAAAAAGTCATACTATAACATGTCGTTAAAAAAAAGTCATACTATAGCATGTCGTTAAAAAAAGTCATACTATAGCATGTTGTTATAAAAAGTCATACTATAGCATGTTGTTATAAAAAGTCATACTATAGCATGTCGTTAAAAAAAAGTCATACTATAGCATGTTGTTATAAAAAGTCATACTATAGCATGTCGTTATAAAAAGTCATACTATAACATGTCGTTATAAAAAGTCATACTATAACATGTCGTTATAAAAAGTCATACTATAACATGTCGTTATAAAAAGTCATACTATAACATGTTGTTATAAAAAGTCATACTATAGCATGTTGTTATAAAAAGTCATACTATAGCATGTTGTTATAAAAAGTCATACTATAGCATGTTGTTATAAAAAGTCATACTATAACATGTCGTTATAAAAAGTCATACTATAACATGTTGTTATAAAAAGTCATACTATAACATGTCGTTATAAAAAGTCATACTATAGCATGTTGTTATAAAAAGTCATACTATAGCATGTCGTTAGAAAAAGTCATACTATAACATGTTGTTATAAAAAGTCATACTATAACATGTCGTTATAAAAAGTCATACTATAGCATGTCGTTATAAAAAGTCATACTATAGCATGTTGTTAAAAAAAGTCATACTATAGCATGTTGTTATAAAAAGTCATACTATAGCATGTCGTTATAAAAAGTCATACTATAGCATGTTGTTAAAAAAAGTCATACTATAGCATGTTGTTAAAAAAAGTCATACTATAGCATGTCGCCCAAAAAAAGTCATACTATAACATGTTGTTATAAAAAGTCATACTATAGCATGTTGTTATAAAAAGTCATACTATAGCATGTCGTTATAAAAAGTCATACTATAGCATGTTGTTAAAAAAAGTCATACTATAGCATGTTGTTAAAAAAAGTCATACTATAGCATGTCGCCCAAAAAAAGTCATACTATAGCATGTTGTTAGAAAAAGTCATACTATAACATGTCGTTATAAAAAGTCATACTATAACATGTCGTTATAAAAAGTCATACTATAGCATGTTGTTATAAAAAGTCATACTATAGCATGTTGTTAGAAAAAGTCATACTATAACATGTCGTTATAAAAAGTCATACTATAACATGTCGTTATAAAAAGTCATACTATAACATGTCGTTATAAAAAGTCATACTATAACATGTTGTTATAAAAAGTCATACTATAACATGTCGTTATAAAAAGTCATACTATAGCATGTCGTTAAAAAAAAGTCATACTATAGCAAGTCGTTAAAAAAAAGTCATACTATAACATGTCGTTATAAAAAGTCATACTATAACATGTCGTTATAAAAAGTCATACTATAGCATGTTGTTATAAAAAGTCATACTATAACATGTCGTTATAAAAAGTCATACTATAACATGTCGTTATAAAAAGTCATACTATAACATGTCGTTATAAAAAGTCATACTATAACATGTCGTTAGAAAAAGTCATACTATAGCATGTCGTTATAAAAAGTCATACTATAGCATGTTGTTATAAAAAGTCATACTATAGCATGTTGTTATAAAAAGTCATACTATAGCATGTTGTTATAAAAAGTCATACTATAGCATGTTGTTATAAAAAGTCATACTATAACATGTCGTTATAAAAAGTCATACTATAACATGTTGTTATAAAAAGTCATACTATAACATGTCGTTATAAAAAGTCATACTATAGCATGTCGTTAGAAAAAGTCATACTATAACATGTCGTTAGAAAAAGTCATACTATAACATGTTGTTATAAAAAGTCATACTATAACATGTCGTTATAAAAAGTCATACTATAACATGTCGTTAAAAAAAAGTCATACTATAGCATGTCGTTAAAAAAAGTCATACTATAGCATGTTGTTATAAAAAGTCATACTATAGCATGTTGTTATAAAAAGTCATACTATAGCATGTCGTTAAAAAAAAGTCATACTATAGCATGTTGTTATAAAAAGTCATACTATAGCATGTCGTTATAAAAAGTCATACTATAACATGTCGTTATAAAAAGTCATACTATAACATGTCGTTATAAAAAGTCATACTATAACATGTCGTTATAAAAAGTCATACTATAACATGTTGTTATAAAAAGTCATACTATAGCATGTTGTTATAAAAAGTCATACTATAGCATGTTGTTATAAAAAGTCATACTATAGCATGTTGTTATAAAAAGTCATACTATAACATGTCGTTATAAAAAGTCATACTATAACATGTTGTTATAAAAAGTCATACTATAACATGTCGTTATAAAAAGTCATACTATAGCATGTCGTTAGAAAAAGTCATACTATAACATGTTGTTATAAAAAGTCATACTATAGCATGTTGTTATAAAAAGTCATACTATAGCATGTCGTTAGAAAAAGTCATACTATAACATGTTGTTATAAAAAGTCATACTATAACATGTCGTTATAAAAAGTCATACTATAGCATGTCGTTATAAAAAGTCATACTATAGCATGTTGTTAAAAAAAGTCATACTATAGCATGTTGTTATAAAAAGTCATACTATAACATGTTGTTAAAAAAAGTCATACTATAGCATGTTGTTAAAAAAAGTCATACTATAGCATGTCGCCCCAAAAAAGTCATACTATAGCATGTTGTTATAAAAAGTCATACTATAACATGTCGTTATAAAAAGTCATACTATAACATGTCGTTATAAAAAGTCATACTATAGCATGTTGTTATAAAAAGTCATACTATAGCATGTTGTTAGAAAAAGTCATACTACAACATGTCGTTATAAAAAGTCATACTATAACATGTCGTTATAAAAAGTCATACTATAACATGTTGTTATAAAAAGTCATACTATAACATGTCGTTATAAAAAGTCATACTATAGCATGTCGTTAAAAAAAAGTCATACTATAGCAAGTCGTTAAAAAAAAGTCATACTATAGCATGTCGTTAAAAAAAAGTCATACTATAGCATGTCGTTATAAAAAGTCATACTATAACATGTCGTTATAAAAAGTCATACTATAGCATGTCGTTATAAAAAGTCATACTATAACATGTCGTTATAAAAAGTCATACTATAACATGTCGTTATAAAAAGTCATACTATAACATGTCGTTATAAAAAGTCATACTATAACATGTCGTTATAAAAAGTCATACTATAACATGTTGTTATAAAAAGTCATACTATAACATGTCGTTATAAAAAGTCATACTATAGCATGTCGTTAGAAAAAGTCATACTATAACATGTTGTTATAAAAAGTCATACTATAGCATGTTGTTATAAAAAGTCATACTATAGCATGTCGTTAGAAAAAGTCATACTATAACATGTTGTTATAAAAAGTCATACTATAGCATGTTGTTATAAAAAGTCATACTATAACATGTCGTTATAAAAAGTCATACTATAACATGTTGTTATAAAAAGTCATACTATAACATGTCGTTATAAAAAGTCATACTATAGCATGTCGTTAGAAAAAGTCATACTATAACATGTTGTTATAAAAAGTCATACTATAGCATGTTGTTATAAAAAGTCATACTATAGCATGTCGTTAGAAAAAGTCATACTATAACATGTCGTTATAAAAAGTCATACTATAACATGTCGTTATAAAAAGTCATACTATAACATGTCGTTATAAAAAGTCATACTATAACATGTCGTTAGAAAAAGTCATACTATAGCATGTCGTTATAAAAAGTCATACTATAACATGTCGTTATAAAAAGTCATACTATAGCATGTTGTTATAAAAAGTCATACTATAGCATGTTGTTAGAAAAAGTCATACTACAACATGTCGTTATAAAAAGTCATACTATAACATGTCGTTATAAAAAGTCATACTATAACATGTTGTTATAAAAAGTCATACTATAACATGTCGTTATAAAAAGTCATACTATAACATGTCGTTATAAAAAGTCATACTATAACATGTTGTTATAAAAAGTCATACTATAGCATGTTGTTATAAAAAGTCATACTATAACATGTCGTTATAAAAAGTCATACTATAACATGTTGTTATAAAAAGTCATACTATAACATGTCGTTATAAAAAGTCATACTATAGCATGTCGTTAGAAAAAGTCATACTATAACATGTTGTTATAAAAAGTCATACTATAGCATGTTGTTATAAAAAGTCATACTATAGCATGTCGTTAGAAAAAGTCATACTATAACATGTCGTTATAAAAAGTCATACTATAACATGTCGTTATAAAAAGTCATACTATAACATGTCGTTATAAAAAGTCATACTATAACATGTCGTTAGAAAAAGTCATACTATAGCATGTCGTTATAAAAAGTCATACTATAACATGTCGTTATAAAAAGTCATACTATAGCATGTTGTTATAAAAAGTCATACTATAGCATGTTGTTAGAAAAAGTCATACTACAACATGTCGTTATAAAAAGTCATACTATAACATGTCGTTATAAAAAGTCATACTATAACATGTTGTTATAAAAAGTCATACTATAACATGTCGTTATAAAAAGTCATACTATAACATGTCGTTATAAAAAGTCATACTATAACATGTCGTTATAAAAAGTCATACTATAGCATGTTGTTATAAAAAGTCATACTATAGCATGTTGTTAGAAAAAGTCATACTACAACATGTCGTTATAAAAAGTCATACTATAACATGTCGTTATAAAAAGTCATACTATAACATGTCGTTATAAAAAGTCATACTATAACATGTCGTTATAAAAAGTCATACTATAACATGTCGTTATAAAAAGTCATACTATAACATGTCGTTATAAAAAGTCATACTATAACATGTCGTTAGAAAAAGTCATACTATAGCATGTCGTTATAAAAAGTCATACTATAGCATGTCGTTATAAAAAGTCATACTATAGCATGTTGTTATAAAAAGTCATACTATAGCATGTTGTTATAAAAAGTCATACTATAGCATGTTGTTATAAAAAGTCATACTATAACATGTCGTTATAAAAAGTCATACTATAACATGTTGTTATAAAAAGTCATACTATAACATGTCGTTATAAAAAGTCATACTATAGCATGTCGTTAGAAAAAGTCATACTATAACATGTCGTTAGAAAAAGTCATACTATAACATGTTGTTATAAAAAGTCATACTATAACATGTCGTTATAAAAAGTCATACTATAACATGTCGTTAAAAAAAAGTCATACTATAGCATGTCGTTAAAAAAAGTCATACTATAGCATGTTGTTATAAAAAGTCATACTATAGCATGTTGTTATAAAAAGTCATACTATAGCATGTCGTTAAAAAAAAGTCATACTATAGCATGTTGTTATAAAAAGTCATACTATAGCATGTCGTTATAAAAAGTCATACTATAACATGTCGTTATAAAAAGTCATACTATAACATGTCGTTATAAAAAGTCATACTATAACATGTCGTTATAAAAAGTCATACTATAGCATGTTGTTATAAAAAGTCATACTATAGCATGTTGTTATAAAAAGTCATACTATAGCATGTTGTTATAAAAAGTCATACTATAACATGTCGTTATAAAAAGTCATACTATAACATGTTGTTATAAAAAGTCATACTATAACATGTCGTTATAAAAAGTCATACTATAGCATGTCGTTAGAAAAAGTCATACTATAACATGTTGTTATAAAAAGTCATACTATAGCATGTCGTTATAAAAAGTCATACTATAGCATGTCGTTAGAAAAAGTCATACTATAACATGTTGTTATAAAAAGTCATACTATAACATGTCGTTATAAAAAGTCATACTATAGCATGTCGTTATAAAAAGTCATACTATAGCATGTTGTTAAAAAAAGTCATACTATAGCATGTTGTTATAAAAAGTCATACTATAACATGTTGTTAAAAAAAGTCATACTATAGCATGTTGTTAAAAAAAGTCATACTATAGCATGTCGCCCCAAAAAAGTCATACTATAGCATGTTGTTATAAAAAGTCATACTATAACATGTCGTTATAAAAAGTCATACTATAACATGTCGTTATAAAAAGTCATACTATAGCATGTTGTTATAAAAAGTCATACTATAGCATGTTGTTAGAAAAAGTCATACTACAACATGTCGTTATAAAAAGTCATACTATAACATGTCCTTATAAAAAGTCATACTATAACATGTTGTTATAAAAAGTCATACTATAACATGTCGTTATAAAAAGTCATACTATAGCATGTCGTTAAAAAAAAGTCATACTATAGCAAGTCGTTAAAAAAAAGTCATACTATAGCATGTCGTTAAAAAAAAGTCATACTATAGCATGTCGTTATAAAAAGTCATACTATAACATGTCGTTATAAAAAGTCATACTATAGCATGTCGTTATAAAAAGTCATACTATAACATGTCGTTATAAAAAGTCATACTATAACATGTCGTTATAAAAAGTCATACTATAACATGTCGTTATAAAAAGTCATACTATAGCATGTCGTTAGAAAAAGTCATACTATAACATGTTGTTATAAAAAGTCATACTATAGCATGTTGTTATAAAAAGTCATACTATAGCATGTCGTTAGAAAAAGTCATACTATAACATGTTGTTATAAAAAGTCATACTATAGCATGTTGTTATAAAAAGTCATACTATAACATGTCGTTATAAAAAGTCATACTATAACATGTTGTTATAAAAAGTCATACTATAACATGTCGTTATAAAAAGTCATACTATAGCATGTCGTTAGAAAAAGTCATACTATAACATGTTGTTATAAAAAGTCATACTATAGCATGTTGTTATAAAAAGTCATACTATAGCATGTCGTTAGAAAAAGTCATACTATAACATGTCGTTATAAAAAGTCATACTATAACATGTCGTTATAAAAAGTCATACTATAACATGTCGTTATAAAAAGTCATACTATAACATGTCGTTAGAAAAAGTCATACTATAGCATGTTGTTATAAAAAGTCATACTATAGCATGTTGTTATAAAAAGTCATACTATAACATGTCGTTATAAAAAGTCATACTATAACATGTTGTTATAAAAAGTCATACTATAACATGTTGTTATAAAAAGTCATACTATAGCATGTTGTTATAAAAAGTCATACTATAGCATGTCGTTAGAAAAAGTCATACTATAACATGTTGTTATAAAAAGTCATACTATAACATGTCGTTATAAAAAGTCATACTATAACATGTTGTTATAAAAAGTCATACTATAACATGTCGTTATAAAAAGTCATACTATAGCATGTCGTTAGAAAAAGTCATACTATAACATGTTGTTATAAAAAGTCATACTATAACATGTTGTTATAAAAAGTCATACTATAACATGTTATAAAAAGTCATACTATAGCATGTTGTTATAAAAAGTCATACTATAACATGTTGTTAAACATGCTACATTATGACTCATTACATAGATTGTGTTATATTATTATTATGGTACTAATAATATTATTATACTACTTGTTTAGAGTCTGGAGACAATTTGAGATACTTTAGCTGATTTAATAGTAATAGTACTGCATATTAAGTCTATAATATGTTTTTATAATAATAATAATACACTGTAGATATACAACCTTTATAGAGAAACATTAGAATATTAATATAAAATAAACATTTTCCTATGAAATATAACTAGTAAATAAATCTTCAGATAAATTAATGCAGTAAAAGTAGAATATTTACCTCTGAAATGTAGTAAAGTGATAATTAAGTACAATACTTGAGTAAAAGTAATATTATTATTATTATTTTACACAAAGAAAGAGAAATTATATTGGAATAAGTTTAGTTTAGAAGCTACACATGTGAGTTTGTGTAGTTTAATTTATACATTTTATCCATCAACATGGATTAATTCAGAATAAACCCAGCAGAAAATACATTTATATGAATATTATTTTAATATTTAACATTCACAAATGCTTGTATTCTAAATGTAAACTATAAATGTATATATTATTATGATAGATATAGTAATTCTCATTTATAAAAGTGATAAAAACCTTTTAATAAGACATTTTTTTAGTCATTAAATACAGAAAGTCCAAAGTGCCAACAGTGATATGTATTAAATTCTAGACTAATTCTAATAATTCTACTACTAATAAAAGCAGTAATACAGTTAAAAAACACAAATGAAACATCAAAGCAGGTGTTTGTTTTACTAAATAAATGCTCAGAGTCTCCACTAGAGGTCAGGATGAAACGTCACATCAGGAACATCCAGAATCTGCAGAGTCACAACCTGAAATCACCAGTTTCACCTGAACAGGACGAGCTTTTAATATAATAAAACATGAAAAGAAGAAGAAAAAAACAGAGAAAGGAGAAATAAATGAAGCGATAAATAAAGACACAGCGTTGTAGTTTCTCTGTGAACATTTCCACCTGTTCAAATGTGAATTTTAATCATTTTTACAACAAAGAATTGGACATTGGACATGTTATTTACCTGATTTTAGATTTGAATTAAAAACTTTATTGATCCCACATCAGGGAAATGTGTCTGTTACCACAGCTCAGATACACACAGAAGATAACAGCTTAATAAAAGGCAGAAAAATAAATAAAATACACATTATATATATAAATAGAAGGAGTACAAATGTACCAGTATTAGCACAGACAGTCATGCATTATGATTGAGGTGGAAGTATTTAAATAAATATATATATATATATAAAATAATACAATATAACATAAGATAAGATAGATGCACCATATATACAATATGTAAAGGTCATATATATGTGTCTACATGTTATTATATTAGATAATTACCTCTTCACTTATATTAGTGCTGCTAATAATTTGATTTTTTTTTTCTATTGTTGTTAGTGTTTAATTATTAAACCTGTAAAATCATCAGATATCTAGAGACTCGCACCAGAATATGCTGATAAACACTATTAACTATTGGATTTATTTAATAAATCTATGGTTTTATGTTGCTATGATAAATATTAAAGAATAAAAAGAACTAGAAAGTAATGACAGATGTATTTCAATAAAGGAAAATAAGGAAAAAACTGAACCTTCATGGCCGATTGAGAAAAAGATTGTGTTATATTATTAATATAATATATTATAGTGCTTGTTTAGAATCAGTAAATACTTGTGGAATAATTTTAAAGTGCTGCTACTGCATATTAAGTCTATAATAATGTTTTTTTATTATAATAATAATACACTATAGACATATAATGTTAGAATAGCATTAGAATATTAACATAAAATGAACATTTTCCTATGAAATGTAACTAGTAATTAAAGAATCAGATAAATTAATGGAGTAAAAGTAGAATATTTACCTCTGAAATGTAGTAAAGTACCTTAAAACTGTACTTAAGTATAATTAATACGATTATTTTACACAAAGAAAGAGATAAATACTACATCACTATTAATAATTATATGGTTTTGTGTTGCTCTGCTAATTATTATAGAATATAAAGCTGATTTAAATGTGTTTTAGTATAAATTCTACACATTTACTTATTCCTTCCTTTTTTAAATTGGTTTAAATTTGTATTTTCCATTTAATAAACTATTTCTAGTGGGGAATTCTGAAATGACTCTGGTTCAAAAATAACTTTATTTGTCTTCTGTCTTGGAGACAGGACACTACCTGCAGAGACATATGGACAAAAGTGCAATAGAAAGACTATTTAATAAGAAAGAACATTTAATATATATTAACATAGATATAGGACATAGGAATAAATATGAAATAGGACACAACAGAATAGAATATAAAGCTTTTATTGTCATTATACAACATATAAAAAGATTTAAAGCTTCACCACATAAATAAACACAGGACAACTAATATAAAACTATAATAAATATATATATAACACATTAACTCTGTGGAGTAAAGTGATTAAAGTGAATAACAGCAGTGATTGAGGTGGTAATAACGACATTTACACCTGTTTTCACTATAAATCTTTAATATATCAGTGTAAATATTCTATTTTATAACAGAACTAATTAAAAACAGATGGACAGTTAACAGAATATAATCTGGAAGATGTTTATTATAAAGGAGCCAATTAAATAATCACAAATTAAATATATAAATAGTCTACTACTGATTTTTATTATTGTATTGATGGATATTGGTATTTGCTGCCAACTAATACATTAATTAGACAGTTAATATATTAATTATTATAATATATATATTATATATTGATATCAAGATGATTTTAGGTTCTTAAAACCATGAATACGTCTTATTAGTGACATCACAACTTCACATAAAACCCAGAAAAAGCATCAAATTTAATGAGAAATTAATAACTTATATTTAGTTATTGGATACTTTATATGAGTATTAAAGTAAAAACAATTATTATATTACTGAATATTTAGTTTTAATCACTAAACACATGATAATATGTTGATGTGGAGCCAGTTTTAGATAATTTATGATAATAATAATATATTTATATACATGCATTTTATTTAAAATAACTAACAACTAATTGATTAATTGGAAAATAATCAGATTTGAGAAGCTGGAACCAGAGAAAATGGACATTTTCTTCTTAAAAGTGACTCAAATTAATGAATCGATCATCAAAGAAGTTGCTGATTAATGTGATAATTGGCAACTAATTGATTAATCAATTAACAGTCGTAGTATTATTAGCAAAATATAATTAAACAGATTCAACATTAAATGTCTTTTTTTGTCCAAAGATCATCAGTTTATTATTATAGAGACTAAAGAAACCAGGAAATAACCAGAGAAGAGAAGCTGGAACCAGAGAATTTAGACGTTTTATTCTTAAAAATTACTCAAATCGATTAATCGATTAACAAAATAGTTCGATGTCAAATCAAACGTGGGGTTCCTCAGGGTTCCGTTCTAGATCCTGTGAAGTTTCAGTCATCAGTTTATTATTATAGAGACTAAAGAAACCAGGAAATAACCAGAGAAGAGAAGCTGGAACCAGAGAATTTAGACATTTTCTTCTTTAAAAATGACTCTAATCCATTAATCGATTCATGTAATAATTATCAACTAATCAATTAATTGATTGAGGCAGACTGTATTGTTGCTAAAGGTGATTTAGGACCATAAACACAGCTATTTATTATCAATAAACCATGAAAATTTAAATACTAAACTGGGAATACAGTCAAAATAGGGGCCCTTCAAAATAAAAGCATGCTCAAAATTATCCAATTAATCAATTATCAAAATAGTTGTTGATTAATCAACTAATTGTTGTAGCTCTATTCATCTAAAGTTCCATTTTCCACAATTGATTGATATTATGAACCAATCAACTAATCGATTAATCATTTCAATCAGTTTATTATTATAGAGATTAAAGAAACCAGGAAATAAAAGCTGGAACCAAAGAATTTAGACATTTTCTAATTAAAAAATGACTCTAATTGATTAATCAATTATCAAAATAGTTGTTGATTAATGTGATAATTGGAAACTAATCAATCATTGCAGCTCTATTGGAGTATTTAATACATATTTATATTATACTATATTATTTCCATTTCATGTCACTTTATACTTAAACCTAATCGAATAATTATCAAATTGATTGATTAATTGACTAATCATTGCAGCTCTATTGATGATTTAATGTTATTTTTATAACGTCTCACTTTCTGTTTATTCATAATTTATTCATTCAATAGAATTTTGGACATTTTCTAATTAAAAATGACTCAAATCAATTAATCAATTATCAAAATAGTTGGTGATTGATGTGATAATTGGAAACTAATTGATTAATTAAGCTCTATTGTACTGTAGTATTTCTATTTCATGTCTACTTTACTGTATTTTAAAGTGGAATATTATACTTTTACATATATTATTGATCATTCATGTCTACTGTAGTAGAACTACAAATCAATTAATTGATTACCATAATAGCTGGAGATTAACCAATCAATTAATTGATTATTTCTACATTTCAGAGTGGAATATTATACTTTTTTACATGTATTTATCACACATATCTACTGTAGTAGAGCTGCAGCTAATGATTATTCTAACAGTTGATTAATCTATTGATTAATTGATTAGTCCTGGAGAAATATAAAGCTAATATAAAGGCGTATTTCACTAAATTTATTTGATTTATCAACTCGTTTGTTTAAAAATAACCTTTAAATAACCCAGTAGTCCTGATTTATTATTATTTTCAGCAGGAAAACTGAAAATAACGCTTGAATTTAAGTGTTTAATGCTCATATTCAGCGTTTCTGGTCTCAGTGGAAGCGTCTCATGTGATTTTCTTGCAGTAAAACATTGATCGTCTGTGTCGAATCAGTCAAACGTGAACTCAAAAGGCTTCAACAGAACAATAAGAGGCAGAGTTTTTATTATTTTTAGCTCAGGGTGATGTGACTTTAATAAACGTTTGAAGTCTGAATCCTCTGATATGATGCATTAAAGGAACATTTCACTATACAAGAGTCATGAATATTGATGTTATAGACTTATTTATAGGCAGTGCAACAACAGACACTGATATAACCATGAAAATCTAAATATAGAGATGTTTTAAGGCGTCTCTGCTCTGAATTTTACAGCTTTTCAACAAATGTTTGAATACATTTATAGAAACTGAGGCAAATTGTTTTAAACATTGTGTCAAAACTCTACATTTCTCTCTCTTTTTATAATAAATGACAAAAAATATTAAACTTTTCTACGATATTCTAATTATTTAATATGTACCTGTATGTTTAAGTTTGGATTTGTGTCGTTTTCTTCTTCTTCTTCTTTGTTTCTTCCTGTTTCTTTGCTAAGCTAAGCTAAAATAAGCTACGCTAAGCTAAGCTAGTAGTTAAGCTAATGAAAACCCAGCTCATCTTGTTTTATTAGGTGTATTTTTAAATGTTGGAATGGGCCATTCTTGCTGTTTATTCCTATTTCCTTTAATGCTCAGCTAGACTATGCTAAGCTAGGCTAGGCTACGCTAAACTAAGCTAATCAAGACCCAGCTCATCTTGTTTTATTAGGTGTATTTTTAAATGTTGGAATGGGCCATTCTTGCTGTTTATTCCTATTTCCTTTAATGCACAGCTAACCTATGCTAAGCTACGCTAGGCTACGCTAAACTAAGCTAATCAAGACCCAGCTCATCTTGTTTTATTAGGTGTATTTTCGAATGTTGGATTTTATGAAAGAATATATTCAATTTAACAAGATTTGTGTCATTTTCTTCTTTTTTGTTTCTTCCTGTTTCTTTGCTAAGCTAAGCTAAAATAAACTATGCTAAGCTAAGCTAAGCTAAACTATGCTAAACAGTAAGCAACTTATCAGATTTTCCTTTTAGGATAATGCAAATTTATTTCACTTACATTTATATAAAGGTGCATCTCAAATAATTAGAATATCATTAAAAAGCTCAATGCTACACTATGCTAAGCTAAGCTAAGCTAACCTAAAATAATATATTTTCTCCAACTTCCAGTAGAAAACCTTCCCAGATATTAAAATAATCAATTAAATAGTTGTAAATAAACAGTAAACTATTTATTTTATTAAAAAATAAGCTGATTTTCCCTTTAAATCTCCAGCTCCAGCCTGAATCTACGACAGAAACACACTCCAAGAAAATAAAAACGTCAGATCTGCATCAAAAAACCTCTGAAACGAGTGAAACTTGTGTTTTTTCTTGCGCCGCATTCTCCCGATAATCATGCACATGTGAGGAATCCTATTTCCTATTTCCACTCTACGCTAGTCTGTTTTGAGTTAGTTCATTACTACAGTGTGTGTGTGTGTGTGTGTGTGTGTGTGTGTGTGTGTGTGTGTGTGTGTGTGTTGCTACACTTGTGAGGGCCAAGTATCGAGAAACAACCTTTTCTGTGAGGACATTTTTGGTTGTGAGGACATTTTGGGTGGTCCTCACAAAAAATAATGCTGCAATTGACTCATGTGTGTGTGTGTGTGTTTAACTGTGTGTGTGTGTGTGTGTGTGTGTGTGTATGCATGTGTGTGTGTGTGTGTGCATTTTTCTGAATCCAAAGCATCATTTGACCTCAGAATAGTGTGTGTGTATGCAAGTGTGCATGCATGTTGTAAAGACTTATATCGTGCACGTGCACACACACACACACACACACACACACACACACACACACACACACTCTAAATCCCTGCTGCGGTCTTTTCAATGCATCCAGCCTGATTCACGTTAACCCATAAAACATGTCTGACATATTAATCAGGTCTGCATGTGGGGGTAGCTCCTCCATGGCGGGGAGGAGGGCTCTCATTGGGCCGTCTTACGCATTTCTGGCGGCCAATAGGAGGCGGCTGAATCTCTCCTCTCCTAGCAACAAGACTCCTTTTTTCTCTCCCTCTCTCTCTCTCTTCTTTTCTCCGGTGCACGGCGCAATCAGCAAACTGACACCCGTAATTTCCACCAATATGAATAACCGCGACTTAGCAGTGAAGGAGGAGGAGGAGGAGGAGGAGGAGGAGGAGGAGGAGGAGACGGGACGGAGACGTCGGTTTCCGTCCCGTCTCCTCCTCCTCCTCCTCCTTCATCCTGCAGTGCATTCACTTACCATCTTAAAGGAACAGCCCTGCATATTTAAGCTTTTTTCTCCTTTCTCCCGATGCATTGTGGGTAATGATCTGTACTTGTTGACCTCTCGGCGCTGAATGGCGGGGCCTCCCTCTCTCTCTTTTTTCTCCTTTTTCTCTCTCTCAGGAGGAATATCTTGGCACGGCGCTATCACTTCTCTCCTCTCTCTCTTTTTTTCTGCAGATGTTTCACTCACTTTCAAAAAAAAAAAAAAACAAAACCCATAAAACAGTTCGGTTGAAACAGGAGATTTCGATGCGGCTTTTTTTTTTTTTTTTTTTGTCGAGGCAGCGGTAGCACCTGTTGCCGGGATACATGTCTGTCCGACCTTTGACCCCCCGACGCATTCCTGTCCTCGCCCCTCTGGGGAGTTTCAGAGAAAAAGAAGAGAGTTACAGGAATGAATCGGCCTGTTGTTGTACAGTAACGGCTCAGAACTGAGATTTTAACCTGTTTAAATACAGTAAAACACAAAAATACTGTTTTATTCATAAATCCCAGTATTAAACCTCAGCTCCAACAATAATAAAGTATTTATATCATCAATATCCACATCATCAATACAGTAAGAAAATAGTTTATTCAGATATTTGTGAGTGTTTAATTGTTTTCAGATTGTGTGTTTCAATTTTTTAAATAAAGTTTTTTTTATCTGTAACACGTTACTGTTACAGCATCAATATATATCTATGGAAAGGCTGCAAATAGTGAATATTCTGATAATAAATCGATTAATTGATTAGTTGTTTGGTTCATAAAATAGTGTAAAATGCAGATTAATGTTTCCTAAAGCTGAAGATTCAACTTTTATTTAGCTATAATGATGTTTTTAATTAAACAATCATTCAATTAACTGAGAGAATCAGATAAAAAGTCAATAGTTTATATATATAAAATAATAACTGTGTAATAGAGTTGTTAAAAAGTAAAATAAAACCAGCTTTTTACTGTCTTATACTTTTATATTTTGCTGCCATTTCTGGTAGAAACACACAAACCTGTACAGTTGAATCTATTGATTATTATAACGATTAATCGATTAGTTGTTTGGTTCATAAAATGGTGTAAATGTGGATTAATGTTTCCCAAAAACTGAAGATTCAACCCTTTTTTGTCCAAATATCATCAGTTTATTATTATAGAGAATAAAGAAACCAGAGAATAATCAGAGAAGAGAAGCTGGAACCAGAGAATTTAGACATTTCAATCAATTAATCGATTATCATCATAGTTGGAGATTAATTTAATACCAATCAATTAAACTGAAATATCAGTAAAACAGAAAATAATCAGATTAAAGAAGCTGGAACCAGAGAATTTGGACATTTTCTTCTTAATAAATGAATCCAGACAAAGTGATTCGGGTCAGTTTGTTCTCGTTTTACGTTTTAAATAAAGTTTTCTAACTTTATTAATGATTTAATCTTTGGTGAAGATAAATTATGAAAGTTAACAGGTTCCAAACATATATTAGACTGTTCTACTGAAATTAAATAAGAATTTATCTTTGAACTGTTTTGTTTTATAAATCATTGTCGATAATTTAGCTTATTTAAAGTTTTTTCCTGATTAAGTTTTAAATAAAGTTTTTTTTTAATCTGTAGAAAACTCATTTCTACTCTCTCTCTTCTCTCATTTTTTTAATTTTCATCTCATGTTTCTTATTTTTTATCTTTTTTTTTTTACTTTTAACTCATATATATTTTTTATTTTTTTTATGTTTATGACTTTTTATCTCATATTTCTTAATCTTTATAATTTTCTTGAAGTTTTATTTGATATTTTTGACATTTTATCTCATATTTCTGACTTTCTATCTCAAGTTTTGGACTTTTTATCATTATTTTTACTTTTAACTCATATTTTTGATATTTTATCTCCTGTTTATGACCTTTTATCTTAGCTTTTTAACATTCCAGCTCATGTTTCTTACTTTTTATCATTTTATTTGTACTTTTAACTGATATTTTTGACTTTTTATCTCATGTTTCTTAATTTTTATATATTTTTTTTTACTTTTAACTGATATTTTTGACATTATATCTCAGGTTTTTTACCTTTTATAATTTTTTAAATCTTTTAACTCATATTTTTGACATTTTATTTCACGTTTCTTAATTTTTATAATTTTTAAAAAACTTTTAACTCATATTTTTGACCTTTTATCTCATGTTTATGACTTTTTATAATTTTTTTTTTTACTTTTAACTCATATTTTTGACATTATATTTCAGGTTTTTGACATTCTAGCTCATGTTTCTTACTTTTTATCATTTCATTTGTACTTTTAACTCATGTTTATGACATTTTATCTCAAGTTTTGTACTTTTTATCACTATTTTTACTTTTAACTCATATTTTTGATCTTTTATCTCAGGTTTTTGACTTTTTATCTCAATTTTTTAACATTCCAGCTCATGTTTCTTACTTTTTATCATTTTATTTGTACTTTTAACTTTAACTTAATTTTTGACTTTTTATCTCAGCTACAGTACTGAAACTATTTTATCTGTAGTAAAACACAATATTAGATGTAGATTTTTCCAATATTCTAACTCTATTGTCTCTATAACAGCACCATAAATAGATTCTGACTCTTCTGTAGTCACCTCACATGTTGTAGATGTATTTTAACACCAGTTTTAGTCTAATAACCTTAGTGTTTGTAGAGATATTCCACATTTATCATCATATATCTGTTTTGCTGTGCTGGACCAGGTCAGACTCAGGGTTCTGCAGCGTTTTAACCTGCAGCAGCAGCAGAGTGTGTGTCGTGTTCATGTGAAATTCAGCAGCAGCAGAACGTCCTGACCTGCAGCTCCAGCTGCTACAGACTCAACAAAACGACTTCTTACAGCTGCTACAGGTCAAACAGGACGAGGAGCCGCTAATTAACCAGGTGAATCCACCTGGTCTGAGAGTCGTCTGAGCAACAGGAGCAAAAGTTAATTCATCTATCGATTAGTGAAACGATTAATCGATTAGTTGTTTGGTGTAAAATGTGAAAAGATTCAACCTAAAATGTCTTTTTTATACAAAGATCATCAGTTTATTATTATAGAGACTAAAGAAACCAGGAAATAATCATAATTTAATGTAATTAAAGTTGATAATTAATCGATTAATCAACTAATCGTTATCAGTGTTTCCCAAAAGCTGAAGATTCAACCTAAAATATCTTTTTTTGTCCACAACCCAAAGATCATCAGTTTATTATTATAGAAGAATAAAGAAACCAATTAAGAAATCAAGTAATCAATAATTAAAATACTTGGTGACTAATTGATTAATCGATTAATCGTTGCAGCTCTAATTCCAAGTTTGTCTTTTTTATCCAAAGATCATCAGTTTATTATTGTAGAAGAATAAAGAAACCAGGAAATAATCAGAGAAGAGAAGCTGGAACCAGAGAATTTAGACATTTAATGTAATTAAAGTTGATAATTAATCGATTAATCAACTAATCGTTACAGTTCTATATAACATTACATGGTGAACAATCAATTTTCATTAATATACTTCAACTTAAATCAATTCAAGTCAACACAAAGCTTATATTACTGAATTTAAAGATACATATAGTTGATTAGTTGATTAATCTATTGATTAATTGATTAGTTTGGTTCATAAAATGGTGTAAAATATGAATCACTGTTTCCAAAAGATGAATAATCAGATACAAGAAGAAGAGATTAAAGAAGAGATTAAATGTAATAGTTGGTAATTAATCGATTAATCAACTAATCGTTACAGCTCAATGGTTATTGATTATATAAATGATTAATCGATTAGTTGATTAGTCTTCTTTTGTCCACAACCCAAAGATCATCAGTTTACTATTGTAGAAGAAATAAAATATCTAACATTTATTACACTTGAGATTTAATGATTAATCTATTGATTGTTGAAATGATTAATTGATTAGTTGATTGGTTCATTAAATTGTGTGAAAAGAAGCTGGAACCCGAGAATTTAGACATTTTCTTCTTTAAAATGACTCAAATCCATTATTTGATCATCAAAATAGTTGATGATTAATCTGATAGTTGACAACTAATCGAGCTGCAACTAACAACTACTTGAATAGTTGATTAATCTATTGATCAATGAATAGATTAATTGATTAGTTTGGTTCATAAAATGGTGTAAAATATGAATCATTGTTTCCAAAAGCTGAATAATCAGATCCGAGAAGATGAGATTAAATATAATAGTTGGTAATTAATCGATTAATCAACTAATCGTTACAGCTCAGTGGTTATTGATTATTTAAATGATTAATCGATTAGTTGTTTGGTTCATAAAATGGTGTAAAATATGAATCACTGTTTCCAAAAGCTGAATAATCAGATCCAAGAAGATGAGATTAAATATAATAGTTGGTAATTAATCGATTAATCAACTAATCGTTACAGCTCAGTGGTTATTGATTATTTAAATGATTAATCGATTAGTTGTTTGGTTCATAAAATGGTGTAAAATATCAATCATTGTTTCCAAAAGCTGAATAATCAGATCCAAGAAGATGAGATTAAATATAATAGTTGGTAATTAATCGATTAATCAACTAATCGTTACAGCTCAACATAACAAATGATAGTTGATTTATCAATAACTTATCGAACTGATTAACTGATTAGTTGTTTGGTTAATAAAATGTCAAATCTAATCAAAATCACTGGCGATTAATGTAATAGTTGGCGATTAATCAATTAATCATTGCAGCTCTAATTAGAATATTACTGGAGTCATTAATTGATTAGTTGTTTGGTTTATTAATTGATGGATCAGCTCTAATTAGGATTATTTATAGTAGACCAATCTATCTAAAAGTCTCGTTTAGCCACCGCCGCTGTAGCCCCGCCCCCTCTCGTTACAGTACCCAACCTGAGGTGACCCCCCCTCCTCCTCCTCAGTAAGGAATGCAGCTGATGGAGTTTTTAATATTCCCTCGGCCCCGTGTGCCCTCATATTTGTCGGTGCGGCGTTAACACAGGCTGACACCGCAGATTAACCACAGACAGCAGGAATGCAGCCGCCAATGCCTTCGCCTTTTTTTTGCGCCCCACGTGGACTTTGGCCAAAAACGTTTTTTTTTTTTCTTCTTCTTCTTCTACTGTCGGCAGGAAAACAGGAAGATGGACGAGTGGAGGGTGACAGACGGGGAGGTCAAAGGGCAGGAGGGGTCGTTTCAGAGGAATTAACACACACTGTTAGACGGGAAGGATTTAATTATGATTAATCTATTGATTGTTGAAATGATTAATCGATTAGTTGATTGGTTCATTAAATGGTGTAAAATGTGGATCAGTGTCGAATTTAGACATTTTCTACTTAAAAATGACTCAAATCCATTAATTGATCATCAAAATAGTTGGTGATTAATGTGATAGTTGACAACTAATCGATTAATCAACTAATCATTGCAGCTCTATTGGAGTAAGAATAGACTAGAAATAGAATAAATTGATTGGAAATAGAATAAATTGACTAGAAATAGAATAAATAATGACTCAAATCCATTAATTGATTATCAAAATAGTTGGTGATTAATATAATAGTTGACAACTAATCGATTAATCAACTTATCATTGCAGCTCTATTGGAGTAAGAATAGAGTAGAAATAGAATAAATAGACTAGAAATAGAATAAATTGACTAGAAATAGAATAAATAGACTAGAAATAGATTAAATAGACTAGAAATAGAATAAATAGACTAGAAATAGAGTAAATAATGACTCAAATCCATTAATTGATTATCAAAATCGTTGGAGATTAATGTGATAGTTGGAAACTAATCGATTAATCGGCTCTACTCGGATATAACGATGTATAAATACATGTCAGAACCAAGTATTTGTCTTGATTAGATTTTGAATTTGGACATTTTCTTCTTAAAAACGACTCAAATCAATTAATCAATTATCAATATAGTTGATTAATGTGATAATTAGCAACTGATCAATTAATTGACTAATTGTTGCAGCTCTAATTAGAATATTACTGGAGTCGAAGGGTTAAAGTATCTATGAAATGTACTTTAGGGCTGCAACTAACGATTATGTTTATAGTCGATAAAGTTATTGATTATTTAAATGATTAATCGATTAGTTGATTGGTTCATAAAAATGTCTTTTTTTGTCCACAACTCAAAGATCATCAGTTTACTATTATAGAAGAAATAATCTAACATTTATTACATTGAGATTTAACACAATTTAATTATGATTAATCTATTGATTGTTGAAATGATTAATCAATTAGTTGATTGGTTCATAAAATGGTTTAAAATGTGGATCAGTGTCGATTAGAGTGAAAAGAAGATGGAATCAGAGAATTTAGACATTTTCTACTTAAAAAATGACTCAAATCTATTAATCAATTATCAGAATAGTTGGTGATTAATCGATTAATCGACTAATTGTTTCAGCTCTTTTAATCCATTATAGAAAGTTTAAAGTTTAGAGTCTTTCAATTTTTAAGTCATTTTTATATAAATGAGCAAAGTAAAAAACCTACAACATGAAACATTATGAAACTCAGTCACGGTTTATGTTAGAAAAGATGAAAGAACCAATTAAACTCGTTATTTCTGCGATTTAAAACCTCTGTGATGAGTTTATTCCAATAAACCGGTTTAATTTATTCACTCCTGGAGGAAATAATGAGAATAAAACAGGTGATCTGCAGCAACGGATCATTCTGGCTCAGGAGTAAAGACGTAAAACTCACTCACAGGAAGGAAAACAGCGTTTAAAATTAAATTATTATCGGTATTTTCTTTTTACAGTGAATGAACCATGAGACAAAGATGCTCCAAACACCTGAATCTGGTCCAGTTCACACTGAGCCGCCACCACAGGAACTTTAAACCCTTTGAAACTTAAGCAGCTTTAGTTCTTTATAAACACACACACACACACACACACACACACACACACACACACACACACACACACACACACACACACACACACACACACACACACACACACACACACACACACACACACACACACACTAATCCTGAGCTCATCTGATGCTGTAATAAGATTTAATCATAGTTTTAATGTCAAATTCTTTATTAAGACGACAGCATGAGACAGTGATGAGTTAATTTAGGAGTTCTGTGATTATTCGAGTAAATTAACTATAAAAATGTTAAATATATGAGCTGAATTTACTGTAAAATAACCAGAATTACAAAAGGACCTAACCTAATCCTGATAATGCAGGTTAGCCTTTAGTTTTTAAACGTTAATAAAGGTATTTTTATTTTAATTGTTGTTTATTTTTAAGGGATTTTAGTTGTAAAAGCTAATTTTCATTATTATTATTAGTGTTTATAATGTTTATTGATGTTTAAACTAATAGATATATGATTTAATCTATTTAAAAAGTTAGAAAATAAGGGGGAAAAAGTGTCTAGAACAACTTTTTATGCACTTTTAACAGGTAAAAGGTGGAAAATACAATAGAAACTGATGTTTGGGACAGAATTAATCAAAAAGCTGCATTATTACTCTATAAATTCATTAAAGTCAGATCAGATCAGACCCGGATGGAAGAAGAAGGAGAATTTATACCTGGAAACATCTCATTTCTATGGCAACAGGTTATTATGGGACCTTAGTATTTACTATAATAAAAAGAGGCTGGTCACAGCTGGAAAAACCAGGAGGAAACATGGATAAACTGCGTTTTTAGGAGAAATCTAGAGTTTGATTATTATCATTTATGACCCTGAAAGTGAGAATTTGATAATCTGTCCATCCTCAACACATCTATTGTTCAAACTTAAGCTAAATCCATGACAAGTGAAACTAAGGAAGATAAAGAAATGAATAAAATCTAATTTAAGGAGCTCAAAATTCCACCTTCAATATAAATATTGCAGCTTCTCTAAAGAGAAGTAACAATAAAAGTCACATATTGTTCAAATATATGACTTTTATTCATATGATAATTAAATTCTCTGCTCATTTGCTCATTAGATGTGTAATAAAATGCTTGTTTTTGGTTGAATTAGTCTAATATTGAGTAGAATTATCTTATTCCACTGGAAGATAAATGACCTTATTTCAAGTTTTTATTCTTGGTTTTAGTCAGTTTAATCTAAAAGTGTTAGTCTCAGACCAAACTGACTTAAATCAGGAATAAAAAGCTAAATTATCTGCCAGTGGAATCAAATAAATTAACACAATATTGGGCTAATTATAGATATTTGACCTTTGACCCCTAGATTTGTACCTTTTTGATTGAAACTGAATAAAAATATTTCTATTTTTAGTTTCAACCTGTTAAATGTGTATAAAATAAAATCCGTTGTATGATTTTATTCTCTTGTTTATTAGATGAACCACCCAGAAACTTCAGCCCAGAATAAACCACATAATTAAATAAAACCGTTTTTTTTTTTAATCTTTCTCTAAACCTCGTGACCAGGATGATTTTATGAAGTTTTTCTTTTTCCTCCGACTCATTTAAACTTGACACTGACCTGAAAAAAATAAAAAAGTAAAACCGCGTTTGAAGTCAACAAGCAGCAACACATGACATTGGCCATATGACATTTTAATATTCCACGTTAGATCCGTCTAATGGAGCTTAAGTATAATCACAAGCAGCAGAATCAGCACCTCGTGGAACGTGAAAATCTGATTTGGTGATAGAGACGCTCAATTCAGTGCAGTGTGAGAGCAGTTAAATCATTTGCGGCTAACGCTAGCATGCTAACACTGCTAATGCTAACAGGTTAGCATGCCGCAGGTTTAAAGTGACAGTTCATCAGCAGCAGAGTCCGTTCTCTGGTCCCCAGAGACCAGAGCTGTATTAACATTCTCCTCAGAAAGAGCCACGGGATCTGCTGCTTCAATGCTGTCTGACTGCACACAAAAGACGGTGTGTGTGTGTGTGTGTGTGTGTGTGTGTGTGTGTGTGTGTAAGATGAGGAGAAAAAAGCAGGGGGGGGGGGGGGGGGGGGGGGGGGGGGGGCTACAGTAGGAGGAGGAGGAATGTTTCTATAACACTATAAGACTGTTGGAGCTGGAGGATCCACGTCCTGCACAATCGACGAGTTTCTGCAGAAATAAGCTTCTAAAACAAGTTTAATTCACGGATAAATCACTGTTGAATCTCTTCATCCTGTATTTGCATTTAAACTCAAAGTAACGTCTGCAAAACTGCAAAATGTAGGTGCTGAAATGAAAATCCACTTCTTTTACAGCTCGGTTTCAAAGAGGTTTAATTAACAAACCACTCGTCATGTACTGTAGAATCCTGCAACATCCAAGTTTCTCCGACTCCTTTTCTCAGCCTGGACAACAGGTTTAATTAACAAATAACTATTAAATGATCTATTATCTCTACTTTTACATTTATTTATGTCCTGTCAGCTGCTCGGTAGAATCCTGCAGCTGAAACGTCCTGCAAAATTATGTTTTCATGAAAATCTGCTTCTTTCTCAGCTTCGACGACCAGTTTCATTAACAAACTAAATCACTGTTGAATTATTTCATGCTGGATTTCAAGGATTTGCATCCAAACTCAAAAACAATCACTCAACAATCAATCATCATGCATTGAAGAATCATCCGTCACATCCTGCAAAATCTTTCTATGATCACTTTGAAATTGAATTCAAACTCAAACCGTCCACAAAAACTTAATTTATTCTTTTACAAATCGATGCACTGGAGAATTCTGCAAAATATGAAAGTTTATCAGATGTTTTCTCAGCTACTTCAAATATAGTTCTATACTAGTTCTGTAGTATACTAGTTATAATATAGTTATATACTAGTTATAATATACTTCTATACTAGTTAAAATATAGTTATATACTAGTTCTGTAGTATACTAGTTATAATATAGTTCTATACTAGTTCTGTAGTATACTAGTTATAATATAGTTCTATACTAGTTCTGTAGTATACTAGTTAGAATATAGTTCTATACTAGTTAAAATATAGTTATATACTAGTTATAATATAGTTCTATACTAGTTATAATATAGTTCTATACTAGTTCTGTAGTATACTAGTTATAATATAGTTCTATACTAGTTCTGTAGTATACTAGTTAAAATGTAGTTATATACTAGTTCTGTAGTATACTAGTTATAATATAGTTCTATACTAGTTCTGTAGTATACTAGTTATAATATAGTTATATACTAGTTCTGTAGTATACTAGTTATAATATAGTTATATACTAGTTCTGTAGTATACTAGTTATAATATAGTTCTATACTAGTTCTGTAGTATACTAGTTCTGTAGTATACTAGTTATAATATAGTTCTATACTAGTTCTGTAGTATACTAGTTAAAATGTAGTTATATACTAGTTCTGTAGTATACTAGTTATAATATAGTTCTATACTAGTTCTGTAGTATACTAGTTAAAATATAGTTCTATACTAGTTCTGTAGTATACTAGTTCTGTAGTATACTAGTTCTGTAGTATACTAGTTCTGGTTCTATACTAGTTATAATATGGTTATACACTAGTTATAATATGGTTATATACTAGTTATAATATGGGTATATACTAGTTATAATATGGGTATATACACTAGTTATAATATGGTTATATACTAGTTATAATATGGTTATATACTACTTATAATATGGTTATATACTAGTTATAATATGGTTATATACTAGTTAAAGTCATCTACTAGTTATATTATAGTCATCTACTAGTTATAATATGGGTATATACTAGTTATAATATGAATATATACTAGTTATAATATGGTTATATACTAGTTATAATATGGTTATATACTAGTTATAATATGGGTATATACACTAGTTATAATATGGTTATATACTAGTTATAATATGGTTATATACTAGTTATAATATGGTTATATACTAGTTATAATATGGTTATATACTAGTTATAATATGAATATATACTAGTTAAAGTCATATACTAGTTATAATATGGTTATATACTAGTTATAATATGAATATATACTAGTTAAAGTCATATACTAGTTATAATATGGTTATATACTAGTTATAATATGTTATATACTAGTTATAATATGAATATATACTAGTTAAAGTCATATACTAGTTATAATATGGTTATATACTAGTTA
>CM060479.1:2795358-2885358 GCA_030544235.1 Lepturacanthus savala
AGAAGAAAATGTCCAATTTCTCTGGTTCCAGCTTCTCAAATCTGGTTATTTTCTGCAACGATTCGTCGATTAAATCGATTAATCAATTAATTGTCAACTACAGGCTGCCTATTTTGAAGAAAATGTCCAAATTCTCTGGTTCCAGCTTCTCTTCTCTGATTATTTCCTGGTTTCTTTAGTCTCTATAATAATAAACTGATGATCTTTAGATAAAAAAAAGTCAGTGTCATTTAGAGCTGCAACGATTAGTCGATTAATCGATTAGTCACCAACTATTTTGATGATTGATTCATTGATTTGAGTCATTTTTTAAGTAAAAAATGTCTAAATTCTCTGGTTCCAGCTTCTCTTCTCTGATTATTTCCTGGTTTCTTTAGTCTCTATAATAATAAACTGATGATCTTTAGATAAAAAAAGTCAGTGTCAATTAGAGCTGCAACGATTAGTCGATTAATCGATTAGTCACCAACTATTTTGATAATCAATTAATCGATTTGAGTCATTTTTGTAAAGAAGAAGAGTATTTTTAGATGACAGAACTGCAACAATTAGTAAAAAAAAGACATTTTAGGTTGAATCTTCAATTTTGGGAAACACTGAGCAAACAATTAATCGATTAATCATTTCAACAATCGATCAGAATAGTTAGTTGCAGCAGACTATGCTCCATATTTCCATTAGAGATCAAAGACTTAGTTTTGGATGATGCGTAACTTTATCTTATTATTATTATTACTCCTCTTATTATTTGGGTGCAGTGCTGTGACACAGCTGCAGCGGCGGGAGGGAAACACGCCGCCAAACACTCGAGTCGGAGGTTTAGACGGGTTGGTGCGAGCAGCTGAAACAAGATGGCGGCGTCTGCAGCAGCGGAGAGAGACTCCGACCAGGGGAGGAGAGACAGAGGAGGCAGGAGAAAGAAGATGAAATAAAAAAAAAGAAAAAGCTGCTCAGGGGGCACCCAGGTGCCAAGTATCACAGCGGTTTGTTTGACCGGGGTGAAGAGGAGGGGAGGGGGGTAGAGCGGTGCCAGGAACAGCGATAGGTGAGGGAGGGAGGGAGGGAACAATGGAATGGCTGCCAGACAGAACTACTGCTGCAGTGATAAGGAAACAGGATGGAGGAGGAGGAGGAGGAGGAGGAGGCACACCTGCTAACACTACTGGAGCATTAGCAGCATTAGCAGCGTTAGCAGCGTTAGCATTAGCAGCAACAAACTGCAGCTAAACAGGTGAAAATATCTTGTTTTTGGTGCAATTATTGAGTAGAGTTATCTCGTTGCACTGGCTGATAATTTAACTTTATAAAGATGAAGGTATCACTGTGTTAATTAGAGCTGAAACTAGTCGATTAGTTCAGATCAATACAAGCCTTGTGTTTTTATTATATGACTTTATGAAGTTTAAACCACATTAATCACCAACTATTTTGATGATCGATTAATCGATTTGAGTCATTTTTAAGAAGAAAATGTTCCAGTTTTTCTTGGTGTGGATTTTTTTTTTGTTTTATTTTACAGTAGAGCTGCAACGATTAGTCGATTAATCGATTAGTTGCAGATTATTACATTAATCAGAAACGTCTTTGATGTTTGATTCAGTCAGTTTTAAGAAGAAAATGTCCAAATTCTCTGGTTCCAGCTTCTCTTCTCTGATTATTTTCTGGTTTCTTTAGTCTCTATAATAATAAACTGAAACTTCAAAGGATCTAGAAAGGAACCCTGAGGAACCCCACATTTGATTTGACATCAAACTATTTTGTTAATCGATTAATTGATTTGAGTAATTTTTAAGTAGAAAATGTCCAAATTCTCTGGTTCCAGCTTCTCTTCTCTGATTATTTCCTGGTTTCTTTAGTCTCTATAATAATAAACTGATGATCTTTGGACAAAAAAGACATTTTATGTTGAATCTGTGATTATATTTTGCTGATAATACTACGACTGTTAGTTGATTAATCGATTAGTTGCCAATTATCACATTAATCAGCAACTTCTTTGATGATCGATTCATTAATTTGAGTCAGTTTTAAGAAGAAAATGTCCAATTTCTCTGGTTCCAGCTTCTCAAATCTGGTTATTTACTGCAACAATTAGTCGATTAATCAATTAATCAATTAATTGTCAACTACAGGCTGCCT
This sequence comes from Lepturacanthus savala, assembly GCA_030544235.1. Lineage (NCBI taxonomy): Eukaryota > Metazoa > Chordata > Actinopteri > Scombriformes > Trichiuridae > Lepturacanthus > Lepturacanthus savala. The sequence goes on from CM060479.1 coordinate 2,797,498, forward strand.
ATTTTGTAGAAAATGTCTAAATTCTCTGGTTCCAGCTTCTCTTCTCTGATTATTTCCTGGTTTCTTTATTCTTCTATAATAATAAACTGATGATCTTTAGATAGAAGAAGAAAGAAACTACTTAAATAATCTGTTATCTGCCAGTAGAATAAGATTTATTCTACTCAATATTGAACTAATTGTACCAAAAACATGTAAATAGTTAAGATGTTAGTTTATTTTTGCAGCAGCAGAAATGAAAAGGATGAAAGAGACCGAGCCGGATAAAAAAAAAGAAAAAAGAATCCGGCCTCTCATCCGGCGATCAGAGGGCATCTCAGGACTCAGAGAGCTGGAGAGAGATCACAGCGGAGTGTGTGTGTGAGTGTGTGTGTGTGTGTGTGTGTGTGTGTGAGAGGCAGCAGACGACAACATTCATGCATCCAGACGTTCGATAAACGTCGGCTTTGCAGCACTAAAACACAGATATTGATTTTCAACATGTTTCTCTGATCACACTCAGATTCACAGAAGCTGCAACGAAGCTGGTTTTAACTAAATGACAGTAAAAGATCAGCTTTAGCTAATGTTATATTAATTAATTCATTAATTAATTAGCTAATTTATTTAGGTGAATCTGCAATTTAAATGACAGGAGTTAATATATATAAACTAATAATGATCACTGTGTAATGGAGTCTGTTATTTTTGCTGCTGTTAATGTCTAACACTGTAAATCCACACACACACACACACACACACACACACACACACACACACACACACACACACACACACACACACACCTAGTATTAGTAGTTTTAATCACTAAAACACATGATGATGTGTTGATGTGGAGCCAGTTTTAGATAATTTATGATAATAATAATATATCATATTTACATATTTACATTAAATACATGCATTTTATTCTAAATAAGGAACCAGTAGTTGACAACTAATTGATTAATTGACTAAACGTTGTAGAAAATAACCAGATTTGAGAAGCTGGAACCAGAGAAATTGGACATTTTCTGCTTAAAACTGACTCAAATTAATGAATCGATCATCAAAGAAGTTGCTGATTAATGTGATAATTGGCAACTAATTGATTAATCAATTAACAGTCGTCGTATTATCAGCAAAATATAATCACAGATTCAACATAAAATGTCTTTTTTTTGTCCAAAGATCATCAGTTTATTATTATAGAGATTAAAGAAACCAGGAAATAATCAGAGAAGAGAAGCTGGAACCAGAGAATTTAGACATTTTCTAATTAAAAAATGACTCAAATCGATTAATCAATTATTAAAATAGTTGGTGATTAATGTAATAATTGGCAACTAATTAATTAATTGACTCTAATAAGGACTAAACCCAAATTGCAGCTGAGGTTGATTAGAATATCATTAGTTTTGCAGCTTTTTAATCATAAAGTTAAATCAATTAATTAATTAACGAGGTAGAATAAACTTCACAATAAAGCAGCTGCAATGATTAGTTGATTAATTAATTAATTACCGTCAAAGATCATCAGTTTATTATTATAGAGAATAAAGAAACCAGGAAATAATCAGAGAAGAGAAACTGGAACCAGAGAATTTAGACATTTTCTACTTAAAAATGACTCAAATCCATTAATTGATTATCAGAACAGTTAATTAACATCACAGTTAATTGATTGATTAGTTGTTTCAACTCTATTGGAATATTTAATACATCATATTTATATTGTAGTGTAGTATTTATACCAAATAATCAGGTTTGAGAAGCTGGAACCAGAAAATATGGACATTTGTCTTTTTATCAGAATAGTTGCTGATTAATTTGATTGATTGATCAATTGATTAATTGATTAATCGTTGCAGCTCTAATGCAAAATAAGACAAAAACAATGAAGAATCTTCAGTTTTCTACATGTTCAGACATTTTACAGCAAAAATAACAGTAATTAATGATGAAGGATTGTTTCATCAGGTGAAAACTAACATTTAACACGATAAAACGTATTTTATTCAATATATTTCCATCCTTTTCTCTCAGTTTGCAACAAGACGAACAACCAACACCTCGACTTAGAAACTAGAGAATCACACGACCACATCTGCATTTCACCAACAAACACCTGGATGAGTGAAAAACTACGATTTTCAGACTTTTGCATGTGGAAAAATCTAATAAAGATAAAATTAACATCAAACCGCTGCAGATAAAACAGAGAACATGTGACGTATGAAACAAATATTATTTGATAATACTGCTGCTTTCTCTTATTGGAGGATTGAACCAGAGAGAAAATCCAAAAATATGCAAATGAGTTGTGTGATTACTGCTCGTTAGGAGAGTTGGACCAATTAAAAATGGCCGTTAACGAGTCTCTAAAAAAAGAAGATTCAAAGAAGAAGCTTAACAGGTGAAAATATCTGGTTTTTGGTACAATTAGTCCAATTATGAGGAGGATTATCTTATGATTATTACAATAAAATGTCTGTTAAATTAATCTATAAATTCATTTTCACAAGATTGAGTTGCACATTTCTACAAAGTCAGCGCTCGTTAAGAGTTTAACTAATTAAAAATGGCAGAAGAAGAAGACTCGTCTTGTTTTATGAAAGAAAACTAACATTTTCTTAAAAAAAACAAGATTAATGAGAATGAGTGGAACATTTCCAGAAGTCAGTGCTCGTTAAGAGTTTGACCAATTAAAAATGGCCGCTAACGAGTCTCTAAAAAAAAGAAGATTCAAAGAAGAAGCTTCTGGTTTTTGGTACAATTAGTCCAGGTTTGAGGAGGATTATCTTATGAATGTCTGTTAAATTAATCAATAAATTCATTTTCTTAAAAAAAAACAAGATTAATGAGAATGAGTTGAACATTTCCAGAAGTCAGTGCTCGTTAAGAGTTTGACTAATTAAAAATGGCCGCTAACAAGTCTCTAAAAAAAAAAGAAGCATAACAGGTGAAATATCTGCTTTTTGGTACAATTAGTCTTATTTTAGGAGGATTATCTTATGAATGTCTGTTAAATTAATCCATAAATTCATTTTCACAAGATTGAGTTGCACATTTCTAAAAAGTCAGTGCTCGTTAAGAGTTTGACTAATTAAAAATGGCCGCTAACGAGTCTCTAAAAAGAAGAAGATTCAAAGAAGAAGCTTCTGGTTTTTGGTACAATTAGTCCAGGTTTGAGGAGGATTATGTTATGAATGTCTGTTAAATTAATCAATAAAAGCTTAATGAGAATGAGTTGAACATTTCCAGAAGTCAGTGCTCGTTAAGAGTTTGACTAATTAAAAATCTCTGAATTCATTAAGTGACACCAACAAAAAATAGAAGTTTCTGCAACTTTCAAATCAAAGATGTAAAATGTCTTGTTTTTGGTAGAATTCCCACATATTATTACATATTATATATTAATAATATCTGATAATTTATCTTATTTCAACTTCTTTTTCTGATTTGGGTCAATTTTTTTTATTTTCTTTAAAAAAACAAAACAAGATTAAAGACTAAAAATGAAGAAAACACTTATCTGGCAGTGGGATAAGTTCATTCTCTTTGATATCTGGACCAAAAACAAGATACGTTCACCTGTTGACAGTTCTTTATCTGTGATCATTGATCATTGATCGGTTATAGAACCAGACGTTCTCCACAGCTAAATGTCTACGTCAGCTTCCTGCAGCCGATAATTCCCTCGTATGGATTTAAACGGATCATCTCGATCAGTTTCAGACGATTATTTCCATGAGGTCAAACACAGTGTACTGAGCCGTCAGGTTCACGCTCTCACCAGTACTTTGTGCTGCTCTCAACATCAGCAGTAAAACCTGGATTCATCGACTATCGACTTATATTCCTGGGATCCAGCTCCATCTATCTGTGCTCGGCTAGTTCCAGACGGTAGAAATCGATCTAACGTTGATTTAAAAAGGTAATAAATTGTCATTAACCGTCTTGTCACATAGCAACAATTACTATTACGATAGAAAATAAAATCTGTGTTTTACCATTTAGTAAAAACAAGTCTTTTACTTTGAAGGACAGACCAGGAAATTCCAGGAGGACATTCAGCACTAAATCTACTAAAATACAAGATGAATTTACATGTAAATCACAACAAATACAGATTTATTCTCCTTTTTATGTAGAAAAATACAATGTGCAACGCGGCAACAAGTACTTTACATCAATATCACTAAAAAGCAGTGATATAAAATCCATGTTTTAGTGTTTAGTTGTAAAAATCAAGTCTTATTTTGAAGGACAAACAGAAATAATCACATGATATGACCAGGAAATCTCAAAGGGGCTTAATTCTATTAAACAGAAGATGAATTTACATATAAATCACAACAAATACAGATGTATAGACTATAAATATTAACACTATTAATTAAATTGTCAAAAATCAAGTCTTTTACTTTGAAGGGCAAAAGAATAATCCCATCATATGAGCAGGAAATTCAGTTTTTGCTCCTTTTTTTTTTTTACAGAAATCTTCTGTTGCAGCAAACACAAATACCGCAATGCATTCTGGGCCAAAATTAGCATTGGTCTATGTCAACACTATGGGACAGAGGCGTAAATCGATGATGTCATCACTACGCGCCAAAACATGCAGCAGCTTCAAACAGTTAACCTGTGATATTTATCATAGATTTAATGCAGTTTTCTAATTAAAACACTCGTTTATCTCCTGATTTAAATCACTGATTCTATTCAAACAACTTGTGACGCCTTCATAATCAAAATCATTATATAAATACACAATAAAGTAGGGATTTTGTGAGAGACTCAGTGGATTTCATGCATTTTTTGGAGGAAATGTGGATGAGTTAAATGAGAATCTTTCAGATATTTACTATTAAATCTTGTATTTAATAGAATTAGTTCAATATTGAGTAGAATTATTTAGAATTGGCAGAAATATTTTACAAAATATGAGATTAAAAGTCTGAATTATGAGATTAAAAGCCCAAAATATGAGATAAAAAACATACGATATTGAAATAAAGGTCAAAATATGTAATTTTATTTTAAGATCAGACTAAAGTGACTAAAACCAAGAAAAAAACTTGAAATAAGCAAAATATTTCAAGATAATTCGACTCAAAATTGAACTAATTGGACCAAAAACAAGATATTTTCTCCTATTTTCACAATAAAAGACATCAAATTGATGAAATTTAACTTTATTTCTTATATCATCTCTTCTGTTTTGTAAATTAAAGTTTAACAGATAATGTCAGTATTTATAAAGTATTTCTCTACATTAAAAGGAGGAGACATTTGTATTTAATAACATTACTACTAATACTGAGGAGAAGTATTTAGAATTTGCAGATATTTTTGCTTTTTTTTTCCAAAATATGAGATAAAAACTCTGATTTATGAGATAAAATGTCAAATAATTCAATATTATTTCACGAAAACAAGACAAAATTGACTAAAATCAAGAAAAAAAACTATTATCTGCCAATAGAATGTGATATTTCAAGACTAATTGGACCAAAAACAAGATATTTTCACAATAAAAGACATCAAATTGTTGAAATTTAACTTTTTTTCTGATATCATCTCTCCTGTTTTTGTAAATTAAAGGTTAATTTCTATTCCATAGTGTTTCTATACAGTAACTTTTATTTTATCCATGTAAAAAGGAGTGAAAACCATTGCATACTATATATTATATATATATTAATATATTTTATATATATATTGTTTATTTGGGGCCAGAAAACACTGAGATATTCAGGTTTGTCCTGGAGATTCTTTTGTAAATTCATATAAAAAGTAGTAAAAACAGGATTTCCTGGTCCTTCAAAGTAAAAGTCTTGATTCTTACAACTCAACAGTAAAACATGTGTTTTATATCACAGCTTTTTAGTCAAATTGAGCCAATGTGCCAGTATTTATAATGTATTTCTCTACATTAAAAGGAGGAGACATTTGTCTTTAATAACATTACTACTAATACTGAGGAGAAGTATTTTGATTTGGAAGATATTTTTGCTTTTTTTTATAATATATAAAAAAAAAGTCAAATAATTCAATATAATTTCATGAAAACAAGACAAAATTGACTAAAATCAAGAAAAAAACTATTATCTGCCAATAGAATGTGATATTTCAAGATAAATCTACTCAAAATTGGACCAAAAACAAGATATTTTCACATATTTTCACAATAAAAGAACTTTTTTTCTGATGTCATCTCTCCTGTTTTGTAAATTAAAGGTTAACTTTTATTCCATAGTGTTTCTAAATGGTATCGACATTAAATAAAAATTAAATTAAATTAAAATAAATTAAATTAAAATGTGCCCTGGAGGTACAAAAGATTTTTGTCTCTTTTATTTTATCCATGTATAAAGGAGTGAAAATCATTGCACAGTATATATTATATATATTAATATGATTATATTAATATTATTATATTCTTATATATTGTTTATTTGGGGCCAGAATACACTGAGATATTCAGGTTTGTCCTGGAGATTCTTTTGTAAATTCATATAAAAAGTAGTAAAAACAGGATTTCCTGGTCCTTCAAAGTAAAAGTCTTGATTCTTACGACTCAACAGTAAAACATGTGTTTTATATCACAGCTTTTTAGTCAAATTGAGCCAATGTGCCAGTATTTATAATGTATTTCTGGATAAATTAGCATTTATAATTTGACCCTTGGACTAAACGAACCGACATCGCCGTGGAAACGGATCGTCGCTGACGAATCATTGGGCCTCGTCCCCGTTCTGGTGTGACTCACTAATCCCTGATTCCCTGATTCATTCATCCGTTGTACCTGCTACGACGAGAGAAAAAATACATCAAGGATCCAGTTTTCACCGCGGCCTCCCCGCCCTCGCCACAAGTCACATGACCTTCACCCCCCCCCCCCTCCTCCCCCTCCTCCCTCCGATGCTGCATCTGGGTCCAAACCCCTCAACCACAACCTGAACTGAACCCAACGCCGCCGGTCGCCTCGTTCTCTCTGGGATCTCTCTCCCCTTCTTCTTCCTTTTGTGTCATTCCGCCATGATAGTCTCCATTTTATTTAACGCTTTAAAGGGTTTTACAGAGATGTGTGAGTGCCCCTCGCAGCTCCCAAGAACCCAACCCGTGCACATCACAGCAAAACGTCACAAGTTAGGGTCTCAGGGAATGAGAGAGGTACAGAATCCGCTGTTTTCTATGCAGCCGATCAGACAATGGCAGCCTCCGTTTTAACCGCTAAGTCACTTTGTTCTCGCCGCATTTCTGCTGCAAATATCGCGGCGAAACTTCAACTCAAAAAAAAAAAAAAAAAAAAAACGGCCATAAAAAAAAAGAGACACACACACACACACACACACTCCTCCGGACGGGCCACACACACCCAGACAGACGGCACTTTATTATCACATGACGTTCATAAAAAGCCCTCGGCCTCAGCGGGGTTTATTTTTTCTGCCTCGTCTCTAATCGATAGTAAAACGCATCTCGTGTTTTTCCCACTTAATAATAAAAAAAACCTGTCACTTACATTCCTCCATGCCAGTCGCTCAGCCCGGTCGCTCCAGGACTGTCAATCAAACGCCGTTCGGAAGGTGGGAATTCGTCAGGTGCTCGGAGATTTGATCCGAGGAAGAAGGAGATGAGAGGGTTTGGAAAACGCACGGAAGGAGAGAAAAGGGCCGGCGCCGGGCTTTTGTTGGAAAACGGATCGTCGGGACGAGCACATGAGGAGCAGATCGCTGCTGTCTAGCCGTCTGCTGCTCAGACATGAAAAGACTGTACCATGTGCAGCCGGAGAGAGAGAGAGAGAGCGAGAGACATAGAGAAAGAATGGGAGAGAGAGAGAGAGAGAGGTGTGAGGTTAAAGGGTTAAAGTAGGTGAAGTAGAACCACAGCAGATACAGGTTTTAAATAGGAAAAAGCAGCAAGAATGAGGCTAAATTTAGCAGATAAATATATATATATTCATATATATGTATATAAAGAGACAGGATAAGGATGCACCAGTAGAAAAATGGCATGCGCAAGAAAAAAAAAAAAAAAATGGATGAATGGGCCTGCACCGATTCTGCACATGCACCGATGCAGGAAAATAAAAGAAAGAAAAGAGACGGGTAATAAAACTAAAACACACACACACACACACACACACACAAGGCCACAGAGACGTTCCCACTGCATCAAGTTTTCCGCATAAAATCACAGATTTCCATTAGGAAGCCGGCGTTATCGTCAGATCCGAGAAAAAAACAAAAACAGCCACGGGTGGTGAATAATAGGAAAAATAATAGGGAGAAAAAACCAAACGCCTGTTGCTGCTGTTCCTACTCACCCTCAGCTCCATGTGACATTAATGCACATCTTTGCTGCTCCTTTCTGAATCACACATCTCATGGATTTCAGAGAAAACGGCATTGAAACAAGCAGCAGCAGGAAAAAAAAGAGAAATAAGTATCATCCATTTCCTCCCACAGCTGAAATCACTTACTCTGAAAAGGCCTGATGTTGCAGAGAAGCATAAGGAAAAGGTAGGAAGAGAGAAAGAGGAAGATCTTACTATTATCTCCCTTTTTGAGGAAAAGAAAAAGGAACAACAGTAAAAAAAAAAAAAAAGCAAAATCAGAATCCTCGTCCAAGTCGGCAAGTCCCGGTATTTCTGTTCCAGTCTGGTCTCTCCCTCCTGTTTCACTGACTGGCTTATTACAGCGTGGAGAGAGAGAGAGAGAGAGAGAGAGAGAAAAGGAGGGTGGGAACAAGAGAAGATTGAAAGAGAAAAAAGGAGGGCGCAAAAAAAAAAAGCAGCAGCAGCAGCAGCAGCAGCAGCAGCAGCAGCAGCAGCAGCAGCAGCAGCAGCAGCAGCAGCAGCAGCAGCAGCAGCAGCAGCAGCAGCAGCAGCAGCAGCAGCAGAGAGAAAAATGTCCAAGTTGAGTCAGAGAGCGGCAGAAAAGGAAACGTAAGTGGAAGCTGCTGGTGTTTTAGTCCTGGGTTTTATCAGAATTAGCAGCAGAAAAAAAGAAAAGAGGGTTGTGGAAAAAAAAAAAAGGAAGGAGACAAGATGGTAGGAAAAGCGAGACGAATGGAGAGAAGAGGGATCAGCCGGGACCAGGGTTCTTCTGACGGACAACGACCACGGAGCTGGAATCAGTGACAGCAGCAGGAACATGAGCTGCTGCTGCTGCTAACACTGCTGCTGCTGCTAACACTGCTGCTGCTGCTGCTGCTGTTACTGCTGCTGCTGCTGCTGATCAATGATCCACATCTGCTTGGTGTTTATTAGCTGTTTATAATAAATATAATGTCACAGCACACACATTTAACAGCCGGCACATATGGCTGTTTATTTAAATAGGAGGCTACAAAGGTGCAGCAGTTTACGGTTATTTCATTTAAATTAAAACAATTAAAACAATATATACAAATATATATAAAAATATATGCAATATATATTAAATTTATTAAGATAAAAATAGGATGTTAAAATGTAAAGGTGTAGTAGTCATTTATTTAAATTATAATAATTATAATAAAAAAATAAATAAGTAAAAAATAAAATAAAAAAATAAATAAAAAATATATAATTAGTGTTCAAGTATGTTTTAAATTTTAATATTTATATTTTATTTATTTGAAAAACAATATATAAAAATATATGCAATATATACTAAAAACAAAGATAAAAATAGGATGTTAAAATGTAAAGGTGTAGTTTACAGTCATTTAATTTAAATAATAATTTTATTAAATATACAATATATAATAAGTGTTCAAGTTTGTTTTAAATTTTAATATATATTTATATTTTATTTATTTTATTATTTTAATATATATTGCAGATTTATCTTTACAGTTTTTACTGTAAAATGAAAAAAAAATATGCAATATATATTAAAAACAAAGATAAAAATAGGATGTTAAAATGTAAAGGTGTAGTAGTCATTTATTTAAATTATAATAATTATAATTAAAAAAATAAATAAATATAAAATAAAAAAATAAATAAAAAATATATAGTGTTCAAGTATGTTTTAAATTTTAATATTTATATTTTATTTATTTGAAAAACAATATATAAAAATATATGCAATATATATTAAAAACAAAGATAAAAATAGGACGTTAAAATGTAAAGGTGTAGTAGTCATTTATTTAAATTATAATAATTATAATTAAAAAATAATAATAATAATAATAATAAAAAATAAACAAAATATATAATAAGTGTTCAAGTATGTTTTAAATTTTAATATTTATATTTTATTTATTTTAATATATATTGCAGATATATTTTTTTACTGTAAAATGAAAAAATATATAAAAATATATGCAATATATATTAAAAACAAAGGTAGTTATAAAAATAGGATGTTAAAATGTAAAGGTGTAGTAGTTTACATTAATTTTATTTAAATTCTAATTAAAAAAATATACAATATATAATAAGTGTTCAAGTTGATGGTGTACATTTTATTATTTATATTATAAATTATTATTTTATATTATTATTATTTTTTAGTGTAAAATTAAAAATACATAAAAATATATGCAAAATATATTAAAAACAAAGGTAGTTATAAAAATAGGATGTTAAAATGTAAATGTGTAGTTTACAGTCATTTAATTTAAATAATTTTATTAAATATACAATATATAATAAGTGTTCAAATTTGTTTTAAATTTTAATATATATTTATATTTTATTTATTTTATTATTTTAATATATATTGCAGATTTTTTTTTTTACATTTTTACTGTAAAATGAAAAAAAATTAAAATATATGCAATAAATATTAAAAACAAAGATAAAAATAGGATGTTAAAATGTAAAGGTGCAGTAGTTTATTTTAATTTAATTAAAATTAAAAAAAATAAGTGTTCAAGAAAAAAGAAAAAATATATGCAATATGTATTAAAATTTAAAACAAAATGTTCTAGTTTATGTTTTAAATTTTAATATATATTCTTATTTAATTTTAAAATAATTTTTATATACATTTTTTATTGTACTATATAATGTTAAAAAACTATAGCACCTTTACATTTTAACACCATATTTTTATATTTTATTTTTTTATACTTTTATAACCTATTTTTATAACTACCATGATTATTTAAATTAGTTTTTTTAATTAATATTTTACTACTATACTATCATTTAAATGACTTTATATCACATAACTTTATATATATTGCATATAACTTTTAACCCATTTGTTTTTACAGTTGGGTGTGAAAAGGGGGCTTTTATTTTGAAGGCATTCATGAGGTCACATGACCAGGATATCCCTATTGCTGATGGACATTTAACATGTGAGCATCACTGTGTCACAACAGAACATTGTCTTTTATTCAGAATTTGGCAAAAACATTTTACCAAATAAATTGATAATTAGTTTTACAACTAATTAAATAATTTTAATAATATTAAAATGATTATTTTTATTTGTTGCATGAGTTCACACCACAAATTGGATGAGAATCAGACTCAGGCTGTTAAAAAGTGAGGATTCAACAGATGGAAGAGAAAAATAGACAAGTTAATGTAGAATAATAGAAAAATCTGGTTGTTTGAGTGATTTTTGCAGAAATTCTGCATTGAAACAAAAAGAATCAGCTGAAACTCGTACAGTTTGTAATAAAACCATTAGGAAGTGAATAAATGAACATGTTGACGTGTTGTTGGTTGTTGTCGGATCATTTCATCACATTCTCTGTTGTTGTTGTTGTTGTTTTAGTTGGTTTGATGTTTGCACCATGAAGCTGAAGCAGCAAATATTGTTCTGGTTAAAATGAACTTTGTTCACAATTGGCTGAGTTTCTCCTGCGGCTGCTGCTGTTTCCCTCTGTGGCTTCACTGCATTACTCAGCCTCATGCTGCTGCTGCTAACACTGGTGCTGCTGCTGACACTGGTGCTGCTGTTATAAATGCTGCTGCTGCTAACACTGCTATGCTGCTGCTGACAACGATGCTGCTGTTATAAATGCTGCTGCTGCTAACACTGCTATGCTGCTGCTGACACTGATGCTGCTGTTATAAATGCTGCTGCTGCTAACACTGCTATGCTGCTAACACTGATGCTGTTATAAATGCTGCTGCTAATGCTGCTGCTGCTGCTAACACTGGTGCTGCTGCTAACACTGATGCTGCTGTTATAAATGCTGCTGCTGCTAACACTGATGCTGCTGCTAACGCTGATGCTGCTGTTATAAATGCTGCTGCTGCTAACACTGGTGCTGCTGCTAACACTGATGCTGCTGTTATAAATGCTGCTGCTAATGCTGCTGCTGCTAACACTGATGCTGCTGTTATAAATGCGGCTGCTAATGCTGCTGCTGCTAACACTGATGCTGCTGTTATAAATGCGGCTGCTAATGCTGCTGCTGCTAACACTGATGCTGCTGCTAACACTGATGCTGCTGTTATAAATGCTGCTGCTAATGCTGCTGCTGCTAACACTGGTGCTGCTGCTAACACTGATGCTGCTGTTATAAATGCTGCTGCTAATGCTGCTGCTGCTAACACTGATGCTGTTATAAATGCTGCTGCTGCTAACACTGATGCTGCTGCTAACGCTGATGCTGTTATAAATGCTGCTGCTAAAATTGATGCTCTTATAAATGCTGCTGCTAACACTGATGCTGCTATAATACTATAAATGCTGCTGCTACTAGTATTAATAGTAGCACTATTAATACTGCTACTGCTAACACTGATGCTGCTATAATACTATAAATGCTGCTGCTACTAGTATTAATAGTACCACTATTAATACTGCTGCTGTTATAAATGCTGCTGCTAACACAGATGTTGCTGCTAACACTGATGCTGCTATAATACTATAAATGCTGCTGCTACTAGTATTAATAGTACCACTATTAATACTGCTGCTGTTATAAATGCTGCTGCTAACACAGATGTTGCTGCTAACACTGATGCTGTTATAAATGCTGCTGCTAATGCTGCTGCTGCTGCTAACACTGCTGCTGTTATAAATGCTGCTGCTAATGCTGCTGCTAACACTGATGCTGTTATAAATGCTGCTGCTAACACTGATGCTGCTATAATACTATTAATACTGCTGCTGCTATAAATGCTGCTGCTACTATTAATACTGCTGCTACATATGCTGCTTTTATAAATGCTGCTGCTGCTAACACTGATGCTGTTAGTGCTGCTGTTATTAATGCTCGAAATGGTACTGCTATTATTGCTGCTGCTCTTAATGCTGCTGCTAACACTGATGCTGTTATAAATGCTGCTGCTAATGCTGCTGCTGCTGCTAACACTGGTGCTGCTGCTAACACTGATGCTGCTGTTATAAATGCTGCTGCTGCTAACACTGATGCTGCTGCTAACGCTGATGCTGCTGTTATAAATGCTGCTGCTGCTAACACTGGTGCTGCTGCTAACACTGATGCTGCTGTTATAAATGCTGCTGCTAATGCTGCTGCTGCTAACACTGATGCTGCTGTTATAAATGCGGCTGCTAATGCTGCTGCTGCTAACACTGATGCTGCTGTTATAAATGCGGCTGCTAATGCTGCTGCTGCTAACACTGATGCTGCTGCTAACACTGATGCTGCTGTTATAAATGCTGCTGCTAATGCTGCTGCTGCTAACACTGGTGCTGCTGCTAACACTGATGCTGCTGTTATAAATGCTGCTGCTAATGCTGCTGCTGCTAACACTGATGCTGTTATAAATGCTGCTGCTGCTAACACTGATGCTGCTGCTAACGCTGATGCTGTTATAAATGCTGCTGCTAAAATTGATGCTCTTATAAATGCTGCTGCTAACACTGATGCTGCTATAATACTATAAATGCTGCTGCTACTAGTATTAATAGTAGCACTATTAATACTGCTACTGCTAACACTGATGCTGCTATAATACTATAAATGCTGCTGCTACTAGTATTAATAGTACCACTATTAATACTGCTGCTGTTATAAATGCTGCTGCTAACACAGATGTTGCTGCTAACACTGATGCTGCTATAATACTATAAATGCTGCTGCTACTAGTATTAATAGTACCACTATTAATACTGCTGCTGTTATAAATGCTGCTGCTAACACAGATGTTGCTGCTAACACTGATGCTGTTATAAATGCTGCTGCTAATGCTGCTGCTGCTGCTAACACTGCTGCTGTTATAAATGCTGCTGCTAATGCTGCTGCTAACACTGATGCTGTTATAAATGCTGCTGCTAACACTGATGCTGCTATAATACTATTAATACTGCTGCTGCTATAAATGCTGCTGCTACTATTAATACTGCTGCTACATATGCTGCTTTTATAAATGCTGCTGCTGCTAACACTGATGCTGTTAGTGCTGCTGTTATTAATGCTCGAAATGGTACTGCTATTATTGCTGCTGCTCTTAATGCTGCTGCTAACACTGCTGCTACTGCTATAAATGCTGCTATTAATGTTGCTGCTGCTATTAATACTGCTGCTACATATGCTGCTGTTATAAATGCTGCTGCTGCTAACACTGATGCTGTTAGTGCTGCTGTTATTAATGCTCGAAATGGTACTGCTATTATTGCTGCTGCTCTTAATGCTGCTCCTAACACTGCTGCTACTGCTATAAATGCTGCTATTAATGTTGCTGCTGCTATTAATGCTGCTGCTGATATTAATGCTGCTGCTAACACTGCTGCTACTGCTATAAATGCTGCTATTAATGTTGCTGCTGCTATTAATGCTGCTGCTGATATTAATGCTGCTGCTAACACTGCTGCTACTGCTATAAATGCTGCTATTAATGTTGCTGCTGCTATTAATGCTGCTGCTGATATTAATGCTGCTGCTAACACTGCTGCTACTGCTATAAATGCTGCTATTAATGTTGCTGCTGCTATTAATGCTGCTGCTAACACTGCTACTACTGCTATAAATGTGGCTGCTGTTATAAATGCTGCTATGATGTTAATGCTTCTGCTGCTGCACCGTTTCTCCTTCTCTAACACACACACACACACACACACACACACACACACACACACACACACACACACACACACACACACACACACACACACACACACACACACACACACACACACACACACACACACACTTATTTCCAGGACATTTTCAGAGACAAGTTATTATATTAAACACTAATTCATTCCCCTTTAATGTGTCTTATAAACACATTAATATATAAACTTATAATATATAAACTTTAAATGTATTAACATTCTATTTATTATTCTACCCGTATCTATTATGTATTATTCTAAGCTGCAGGTCCAACACATATATCGTTATCCAGGATAATTACAGTAACATTGACTGATTGACAGCGTTAATGCTAATTTATCCACATTAAATCACATTAATTTATACCAAAAACACAGGGAGAATAAATCATTTTGCAGGATAACAATAATTTCAAGGAATCAGCCTTTTTCCTTCTTTTCTACGTGCTGCAACAAATACGTAACAATGAATAGAGGAGATTAATAATTATTTTAGGGCCACTCGATATAAAAAAAGGAAATAAATAAGCATTAAATCAGTAAAGTAGCAGAGTGAGAGGTGATTCCTCAGGGAAAGCTAGGAGGCTGTACAGTCATCTCCTGTGGTGTCACTCTCAACTATACAACCTACTACCTCAACCTGCGGAACACTGCAGGAATCCATTTACAGGGAAATCACTTCTTCTTCTTCTTCTTCTTCTGATAAAATGTAGTTTCACACTGTGATAACATGCTATAAAACTGCTGAGCAGCTTTTAAAGAAAACGCCAGAGACCGACCTGCATCCTGTAAATCAAACGCTGCTCTGACACGTTGACCCAGTGGCCTGATTCACTGATTTAACCCTCTGCTGCTGCTGCTGCTGCTGCTGTTACTGCTGCTGCTGTTACTGCTGCTGCTGTTACTGCTGCTGCTGCTGTTACTGCTGCTGCTGCTGCTGCTGCTGTTACTGCTGCTGCTGCTGTTACTGCTGCTGCTGCTGCTGCTGCTGTTACTGCTGCTGCTGCTGCTGTTACTGCTGCTGCTGCTGCTGCTGTTACTGCTGCTGCTGCTGCTGCTGCTGTTACTGCTGCTGTTACTGCTGCTGTTACTGCTGCTGCTGCTGCTGCTGTTACTGCTGCTGTTACTGCTGCTGCTGTTACTGCTGCTGCTGCTGCTGTTACTGCTGCTGCTGCTGCTGCTGTTACTACTGCTGCTGTTACTGCTGCTGCTGTTACTGCTGCTGCTGCTGTTACTGCTGCTGCTGCTGCTGTTACTGCTGCTGCTGCTGTTACTGCTGCTGCTGCTGTTACTGCTGCTGCTGCTGTTACTGCTGCTGTTACTGCTGCTGCTGCTGCTGTTACTGCTGCTGCTGCTGCTGCTGTTACTGCTGCTGCTGCTGTTACTGCTGCTGCTGCTGCTGCTGCTGCATGGAAACTACTACTATACTAGTACTACTATACTACTACTCTACTACTACTATACTAGTACTATTCTACTACTACTACTACTCTACTACTATTCTACTACTACTATACTAGTACTAGTACTCTACTAGTACTACACTACTATACTACTACTACTACTCTACTACTACTATACTAGTACTAGTACTCTACTAGTACTACTACTACTACTACTACTACTATACTAATACACTACTACTACTCTACTACTATTCTACTACTACTATACTAATACACTACTACTACTACTACTACTACTACTATACTAATACACTACTCTACTACTATTCTACTACTACTACTCCTCTACTACTCTACTACTACTACTCTACTACTATTCCACTACTACACTACTACTACTACACTACTACTCTACTACTACTACTACACTACCTCTACTACTACTACTCTACTACTACTAGTCTACTACTACTACTCTACTACTACACTACTACTACTCTACTACTACTACTACTACACTACCTCTACTACTACTACTCTACTACTACTACTACTACTACTACTACTCTACTACTACTACTACACTACCTCTACTACTACTACTCTACTACTACTACTCTACTACTACACTACTACTACTCTACTACTACACTACCTCTACTACTACTACTCTACTACTACTACTACACTACCTCTACTACTACTACCCTACTACTACACTACTACTACTCCTCTACTACTACTACACTACTACTACTCTACTACTACTACCCTACTACTACACTACTACTACTCCTCTACTACTACTACACTACTACTACTCTACTACTACTACCCTACTACTACACTACTACTACTCCTCTACTACTACTACACTACTACTACTCTACTACTACACTACTACTACACTACTACTACTACACTACTACTCTACTACTACTACTACTACTACTCTACTACTACTACACTACTACTACCCTACTACTACACTACTACTACCCTACTACTACACTACTACTACTCCTCTACTATTACTACACTACTACTACTACTCTACTACTACACTACTACTACTCCTCTACTATTACTACTCTACTACTACTACTCTACTACTCCTCTACTACTATTCTACTACTACTCTACTACTACTACTCTACTACTACACTACTACTACTACACTACTACTACCCTACTACTACATTACTACTACCCTACTACTACACTACTACTACTCCTCTACTATTACTACACTACTACTACACTACTACTACTCCTCTACTATTACTACACTACTACTCTACTACTACTACTCTACTACTCCTCTACTACTATTCTACTACTACTCTACTACTACTACTCTACTACTCCTCTACTACTACTCTACTACTACTACTCTACTACTATAATATAATAATAAGTAATATAAAATCTATGTTTTCACAGTTGGGTGTGAAAAGGAGGCTTTTATTTTGAAGGACGTCCAATTTATGAGGTCACATGACCAGGATATCCTGTTTGCTCATGGACATTTGACATGTGAGCATCACTGTCTTTTATTCTAAATTCACAATTTGAATCTAATTCTATTTCAATGTTATAAGTTGTTTTTTTCTAATATGCTAATTTAGTTTTGTTGCTATATAGCAACAATATGCAAATATGGAAAATTCAGGATAGCATGAAACTATCCTGTCACTATATTTAAAACTATTTCTTATCTAGGCCATTTTTAATTAATAAAAATATTCTTACCATGTTTAAGTAATATTTAGTAGTGTTGCCATATGTCTTTACAGTTAGATGTGAAAAGGAGGCTTTTATTTTGAAGGACGTCCAATTTATGAGGTCACATGACCAGGATATCCTGTTTGCTCATGGACATTTGACATGTGAGCATCACTGTCTTTTATTCAGAACTCTAAATTCAGAATTTGAATTTAATACTATTTCAAAGTTATTTCTTTCTAATATGCTAATTTTATATATAAACATATAGCAACAATATGCAAATATGGAAAATTCCCATCGAATAAAATCCAATGGAGCATGAAACTATCCTGAGATATTTTTACCATGTTTAAATAATATTTAGGAGTGTTGCCATATGCCACCAATTACTTTATCTTCCTTTTTCTAGAAAGCTGTGATATCAAGGGGGCTTTTATTTTGAAGGACATACAATTTATGAAGTCACATGACCAGGATATCCTGTTCGCTCATGTGACATCACTGAAGGTCGTCTTTTATTCAGAATTTGGGAACATTTTCACCAAATAAAAAATGTAATTTGAATTTAATTCAACATTTTTTTTCTAATATGCTAAAATAGATGATGCAATATGCAAATATGGAACAGAGTCCCATTGATTTAGACAGCGTGAAACTATCCTGAGACTATTTACAACTTTTTCTTGCATTATTTTTTAAATATATCTAAATTTTCTACCAGGTTTAAGTAATATTTAATGCAACAGAGGGTTAAATGGGCGTAAATCAGTTTATCAAATCGGAATAAATCGTCTTTTGGGCTCGTGATCTCGCGGCGTCGCAGCCCGTCCTCGCCGTTTTGGGTGGGGTCGCTGCGTAAAGTCGGGACCACGTGGGGCGGCGTTTTCGTCCCGAAAACTCAGGGTCATTCAGGGTCAAAGACGTTTATCAACACTGGAAACAAGAAGTCAAAAACCTGCTCCTCACATCGTCATATTTAGCTTTTCCTTAGTATTTGTATTGATTTCCTCCGCTCAGGTGCTGCTGTGTTTGCCAGGAAGACACATACCTATAGATACGAGCTTGTGCAGCCAATCACCACAAGTTCGGATCTACGGGTTCGTGGCAGCTGGCGTTGACCCCTTCAGGAAAAAAAAAAGGACGAAAAACACAAAAAACAGGGAAATATAGAGAGAATATTCTGCTTTCTTAAAAAAAAAAAAAAAGCTGGACTCCAGTCATTCAACACACGGCTGCTCTCGCTGCTTCCAGGATCCTAAATCTCTATTTTAGTCTTTTTAAATATTGAAGGAATGAGACAAAAAAAATAAAAACACGGTTCTTTTATATTTTCGTCATCCTGGATTTAAATAAAACAGCGATTGTGTATATTTTTAAGGTTTTACAGTAAATCAGACGTCATTAATGCGGCTGTAGTTCAACTTAAATTCATTAAATTAAACTATAATGAAGTGAACAGGCCACAGCTCGTATATATTGTGTTTGTAGAAGAACACGACTGATCTCGCTCTTTATTATTCAGGTTTGTTTTAAATCGAACACGGAAAATAAATTCAACAAGTCCTGATTATGATGATAAAAGCAAAAAGAAAAGAGCGAATGTTAAACTACATTTAAACGACAGAGTGAATCATATTAAAACATATTCTGATGACGCTTGTTTTAATTTTGGGAGGAAAAAAACGTAGATTTTGCGTTAAATTATGAATAACAAGCGTCTATTTTCATTGAGATTACGCTGCAGAAAATATCCGATAAGGACAAATAATAAGGTGCGGATTAGAAAAGACACTGCAGCGAGATAAAATAAATAAAAAAACCTAAAAAGTATTATAAATCGCCAACATACCAACGGGCTGGTGGAGCGATGCAGGCCAGAGATTCAGCTTTAAATCAAGAAACCTATAAAATAAAAAAAACAGAAAATACAACATTAAAAACTGAGTGTGTGAGAAGTCCAACATTCATAACACACACACACACACACACTCACAAACACGTGGTAATCCAAGCACACCCTTAAAAACATCTGACAGACTGAAAAAACTACAAAAAAAGAGACGATTCAATAACAGCAAAAAAAAAAAAAGGGGGTAAAAAAAAGCTAAATAAAACAGAAAAGTAAGAAGATAACATCCCCTTCGTTTCTCCCTGTTACGCCCTCCTAACCCGTTGTCCAGTCCCCCTATTTTCCGGGGTACAAAAACCTCAAATCGTCTTTAAAAAAAAAAAAAAAAAAAAAGGTACGGCAAGAGAGAAATGGCAAAAGGTTGAATGCGGTAAGATGTGGACGAGGAGGAGTCGCAGCGCTGGGCAGGCTACAGAGAAAGTGGAATTTGTGACCAAGCAAAGGAAAAGGGTGGTGTTTTCTTTTTTTTTTTTTTTTTGGTGCTTCATTCTGCTTGGCTTTTTTGGATCCCAGCAGGATCCTTGGCTGCAGCCTCTTTCTCTATCCTAGTGCTGCCAGAATTTGGACATATCCCTTTTGTCTTTAAAAAAAAAAAAAAAATCTCTGCTGTTGCATACAAAAAAAAAAAAATCAAAATTGAGATAGAACTTTAATAACTTGCCCCCCCCCCTTTTTTTTTTTTTTTTTAAAGAAAAGGACACAGCATGGGTGAAAGTGCAAAGAGAATTCATTCAAAAAAAAAAAAAAGATGGAAGAAGAATTCGCGTTAGGATATTGTTTTTTTTCTCTGCAAACATTATCTCCCAAGTGCGAGCTGCAGAGAAGTGTCTTGTCTTGCTGCTACAAACACGGCGGCTGAAGCTTTTCCAGAGCTATGCCACGTAGTGAGGGAGAGAGAGAGCGAGCAGAGAAAACACACACTTTTCTCCCTCTCTCGTCCAAAATGGCCGAGGGCCGGGGGGGTGGGTGGGTGTGTGGGGGGGGGGGGGAGCAGCCAGAGCCTCCCGTCCTGCCGGGGACGGGGAGGGCATCGCCGCCTCGGTCCCCCTCGACTCAACATAACCTTTTGTCCCATTCAGACCCGGCTACAGCTGTGCTGTCGGCCCAGAGGAAACTCTGCTGCTGCCGGACCGAGCGGCTGGACGGAGGATGTTACTGTCGCCCAGAGAATCCTGGCGTTGTTCTGATATCGGTTAATGAAACGATTCGTAAAATGGTGTCAAACGATGGAAGATTCAGCCTAAAATGTCTTATTTTTCAGTCCACAACCCAAAGATCAGTTTACTTATATAGACTTTTATACCATTTATATTTAAAGGTCATGAGTCAAACAGCTTGTTTGATAGTTGATTCATCTATTTATTATTGAAATGATTAATCGATTAGTTGTTTGGTTCATAAAAGGGTGTAAAATGTTGATCAGTGTTGTTTTGATTCAACCTAAAATGTCCACAACCCAAAGATCATCAGTTTATTATTATAGAGACTAAAGAAACCAGGAAATAATCAGAGAAGAGAAGCTGGAACCAGAGAATTTAGACATTTTCTTCTTAGAAATGACTCAAATCGATTAATCAATTATCAAAATAGTTGATTAATGTAAAAGTTGGTAATTAATTGATTAATCGACTAATCATTGCAGCTCTATTGACCCACACAAAACAAAATGTTCTTTCTAGAGCTCCAGATATGAAGAGATGTAAACATACATAGACATTAAGGCTGCAACTAACTTCAATTAATCTATTGATTATTGAAACGATTAATCGATTAATTGTTTGGTTCATAAAATGTAGATCGATTCAGGAATGTAGATTCAGCCTTAAATGTCTTTTTTTTGTCCACAAACCAAAGATCATCAGTTTATTATTATAGAGACTAAAGAAACCAGGAAATATTCAGAGAAGAGAAGCTGGAACCAGAGAATTTGGACATTTTCTACTGAAAATATCAATCAACTCCATTAATCGATTATCAAAATAGTTGGCGATGTAGTAATAATTGATTAATCGTTATAGCTCGATTTAGACTATTTCTGGATTCACAAGTATATGATATTTATTGTACTTATTGTACTAGGACTGCAACTAATAACTATTCTGAAGATAATATACATTAAAATAAACGTATAAGAAAAAAAAACTAAATTTAAACGATTAATTGATTAGTTGTTTGGTTGGTTGGTTGTTAGTTGGCAGCTGTTCTGACCATTTCTTAGAACAAAACATATCCCATGTGAATTACTATAATACAAAACAATATAAGTGCAACTTTTTTGAGTATTGATTATTGAAATGATTAATCGATTAGTTGTTTGGTTCATAAAAGGGTGTAAAATGTTGATCAGTGTTGTTTTGATTCAACCTAAAATGTCCACAACCCAAAGATCATCAGTTTATTATTATAGAGACTAAAGAAACCAGGAAATAATCAGAGAAGAGAAGCTGGAACCAGAGAATTTACACATTTTCTTCTTAGAAATGACTCAAATCGATTAATCAATTATCAAAATAGTTGGTGATTAATGTAAAAGTTGGTAATTAATTGATTAATTGACTAATCATTGCAGCTCTATTGACCCACACAAAACAAAATGTTCTTTCTAGAGCTCCAGATATGAAGAGATGTAAACCTACATAGACATTAAGGCTGCAACTAACTTCAATTAATCTATTGATTATTGAAACGATTAATCGATTGTTTGGTTCATAAAATGTAGATTGATTCAGGAATGTAGGTTCAACATAAAATGTCTTTTTTTTTGTCCACAAACCAAAGATCATCAGTTTATTATTATAGAGACTAAAGAAACCAGGAAATAATCAGAGAAGAGAAGCTGGAACCAGAGAATTTAGACATTTTCTACTTAAAAATGACTCAAATCGATTAATCGATTATTTGATTAGTTGGTGATTAATCTAATAGTTGGCAACTAAAGTTTAGTGTCTGTCCTTCCATCCTAAAGGCTTTAAATAATCTTTATACAACTGTGCAACATAAAGAACATTTTCTTCTTAAAAAAACACTCCATTTGATTAATCGATTATCAAAATAGTTGGTGATTAATCGATTAATCATTACAGCTCTACGAGGGCTGCAACTAACAAAACGACCCAAAGATCATCAGTTTATAATTATAGAGACTAAAGAAACCAGGAAATAATCAGAGAAGAGAAGCTGGAACCAGAGAATTTAGACATTTTCTAATTAAAAATGACTCAAATCGATTAATCGATGAGTTGGCAATTTATTCAATAGTTGGCGACTAATCGATTAATTGTTGCAGCTCGATTAATCACTGCACTTCAATAAATCCCCTTAATCTCTCTTATTAATGTTTATCCCCTGATAGAATGGATCACTCCATCCCCAAATAATTCAACCACTGTGGCTAAACCTCTGATTAATCGATTATCAAAATAGATGCCGATTAGTCGGTTAATTGATTAGTTGATTAATTGTTGCAGCAATATTTGATCGCATAATTGATTATCTTAGTTAATAACATGCCAATTGTGCCAACATACTCCATATATCTCTACAACAATGGACATCTCCAATAAATTAAAGGTTTAATCCTTGATCCTAGTGACCAGATTTGGGTTTTCTGAGTTTTCTGAGGAAGTTCCAGCTGCTATTTTTCAGTCTGGATTCCTGTCTCCAGATTTACTGCTACTGGTTATGATTTTATTGACCGTTTTGATTTATTCTGGAAGGAGGAACATTTATTTGGGATGGCATTCATCTATCCAGACATGGGGTGAGGCATTGTGAGTCAAATTTTAGGAAATCGCTGCCTGATTTATGTGACTGACATGATTCTCTGCAGGAATCTATCCCAGATCGCCCCTCGGTTATTTCTTCCTGCTCATCAAAAACCAACAGAAACTGCAGGGATGAGTTCACTGTTAGAAATAAGACTCATTCAGATAGAAATACCAAACTTATCTTGAATTTATTGACAGCAATGATCTCATAATATCTCATATAGTTCCTGCACCAGACCTGATTGACCAGCCTAGAGTGATTTTTTCTAAAGAAAAGTCTTAAATCTTTGGTTTTTCTTGAGGTTTGAAACCCACGGTTTTATTATATCAGATGATTCAGAGACTGTTTTGAATTCTGAATAAAACCAGTTGTGGATTTGTGGGGTCTATAAATCAGAATAAAAAGCATGGGTTTTAATCATATTTATAAAAATGTATTTATTCTTTTTTTATCATGTTTTTTGTTTTTAATTTTTTATTTATGATTTAATTTATTTTTTTTATTTAATCCTTTTCCCCACTGGTACATTTTTTTTCATTTTTTTAAAAACATATTTATTATTATTATTATTTTATTGTGCAAACAAAGTATTATATTCACAGAAATAATGTGGATTTTTTCCCCTAAAATTTATTTAACTAATGACTTTTTAAATATTTGCTTAATTTTCCAACTGATCCCAATTTTTCATTTTTTAAACATATTTTTTTTTAATTTTTAATATATATTTTTTTGTTTTTATTGTACAGACAAAGTATTATATTCTATTCACAGAAATATTATCATTTTTTTTATATCTAAAATTGACAATATTCTGAGAAATTTTAGCCAATGACTTTTTAAAATTTACTTCTTGTTCCCACTGGTCATTTTTTAACATATTTATTCTTAATCATGTATTTTTTTAATGTACAGACAAAGTATTTTATTCTATTCACAGAAATATTATTGAATTTTATCCCTAAAATTCACAATATTCTGAGAATCATGACTTTTTATAATTTACTTCTTGTTCCCACTGCTCCATATGTCATTTCTTGTCTTTTATTTGAAGTTTTAATTCCCTTAACATGATATATTAGTGGTTTGAATTAAGCATAATTACCTGATGTAATGTTATAGGCTGTATTTTGGCCATTCTTATTAATATTAATGAGCCTCTCTTCTGATTGGCTGACCAGTCAGGTGACCACAAATGAGTCACATTCTGATTAAACTCCTCGGAACTGGTGATTTACCACTGGTCTCTTATATTAATTGATTATATATTATTATTAATTATGAATAATTATAGATAAGAATGTGACATCTTTCTATGTTGTAGAGTTGCCTCAACATTGCATGGGACAGATTTTATCATGATTTTTTCATGATATGGGACGTTTAAAGAAGTCTTGCAGCTTGTTTGTGCCTATATCATCTGTCACACTAATTATTTTACTAAAACTCTTCAAAAAAACACCTTAAAAAAGCCTGAAAACCTCTTCCCCCTTCCTCCGAACCTTCATTTCTGGCAAAGGTTCTAAAAAAGGAAAGAAGGAACCGGTCGTTTTCAGTTATCAGGCTTTAGAGCTCAATGATCTTCTTTTGGCAGATGACTCCGACCTCTCGTCTATTTTAATCCTTTCAGATCTCACCGCAGCCTTTGATATCGTCAGATTTAATTTTAATTGAGCCTCTATAAAAAAAAAAAACAACAAAAAAACACATCAGCACCTCTGGCACCGTATTAGATTGGTTCTACTTTTATCTCTGCAATAGGCTGTTAAATCTGTTTTTATGGAGTTCCTCAGGGGTCAATCATTGGCCCTCTGATATTCCTCATTTATCTGTTTCCATGAGGAAATAAATTACACAGACAGAACGTTATTGTTCATCGTTATGCAGACGACACACAGATTTATTCTCTTTTAACACCAACAGTAATAATTAATTAAATAAAGTTTGAACTTAGCTGTTTATTCAACAAATT
This sequence comes from Lepturacanthus savala, assembly GCA_030544235.1. NCBI lineage: Eukaryota > Metazoa > Chordata > Actinopteri > Scombriformes > Trichiuridae > Lepturacanthus > Lepturacanthus savala. The sequence goes on from CM060479.1 coordinate 2,823,253, forward strand.
GTAGGTATGGAAGCCTATTACCACCTGGGAATTAAAAAAAATACCCATGGAAAGTCATGATTATGAGATAAAAAGTCAAAATTATGAGATAAAAAGTTGAAAAGAGGTCAAAAGACAAAATTATGAGATAAGACCATCACATAATTTCCACTTTGTCTCACAATTTTTTTACTTTTTATCTCATAATTGTGACTTCTTTATGTCACAATTTTCAAATTTCAAATCTTTGTCTCTCACTTTTGATAAAAATCTTAATTTAAATCTTGTTTAATGCAGAATTTCTAAGATCCATTGAAAATGGCGATTCTTGCGATCATAAAATTCCATTCAGACGACTGAAACCTAAATAAATAATACCTACACATGTACCTTTACAGACTTCTGTTAACTGAAAAATGCTCCTCAGGGATTCTAATAGAAAAGTACCTGTGCATTATGAACACGTTTAAAGTTTTTAAATGCGATTTATAAAGCTCCAATGGAACTGGACCCTGAACATGTAGAAAAAAATGTGTTGAGTTGAAAACCAAGGTTGAATGTGGTACCTCTTTGAGCATTTTCCTGCTGTATCTGAGTTCAGCAGCACTTCTTTCTGACATCACAACAGCGCTGTAGTTCAATAATCAGACTGCTATAGCCAACAATACTTTATCCTCGTATCTATTGGAGTGTCTCAAGGTTATCTATGGGCCGATTCTGTTCATTGACGCTCCAATATTCACTGAAAAGCTCTGCGGAGCTTTTCAAGCTTGTAAAAAAGACTGAAAACTGCATTCAGCGCTTCTACAGCAACTATAACATCCAAAAGAGAAAGGAATTTTATTTTTTAAACACATCTAATACAGATATGATGCAATGGGGTTATTTTACGTGAGCCAATACTGGGTTTTCCCATTACGAAAAGAAAAAGAAGGCTTGGGGAAACCACCTTACACTACACTCTCTCTTAATCCTGTTGTTCTTTCTCCTTTACATCAATAAGCTTTCTGTTATATACAGTGCAGCGCTTGTTGCTGGTAAAATATACAGATGTGGGTTTTTTAAATGAAACACTACTACCTTTACAGGATATTTCCACACTACTGTACATTTAAGAAATTAAAACACCGGTGAGGTAAATAACAACCATGTTTTTACAGTAACATGAAGTCAGAGCGGAAACAACAGCAGCAGAATTCAGGTTTATGACTCGATTCAACTATTTTAATAGATGTTTGGTTCATAAAATGGTGTTTTATGGTTTCTCAAAGCTGAAGATTCAACCTAAAATGTCTTTTTTTGTCCACAACCCAAAGATCATCAGTTTATTATTATAGAAGAATAAAGAAACCAGGAAATAATCAGAGAAGAGAAGCTGGAACCAGAGAATTTAGACGTTTTCTTCTTAAAAATGACTCAAATCGATTAATCGATTAGTTGGTGATTAATCTAATAGTTGGCAACTAAAGTTTAGTGTCTGTCCTTCCATCATAAAGGCTTTAAATAATCTTTATACAACTGTGCAACATAAAGAACATTTTCTTCTTAAAAAACACTCATTTGATTAATCGATTATCAAAATAGTTGGTGATTAATCGATTAATCATTACAGCTCTACGCGGGCTGCAACTAACAAAACGACATATTCTTTCTAGAACTCCAGAGAGAAGCTTGAAATCAAAAAAGTAAGCCTATAGAGACATTAGAGCTGCAAATAACAACTATTCTGATTTATTAATCTATTGATCAATGAAACAATTCTGACTCGATTCAACTATTTTAATAGTAGTTTGGTTCATAAAATGGTGTTTTATGGTTTCTCAAAGCTGAAGATTCAACCTAAAATTACTTTTTTTTGTCCACAACCCAAAGATCATCAGTTTATTATTATAGAGACTAAAGAAACCAGGAAATAATCAGAGAAGAGAAGCTGGAACCAGAGAATTTGGACATTTTCTTCTTAAAAAAATGACTCAAATCGATTAATTGATTATCAAAATAGTTGGTGACTAATCGATTAATCGACTAATCTAATTGACACTGACTTTTTTATCTAAAGATCATCAGTTTATTATTATAGAAAACTAAAGAAACTAGGAAATAACCAGAGAAGAGAAGCTGGAACCAGAGAATTTGGACATTTTCTTCTTTTAAAAAATGACTCATCTTGATTAATCGATTATCAAAATAGTTGGTGATGTAGTAATAATCGATTAATTGATTAAAGGGTTGGGGAAACCACCTTACACTACACACACAAGCTTTCTGTTATATACAGTGCGGCACTTGTTGCTGGTAAAATATACAGATGTGGGTTTTTAAATGAAACACTACTACCTTTACAGGATATTTCCACACTACTGTACATTTAAGAAATTAACACACCGGTGAGGTAATCTGCACCAACATTGGAGACTCTATTTCTGATTTTAGTATATATATATAGTAGTTAGTCAGACTGTGTGTGTTCTGGAAGCTTCATGCCAGGAATCGGCTTCTTAGGCAAGACACAAAAGTCCCCATCGGAGCGTTTCTCCAACATCTGACCTCTGCAAGGAACAGTAAGCTAATTTGTAAGCAGGATATGACACATTTAAGAAATACAAGCACCACCTTCACACGTGGAGACAGCCGTGTATATCAGCGTTAGCGTTGGGGGGGGGAATGAACAAACGCTGGATTCAGGATATTAAGTGGCCCTGGATATACGAGGTTTTGCCGCGGCATGCCAATGGGCTGCTGTCTGCTCCATGGTCACCACTTGAATCTAAATGAACAGATTTGACTTTCAGGATATTGCCAAGAGAAGGCTGTCACGGTGCCGACTGCCGACACAGACAGGGGCCTCTCCAAAAACAGAAGGTTGGAGAAAACAAGAGCAACTGACGTGGGCATAACCCCAAACCTCTAACAAGGTATCCCCCCTTAAAGCTGCTCCCGGGGCCTGGGAACGGCCGGACCAGGAGGTGGCTGCCAACAATCGGCGAAAACATAAAAACCACAACCAGTAACATGAAGTCAGAGTAGAAACAACAGCAGCAGAATTCAGGATTACGACTCAATTAGATGAAGCTGAAGATTCAACCTAAAAGTCCACAACCCAAAGATCATCAGTTAGTTATTATAGAAGCATAAAGAAACCAGAGAATAATCAGAGAATTTGGACATTTTCTCCATAGAAATGACTCAAATCGATTAATCTATTATTCGATTAGTTGGTGATTAATCCAATAGTTGGTAACTAAAGTTTAGTGTCTGTCCTTCCATCCTAAAGTTTTATATAATCTTTATACAACGGTGCAATGTAAAGAACATTTTCTTCTTAAAAACGACTCCATTTGATTAATCGATTATCAAAATAGTTGGTGATTAATCGATTAATCAGTGCAGCAATTAACAAAACTACCTCTTTATAGAAGCTTGAAATCAAAAAAAGTAAACCTATAGAGACACTAGAGCTGCAACTAACAACTATTCTGATTAAGTGATTAGTTCGGTTCATAAAATGGTGTAAAATGTGGATTAGTGTTTCCCAAAAGATGAAGATTCAACCGAAAATGTCTTTTTTTTCAAAGATCATCAGTTTATTATTATAGAAGAATAAAGAAACCAGGAAATAATCAGAGAAGAGAAGCTGGAACCAGAGAATTTACACATTTTCTTCTTTAAGAATGAGTCAAATCGATCAATTAGTGATTAAAATAGTTGTCGATTCAATAAAATTAATTTAACTAAAGTTGTATTTTAGACTGGATTACTTCTGAAAAGTCACTTTCTGTGAACATGTTTGGGTTTAGAGCTGCAATTAAGATCTAGATTAATCTCTAGATGATTAAAACGATTAATCGATTAGTTGTTTAGTTCATAAAATGGTGTAAAATATGTTCCCAAAGCTGAAGATTCAACCTAAAATGTATTTTTTTGTCCACAACCCAAAGATCATCAGTTTATTATTATAGAAGAATAAAGAAACCAGGAAATAATCAGAGAAGAGAAGCTGGAACCAGAGAATTTGGACATTTTCTACTTAAAAAAAGACTCAAATTAATCAATCAACTATCAAATAGTTTGGCAACTAATCCATTAATTGACTAATCGTTGCAGTTCTGGGATCCTCCTGAGAGAAATAAGGACTAATCCTTTAATTCCAACATTAGGAGAGCAGTTCTGGTTGATCCTTTTCTAGTATTTCTAGTATTTTTACCTGTAGAAAAACCCAATGTTACTGTTACAGCATCAATATATATCATCATTCATTTAATAGTTGATCAGTGTTTCCAAAGATGAAGATTCTAAAATGTCTGTTTTTATTATTATAGAGACTAAAGAAACCAGGAAATAATCAGAGAAGAGAAGCTGGAACCAGAGAATTTGGACGTTTTCTTCTTAAAAATTACTCAAATCGATTAACAAAATAGTTCGATGTCAAATCAAATGTGGGGTTCCTCAGGGTTCCATTCTAGATCCTGTGAAGTTTCAGTCAGTTTATTATTATAGAAGAATAAAGAAACCAGGAAATAATCATAGAAGAGAAGCTGGAACCAGAGAATTTAGACGTTTCCTTCTAATTTCCTTCCAATTGTGACTCAATTTATGTGTATTCTTTAATATTCAGGTATTCTTTAGTAGGGCTAAACCTAACAACTAATTTAATAGTTATTCTAATTTAATCTATAGATTATTGAAGAAATTCGATTAGTAGTTTGGTTCATAAAATGGTGTAAAACATAGATCAATGTGTTTTTTTGTCAAAGATCATCAGTTTATTATTATAGAGACTAAAGAAACCAGGAAATAATCAGAGAAGAGAAGCTGGAACCAGAGAATTTAGACATTTTCTTCTTAAAAAATGACTCAAATCAATTATCAAAAGCTGGTGATTAATTTAGTAATTGGTGACTAATCAATTAATCGACTAATTGAGTGAATTTGTCTGTTTTAGTTATATTTTGTCTATAAACTTCTTACTCCATGTCATGATTTTTCTCCATTTTAAACCTGTATGAGTCATATCCAGCTTTAAACATTGAATTATCTTCCTCCTCTCTCCACTCGCACGACATTTGTGTGTGAAATCCTGTGAAACACGACATAAACTGATAATTTACTTAGTGGTTTAGTGGTGGTCCAGTCAAAGATTTATTACTGCTGCGTCACAGGCGCTGGCAAAGAAATGAGATGTTGATTCCTCCCATCAGTGTGGTGGGAACCTCTTAGCTTCAATATTGCCTTATATTTTACACCTTTAATAAAAAACAGGTATTATAAAATCCACCCCTGTCGTTCTGTGGCTTTTATTGGTTTCATTTAAAGTCGTGTCAGACTACAGCTGCAGAAATGCTGCCTTTCTTGTCATTTGATGGTTGTTTAGTTTTATTAACGCAGCAAATGTAGGATTTATCATGTAAAATTGTTTTTATTTTCATGTTTTTATGATTCTTTATCCAGGATAGGTGTTAGAATGCAGGTGATAAATTGAATAAACTAAATAAAATGACTTAAATATCTCCTTCAGGAGATATTTATCCATTACTTCAACACTCACAGGAAAGAAAATCCATAAAATGTCCGACTTAATATCGATTAATCGATTAGTTGCTAACTATTAAATTAATCAGCAACTATTTTTTTAAGTTTTTTAAGTAGAAAATGTCCAAATTCTCTGGTTCCAGCTTCTCTTCTCTGATTATTTTCTGGTTTATTTAGTCCAAGATAGAGATAAATGACATGCTGTTGGCCAAATTGGCCAAATTCATTCTAAAGCTGCAACGATTAATCGATTAATCAATATATTTTGATAATTGATTTGAGTCATTAAGAAGAAAATGTCCAAATTCTCTGGGTCCAGCTTTTCAAATTTAATTATTGTGTTGTTTTAGTCTCATGGACAAAAAATAAGACATTTTAGGTTGAATCAAACAGCTAATCGATTAATCGTTAATCAATAGATCAACTATGAAAATAGTTGTGAGTTGCAGCGTTAAAATACAATAAATCAGATACAGTAATATACTATATATATATATATATATATATATATATATATATATATATATATATAAATAAATATACACTAAATTCAGTAATATTCTAATGAGAGCTGCAACGATTAATCGATTAGTTGCCAACTATTAGATTAATCACCAACTACTTTGATAATCGATTAATCGATTTGAGTCGTTTTTAAGAAGAAGATGTCCAAATTCTCTGGTTCCAGCTTTTCAAATTTGATTATTGTGTTGTTTCTTTAGTCTTCTGGACAAAAAAAAACACTTTAGGTTGAATCTTCAGCTTTTTTTATGAACCAAACAACTAATCGATTAATCGTTAATCAATAGATTAATCAACTATGAAAATAGTTGTGAGTTGCAGCGTTAAAATACATTAAATCAGATACTTTAACACTGACTTCAGTAATATTCGAATGAGAGCTGCAACGATTAATCTATTAGTTGCCAACTATTCGATTAATCACCAACCACTTTGATAATCGATTAATCGATTTGAGTCATTTTTAAGAAAAAAACGTCCAAATTCTCTGGTTCCAGCTTCTCTTCTCTGATTATTTCCTGGTTTCTTTAGTCTTTTATAAAACTGATGATCTTTGGGTTGAATATTCAGCTTTTTTACACTGTTTCATGAACCAAACAACTAATCAATTAATCATTTCAATAATAATTTGAATCCAGTTGGATTCCGGTTTAGTAAAGCTGAATCCAGTAAACAGAGTCATAGAAAAATTAATCAATTAATCGATTAGTTGTCAACTATTAAATTAATCTCCAAATGTGTTGACACACCTGAAAAATCACAATTTGTATTTATTCCTTAGATATTCTGTCAATTCGCCTGTTTTGTAGCCTATTCTTAGCATTTAATCTGTATTTTTTATATTTGATGATACTAAAACCACTTTGAAACATCATTTCATCGCACAATTCTTCAGATTCACATGTTTAAACAACACCTGAGGAGTTATGCGTAATGATACAAGCACGATTCCAGGAAAGAATCAATGATTCACCCTTTTTTGTAAAGCCCAGTCCTTCGCCTGTGTTAAATCTCTATTTGTGCTCGAGAAGTGACTCAAAAGTTGAGTCAGAGTCACGCCTGAAGTTTCAGGAAGTTTCTAAAAACAAACCGACGATGTCAGCGTTCTGGTCTCCGGTACCAGGCGACATCTGGGCTTTCCCCGAGTCCAGAGATGATCCTGCACGTCTAGACCTTAGAGGTGAGAGGTCGAAGAGCTTTTTATGTGATTTCATCCCAAAATCCAGAGCTCGAACAACCAGAATCAATGGTTTAGATCAATTTTCCACATCAAAGACTCTCAAACTCATCTGATAAAATCACGGAGGACTGAAACTGCCATAATCAAGAATAAATAAATAGACTGACTATATAAATATACCAGTAAATATCTATATTTATTTAATTTTCTATGCAATTAATTTGGGTATTATTTTCACATTTATTTGATTTTATTTATTGACCCAATTCATTTTCATCCGGTTATATAAAATGGAAAATAAAATTTAAAATTTAATAAATTAATTTAAATTAAGGAAAAAACACAAATAATAGGAAATAATTATCACTAAATTAAATAAATATACTTATTTATTTTAAATTATGGTAGTCCTCTATAAAGTGTAGTATTTCCATTTCATGCTACTTTATATTTCTATTTTACTGTATTTTAGAGTAGGATATTATACTTTTTACCATACTTGCATTATTTATCATTTATATATATTAAGTCTAATTAATTATTAATCTATCTATTATTGAAATGATTAATCAATTAGTTGTTTGGTTTATAAAATGGTGTAAAATGTCAAACTTTTGGGGCAGTTTAGATTCAGTTTGGTTAAAAACTGCTGAAATATGAAATTTCGAGAAGCACAAACTTCAAATATCAACCTGTTTGTTCAGTTTATTGATATATTTTAATTAGTTCTTTAATTTAAAAGTGTACAAAGCTTCATGGAGGTTGTGTGTGAGGTTGTCAGTCCATTCAGTTGATTAAGGGCTGCAACAAGTTGATTAATCAATTAAAATGGTTTAAAATGTCAATCACTGTTTCCCAAAGTTAAAGATTCAACCTAAAATGTCTTTTTTTGTCCACAACCCAAAGATCATCAGTTTATTATTATAGAAGAATAAAGAAACCAGGAAATAATCAGAGAAGAGAAGCTGGAACCAGAGAATTTTCTACTTAAAAAACGTAACAAATAGTTGCTGATTAATTTAATAGTTATCAACTAATCGATTAATCGATATTTGGTTCATAAAAAAAGATGAAGATTCAACCTAAAATGTCTTTTTTTTGTTCATAAGACTAAAGAAACAACACAATAATCAAATTTGAAAAGCTGGACCCAAAGAATTTGGACATTTTCTTCTTAATGACTCAAATCGATTATCAAAATATATCGATTAATCGACTAATTGTTGCAGCTTTAGAATGAATTTGGCTGTTTGTTTTATTTAGATTTTGTGCAAAGTTCCAACAGCATGTCATTTTTCTCCATCTTGGACTAAATAAACCAGAAAATAATCATAAACATCATAATGTGATGTTTGACAACTAGCTGATTAATCAACTAATCATGTATTTATTTATTGTACATTCTGGCAGCAAATGGTCCCTGGAGGTCCCAGGACCCCAGTCTGTAGACTCCAATCAGCCATATTTATGTTTTCTCCCAGTCTATTTGATTTATTTATTTATTTTCTTATTATATCTCTTGTCCCTCCCTTTCATCTCGCCCATCTCTTGCAGTAGCTTGTCCCTGGCTGTTCCCTCCTCCTCCTCCTCCTCCTCCACCTCCTCCACCATCAAATATTCTGCTCACGCACAACTGCGGCACCCTTTCTCCAGTCCTCCCCATTAATCCACACCACAGACATCTTGGCCCACCGTCTCGCCTCTCTCTCGACTCAAAAACTCCCCGAGTCTGGTTCGATTCGAGCGTTTCTCACAGGCCGAGACGAGGCCCAGGGCTGGACGTGTCTTTAACGGACAGAAACACAGATTCCGCGATGAAAAATCACCGATTGGGGGAAAAAAACCAAAAAAAAACAAAAGGTTGAATTAGCATAAAACGAAACGACACATACGGTTAATATATATCCTGCATGTTAACAGCTACTTTCGCTGCTTGTAAAACAAACGTTCGGCTGGTTCTGCCGAGGGTTTTTTTAGACAAACAACTACATCTTCGCCACCGGAGACAAAAAAAAAAAAGTTTATCTTGAAGAAGAAGGCTCCCGCTCGGCTTACTTGACAAGTTTTTGATTACTAGGGATTAGCTTTTCTGAAAGGAGGAAAAAAAAAGGGTTTCTGGGATTTTCGGAGAATAGGATCGCTAAATCAAAGTGTTTGATTTGCTGATTACAAGGAGGAGAGGAGGACTGGCATTGGGAAATATAATATAAATATAACACTATATAATTCTGATTTTGATGTAGTAAAACCACAAAAACATCTGGATCAGATGGAGATTAATACTTTGAGATCGCAGGTATTTATCTATTACTTCAACACCCACAAATCCATAAAATGTCTGGACTGTCTCAGTATAAAAATATGGGAAAAATCCTGGAATTTAAGGTAGAAAAGAAGATAATATGATTAGATAATATAATTTAACCACAAGGCTGAAATATTAGGGAACAGTATAATTTACAGATGAAGATTTATTGAAATACGTCCAAGCACAGAGTTGTTTAGTGCTGCAATGATTAATTGATTAATCAATTAGTTGCCAACTACAACATTAATCTAATACAAATTTATTCTTCAATTTGAGTCATTTTTAAGAAGAAAATGTCCAAATTCTCTGGTTCCATCTTCTTAAATCTGATTATTTTCTGGTTTCTTTAGTCTCTATAATAGTAAACTGATGATCTTTGAACGATTAGTCGATTAATCGATTAGTTGTCAACTATTACATTAATCTTATTTAAACTATTTATCATTGGTTAATCAATTTCAGTCATTTTTGGCTTAATAAATAATTTCAGTGCAGTCTGAGTCCTGTTTAGACGACAGTGGTTTAAAAGGAAACAAGATAGAGGTGCAAAGATTAATCAATTAATCAATTAGTAGCCAACTATCAGATTAATCGCTAACTAATAATTAAGTAGAAAACGTCCAAATTCTCTGGTTCCAGCTTCTCTTCTCTAGTTATTTTCTGGTTTCTTTAGTCTCCTATAATAGTAAGATGATTATTATCAATAGCAATGATTAGTCGATTATTTGATTAATCGCCTAACTATTTGGATAATCAGTTAATTGATTTAAGTCATTTTTTAAGAAGAAAATGTCCAAATTCTCTGGTTCCAGCTTCTCTTCTCTGATTAAAACTCAAATCAACTATTTTGATAGTTGATTAATATACTACTGGAGCTCCAACGATTAATCGATTAGTTGTCATCTATTCTATTAATCACCAACTATTTTAATAATCGATTAATCGATTTAAACCTGTCTGGTCACTGGTTTCCCTGTTTAAAGATGGTTGGATCACCTCTTTATTAACAAACCAGTAAATATCAATAATCAAAGAGACAAAACACTGCTTCTTAAAAAACGCTCCAGAGAAAAGGTTGAAGGAGAAGCAACAACAACAGCAGGTGTAAAGATGTAGGAAACAGAAAAAGACCTAATACATTTATTAATTTCTTCAATTTTAGGATCCATCGGTTTGTACAAATCACCTTAAGAATGCAGCCAAATGTTTAATATTAACACATCTTCAGAGACATGAAGAAGGACCAGGGAGGTTGAAGAATTGGTTGTAGGAGCTTCAATTTCCTACATTTATTCCAAGTTGATGAATATTACAAGTTGAGCTGCAACTAATACATTTTTTATTGAAAGGATTAATCGATTGTTTCCAAAACTGAAGATTCAACCTAAAATGTCTTTTATTGTCAGTATAGATATAGAGTGATAGTTGACAATTAATTGATTAATCGACTAATTGTTGCAGAAAATAATCAGATTTGAGAAGCTGGAACCAGAGAATTTGGACATTTTCCTTCTTTAAAATGGCTTAAATCCATTAATCGATTATGAAAGTAGTTGGTGATTAATCCATTATTAAAATAGTTGGTGATTAATGTAATAGATGGCAACTAATCGATTAATCGTTGGAGCTCTAGTAGTATATTAATCAACTATCAAAACTGCAGTGTTTAATCAGAGAAGAGAAGCTGGAACCAGAGAATTTGGATATTTTCTTCTTAAAAATGACTCAAATCAATTAACTGATTATCCAAATAGCTGGCGATTAATCGATTAATCGACTAATCATTGCTATTGATAATTTAATCTCCAGGATCACATTTTGTCCAGACCAACAGTCCACAACCCAAAGATCATCAGTTTATTATTATAGAAGAATAAAGAAACCAGGAAATAATCAGAGAAGAGAAGCTGGAACCAGAGAATTTGGACATTTTCTACTTAAAAAAATGACTCAACGATTAATCGATTAAGAAAATAGTTGGAAATTAATGTGATAGATGGCAACTAATCGATTAATCGTTGGAGCTCTAGTAGTATATTAATCAACTATCAAAATAGTTTCTGATTTGAGTTTTTAATCAGAGAAGAGAAGCTGGAACCAGAGAATTTGAGACAGCTCCACATGGAGAATTCTTACATTTTCAGCCCTTTAAAATGGTTTAAGTTGATTAATCGATTATTAAAATAGTTGGTGATTAATGTAATAGTTGACAACTAATCGATTAATCGTTGGAGCTCTAGTAGTATATTAATCAACTATCAAAATAGTTGATTTGAGTTTTTAAACTGCTGGAACCAGAGAATTTGGATATTTTCTTCTCAAATCAATTAACTGATTATCCAAATAGTTGGCGATTAATCGATTAATCGACTAATCATTGCAGCTCTGTTCTATCTATAGAGGTGATCCAACCATCTTTAAATAGTGAAACCAGTGACCAGACAGCTCCACATGGAGAATTCTTACATTTTCAGCCCTTTAAAATGGTTTAAATCGATTAATCGATTATTAAAATAGTTGGTGATTAATGTTAAATTTGACAACTAATCGATTAATCGTTGGAGCTCTAGTAGTATATTAATCAACTATCAAAATAGTTTCTGATTTGAGTTTTTAATCAGAGAAGAGAAGCTGGAACCAGAGAATTTGGATATTTTCTTCTTAAAAATGACTCAAATCAATTAACTGATTATCCAAATAGTTGGCGATTAATCGATTAATCGACTAATCATTGCTATTGATAATTTAATCTCCAGGATCACATTTTGTCCAGACCAACAGTCCACAACCCAAAGATCATCAGTTTATTATTATAGAAGAATAAAGAAACCAGGAAATAATCAGAGAAGAGAAGCTGGAACCAGAGAATTTGGACATTTTCTACTGAAAAAAATGACTCAACGATTAATCGATTAAGAAAATAGTTGGAGATTAATGTGATAGATGGCAACTAATCGATTAATCGTTGGAGCTCTAGTAGTATATTAATCAACTATCAAAATAGTTTCTGACTGCAGTGTTTAATCAGAGAAGAGAAGCTGGAACCAGAGAATTTGGACATTTTCTTCTTAAAAATGACTCAAATCAATTAACTGATTATCAAAATAGTTGGCGATTAATCAATTAATCGACTAATCATTGCAGCTCTATTCTATCTATAGAGGTGATCCAACCATCTTTAAATAGTCGCCACACAAAACAACCTGGTTTATAGACATTAGTGCTGCAACTAACAAATATTTTGACAGATCTAAGAAAAGCTGGAATCAGAGACATTTAGCGATTAATCAATTAATCAACTAATTAATGATTTAATCTCCTGAATCCTTCATTCAGACCAACAGTCCACACTCTAAAGATCATGAGTTACAGGAAAATTACAATATCTAAACAGCATGAAGGAAGAAAACCGAGTGTCACACAGTTCACTTCTTTCTCCCTCTGAAATCGGCTGCTTTCATCCAACGTTTCAGAGAATTTACCTCCAGTGATTTTATTTTGCAGCTTCAGAGATCTCCTCTCTCCTCTCTGCTGCCATTTCTTCCCCCTTCTCGCCCTCCACTCCTGCCATTTCAGACCCTTATTTCCCTCCCTCCGCCGCTGCCTCTCATTCATTCAGTTTAATTTTGAACTCTGCGCTGGTAGACAGGCGGAGAGGGGAGCTCCATGGTTACCTGGCACCGGGCCATCTCATTACACTGCCAATTGATTCTGGCCTGCCGCCATGTCCGCTAACCCCCCCCCAATAACCCCCCATCACCATCCAACACCATCCAGCACCATCCAGCAGCCTGCACCCAGACTGTCTGCAGCAAAAAGGAGATTTCAGAACACACAGGAAGGAAAAAGGAAAAAAAAAACGCCTCACTTACTCAAATCCATGCACCGCTGCACATAACAGATAATTACAATAGTCTGTAATATACACCACGCAAGATTTGTTCTAGAATTATAATAAAAAAAAGGGTATGCACTTGATTTTTAGGCTTTATTTCAGTGTAAATCAAATGCTAGAATTAATATATATAATAATATTAACTGCAACTGCATGATTCTGGAAGGTGAATCAGCGAAAAAGCTGCAAGTTAATTAACCCTTAAACAGGCAGCGTGCACCAGATAGATTTACATTAATGTTTAATTAACAGTAATTATATAGAATATATAATTAATCAGTATTTTTGTCATGTTTTGTCTGGATTTGTAGGAGGAAAAAAACAGTGACAAACATTTTACACCATTTAAATCAATAGATTAATAGGCTAGTTAAAGCCCTATATATCCCTAAATATATAGATATTAGGCAAATTAATAAAAACCTACTGATAAAACGAGCAAACAGGACAGATATTTTCATGTTTCACAGCAGTTTTCAAGCAAAATGAATATAAACCGCTGTAAAATCATGTTTTAGGATCCACGTCTCATGCTAGAATGGTGGTAAAATGTTAATATTAATATAAAAAGGAAAGTGAAACAGTATTTATTACAACTGCATGATTCTGGAGGTTGAATCGGCGAAAAAGCTGCAAGTTAATTAACCCTTAAACAGGCAGCGTGCACCAGGAGATAAACACTGTAGTGGGTGGACTGGGAGGTTCCCACATAATCCAGTTGGCATTTATCAAATTTTCATATTAAGATTAGTAAAAAATGAATAAAAGCACCTTTAAAAGTGTTATTTGTGATGTAAATGACAAAGAAATACAACAATATATAGCTTATCTTTGTCAGATTGAACATTAATAAGCCAGAATATAGAGAATATATATATTTTTAATGTGTAAATATTCTTATTAGACCCCAAAGAGATGAGTGATAATATTAAATTATTGCTTATTTATGTTCCACTCCTGTCTGTGTTAGATTTAATCAATTAATCACCACTATCATCACTATTTATTCTATTAATTCTCTGGTTTCAGCTTCTTAAATCTGATTATTATCTGCTTTCTTCTAAAATTGAGAGACTTTAATTTAATTATTCATCAACTATTTGATAATTAAGTGGTTTGAGTCATTTTTAAAGTAGAAAATGTCCAAATTCTCTGGTTTCTTTATTCTTTTATAATAATAAACTGATGATATTTGAGTTGTGGCCTGTTGGTCTGGATAAAACTAGACATAACTAAACGATTAATCGTTTCAATCGATTAATCAACTATTAAAATAGTCGCAGATCTAAATTTAATGCTGGTACAACACCAGAATTGTCTTAAAATGTTAAAATGAATAAAAGTCAGCATGATTATATATTATATATGAGTATATATAATAACATTACCGCTCTAAATCATGAGTTTCAGGATCAACGTCTCATTTACGAGACTTCAGGGCCGAGACGTCGTCCTCGGAGCATCTGAATCGTCTCTGCTGACAGACGCTGGGGTCACGACCCCGGGTCAACAGGGATTTGAGGGGATCAGGAGTCAAAGGGATCATGAAGCCATATGACAGCGAGTCCGCTGTGGATTCACGTTTCTACACTTATTCATTCGTCTGTCTGTTAAAAGTGTAGAAGAACGTGGCGACAGTGACGAGTGATTTGTAGCGTGAGGTTTTTCTGGGTTTATATGATGTGTTTTAAATATTGGGCGTAACTTTGTGATGTCATAACAAGCAGCGGCTGCTTCAATTAGGCAGAACGAGGCGTCGTTTTTAGAGGAAACAGAGGATGTGAAGGTCGAACACAGCGGTAACAGAAGGGTGTTTCCTGCAGAGTCATGGGCTTTGTAAATTCATGTTTTATAAATAAAGTTTTGATTCGTAAATCCATGTTTCCTAAACTTAATTTCTGTGGATTCCTGCACTTTCTAAAAGTTTTGTAGAGGAAAAAAAAATGTTTTTTTAAATAAAGTTTTTGAAAATCTATGGTTACTAAATACATTTTAATTTTCTTAAGCATCTGTTATTTCCTGGTTTCTTTAGTCTTCTATAATAGTAAACTGATGATCTTTGATCATTTTATCAACCAAATGACTAATTGATTAATCGTTTCAATAATCTATAGATTCATTGAGTCAGAACAGCAGTCAGCTGCTGCCCTATAAGCTCTTATGAAGTGAGTTTATAGATTCTGCTGCAGTTTCTGTTTGACTCTCGACCTTCAGATATAAAACTATGACGCTGCAGTTTCCTCCCAGACTCATTAGTTTAACTTCAGACTGAGCATCATCTGTCACTCGTCTGTTTTCTGGCTTCACACTCGCTGCTGATGATGCATCTACAGGACAAGATCATCAATTTCACCCGAGCTGGCGCCATTCACCCACACCTCCAACCATTCATCCCTACCCCCAACCATCCATCCATACCTCCAACCATTCACCCATACCCCCAACCATTCACCCACACCTCCAACCATTCATCCTTACCTCCAACCATTCATCTATACCTCCAACCATTTATCCCTACCTCCAACCATCCATCCTTACCCCCAACCATCCATCCTTACCCCCAACCATTCATCCTTACCCCCAACCATTCATCCATACCCCCAACCATTCATCCTTACCTCCAACCATCCATCCTTACCTCCAACCATCCATCCTTACCCCCAACCATCCATCCTTACCTCCAACCATCCATCCTTACCCCCAACCATTCATCCTTACCTCCAACCATCCATCCTTACCTCCAACCATCCATCCTTACCTCCAACCATCCATCCTTACCCCCAACCATCCATCCTTACCCCCAACCATTCATCCTTACCTCCAACCATTCACCCATACCTCCAACCATTCATCCTTACCTCCAACCATTCATCCCTATTTCCAACCATTCATCTACACCTTTAAACGATTCATCCCTACCTCCAACCATCCATCCTTACCCTCAACCATTCATTCATACCTCCAACCATTCATCCTTACCCCAACCATTCATTCATACCTCCAACCATTCATCCTTACCCCAACCATTCATCCTTACCTCCAACCATTTATCCATACCTCCAACCATCCATTCATACCTCCAACCATTCATCCTTACCCCAACCATTCATCCATACCTCCAACCATTCATCCTTACCCCAACCATTCATCCATACCTCCAACCATTCATCCTTACCCCCAACCATTCATTCATACCTCCAACCATTCATCCTTACCCCAACCATTCATCCTTACCTCCAACCATTTATCCATACCTCCAACCATCCATTCATACCTCCAACCATTCATCCTTACCCCAACCATTCATTCATACCTCCAACCATTCATCCTTACCCCAACCATTCATCCTTACCTCCAACCATTTATCCATACCTCCAACCATCCATTCATACCTCCAACCATTCATCCTTACCCCAACCATTCATCCATACCTCCAACCATTCATCCTTACCCCAACCATTCATCCATACCTCCATCCATCCATCCTTACCTCCAACCATTTATCCCTCCATCCATCCATCTCCCACCAGGTGCTGCCCCATGTTAGGACGCCTACAGGAAGATGGTTGGAAGTAAAACTTCTAAGATGAATTATGAGCAAACAAAACTGTTGTTTCTGTCAAATTCTGTCAATGAATGTGTTAAAAAGCACAGATAATTCATCCAATATACAGTATATGTACAGTAAATGGGTCCTATGAAATCAAATAGTCACTACTGCAATGATTAGTTGATTAATCGATTGTTTGTCAACTTTTATATTAATCACCAACTATTTTTTTAACTATTATAATATAAATATGTAGATAGATGTATTAAATACTCCACCCAGTAACTATTTTGATAGTTGATTAATCTACGACTCCAATAGAGCTCAAAAAAATATGTTGATTAATCGATTAGTTGCCAAATATTACATTAATCACCAATTATTTTCATAAATTGATTAATTGATTTGAGTCATTTTTAAGAAGAAAATGCCTAAATTCTCTGGTTATTTTATGTAATTCTCAATAACTTGTTGATTAATTGATTAGTTGTCAACTATTACATTAATCTCAAACTATTTTGATTAATCGATGAGTCATTTTTAAAAAGAAATGATTCTAGCTTCTCAAATGTGATTATTTTCTGGTTTCTTTAGTCTGAAATAATGATCTTTGGGTTGTGGACTGTTGGTCTGGACAAAAAACAGACATTTTAGGTTGAATCTTCAGTTTTACATCATTTTATGAACCAAACAACTAATCGATTAATCATTTCAGTTGATTAATCAATTAAATCAGAATAAACCTGAACATACTTTCAGAAAAGTAAACTCTTCAGAAGTAATCTGGTCTAAAAAACTGTTTTAGAACCGCAACGATTAATCGATTAGTTGATCACCAACTATTTTAATAATCGATTTGATTCATTTTTAAGAAGAAAATGTTTGAATTCTCTGGTTCCAGATTCTCAAATCTGATCATTTTCTGGTTTCTCTGGACAAAAATAGACATTTTACGTTGAATCTTCAACTTTGGGAACCAAACAACTAATCGATTAATCATTTCAGCAATCGAATCATTAGAATAGTCATTAATTGCAGCCTTGTTTCCTATTGTTAAGACACAAAACTCAACACAATCCACTTTTATGTTTGATTTTATTTAATTACCTTTTCTAATGAAGAATGAGTCAAGGTTAGTTCATTGATTATTTTAAAATAAATTTCAGTTTGTGTTTTTGTGTCTTACTACAGCCAGAGGAATGAGCGAGCTGAGGTTTTGATATATTTTTATTGGATTTATAATCATTTATCCTATTGAATTAAAGGCTTTTATCCTTCTTTTCAACCCTCCTTGAATGCCTGGACTTAGATTTCTGCTGCCATTTATTGCTCTTAATTTTTCCTTTTTTTTTCTCTTGAAAACAAAACAAAAAAACAGAATGTTGTCTACATTCTTTTAAACTGTGGAAAAATACAAAACGAATCAGTGACGACGGTTCGAGCTCGTCGCCATTATTCAAACAGGAATTTTTATATCCTGCAGAGCTGATGGTTCCTGTCACTTTACCTTTTATTATTTTAAATATACTTCCTCAAACATGAGATGAAAAGCCTCTAATCTGTAGGATCTTAATGTGTCTTTTATTACCCACTTCCTTTTTGTTGTTTTTTTTTATTGTTTCCTGTCCATTGTTGCTGGAATTCTCTTATCTGTGCACGTCTATATGGTTTTTTAGCAGATAACTCTGCTATTGTTGCGGCTGAGGACGGTAATTACGACACCCCCGGAGTTCATCGATAAAAGAAAAGGCAGCGGAGAGATTTTCCAGCGCGAGTCTGTCTCTTAGAAAGCGAAGGATTAGGAGATGGGCCTCCCCACTTCGGGGCCCCTTTCCTGTACATGCACATGGGTTGTTTAAGGACACAGTGAACCAGGCTACCCGATCTAGGGAAGGGGCCAGGCAGGGGGAGCAGTGATGGGACGGCCAAGTGCAAGAAACTCATGGAATCCTAAGAGCTCGGGCTGCTGGCTCGATGCTGGAGGGAGTAGAAGGACGACGAGGATTGGCCGATACCCCTGAAAGACGAGGGGAGGAGGAGCCCCGTTCCCCGGGAGGAGAGCCGGATAGATTTATGGACTCCGTCGGCAGCGGGGAAGAAAAAAAAAAGAAAAGAAAGGAGAATAAAGATGGTGGAGGGGAGGGGGTGCAAGTGTCTCCTCCAGTGTGATTATGTCTGAACGTGAAGTTACTGGAACAGATGAGAGGTGCAAGACAGGATCTTTGATTTGAATCAGGAGTTTAGATGCAATAGAAGATCTTTGATAAGTGGAATTTGTGACAGAATAATCAGAAAAAAGTTTCAAAAAGACAAACAGATGAAAGGTAGAATAGAAGATCTTTGATTTGATCCAGGAATTTAGATGCAATAGAAGATCTTTGATTTGATCCAGGAGAATAGATGCAATAGAAAATCTTTGATAAGTGGAGTTTTTTGACAAAATAATCAGAAAAACAATTTTTTCAGGGTAAAAAAAAAAGAGATCTGGAATCTTTGATTTGATCCAGGAATTTAGATGCAATAGAAGATCTTTGATAAGTGGAATTTGTGACAAAATAATCAGAAAAACTGTTTTTTTTTTGTTTCAAAGAGACAAAACAGATGAGAGGTACAACAGATCCAGGAGTTTAGGTAAAATAGAAGATCTTTGATAAGTGGAATTTGTGACAATATAATCAGAAAAAAGTTTCAAAAAGACAAAACAGATGAAAGGTAGAATAGAAGATCTTTGATTTGATCCGGGAGTTTAGGTACAATAGAAGATCTTTGATTTGATCCAGGAATTTAGATGCAATAGAAGATCTTTGATTTGATCCGGGAGAATAGATGCAATAGAAAATCTTTGATAAGTGGAGTTTTTTGACAAAATAATCAGAAAAACAATTTTTTCAGGGTAAAAAAAAAAGAGATCTGGAATCTTTGATTTGATCCAGGAATTTAGATGCAATAGAAGATCTTTGATAAGTGGAATTTGTGACAATATAATCGGAAAAAAGTTTCAAAAAGACAAAACAGATGAGAGGTACAATAGAAGATCTTTGATTTGATCCGGGAGTTTAGGTGCAATAGAAGATCTTTGATAAGTGGAATAAAACACGTGAGAAATGCAACAGAGGATCTTTGACTTAATCCAGGAATTAATGTGCAATAGAAGATCTTTGATAAGTGCAATTTGTGATGAAATAATCAGAAAAACATGTTTTTAAGAGTAAAAAAAAATATCTGGAATCTTTGCTTTGATCCGGGAATTTGGATGCAATAGAAGATCTTTGATAAGTTGATTTTATGAATGAAATAAAAACAGAATAAACAGAAAAAAAATGTTTTTGAGAAAAAAAAGAGAGAAAATACACGAGAGGTACAATAGAGGATCTTTGATTTGAATCAGGAATTTAGATGCAATAGAAGATCTATGATAATTTGGATTTGTGACAAAATAAGTCAAAAAACAAGGTATCATGCAAGTTGTTGAGAATAAAAGGAGATAAAACAATTAGAGGTACAATATAAGATCTTTGATAAGTGGAATTTGTGAAAAAGTAATGAGAAAAACAAGTTTTTGAGAATAAAAAGAGAAGAGAGAAAAGATGAGAGGTGCAATAAAGGATCCTTGATTTGATCCAGGAATTTAGATGCAATAGAAGATCTTTGATAAGTTGATTTTATGAATGAAAGAGAAAATACATGAGAGGGTGGAGGAGGGCAATAGAAGATCTTTGATAAATGAATCAGAGAAATAAGGAGTCAAACAAGTGTTTGAGAATAATAAATAGGATAAAGATGGTGGAGGGGAGGGTGTGAAAGCGTCTGAAAGTGGATAGAAGATCTAAAATATTTAGAAAATCAAGTTGTAAAAACAGGTTTTTGAGAACAGATGACTGATACAGATCTGGAACAGATGAGAGGGGCAATAGAGGTTTTCAATGTGGGGTCTGGGGACCCCCAGGGGTCCTTGAGGGGGTTACAGGGGGTCCATATTAAAGAACAGGGAATCATTTATTTATTGTTTTTAATCATAGTTCAGTGACAAACTATAATTATTTTGGTCATGGATTTATGAAGTGCAATATGACAGTTACAATAGAGGATCTTTGATTTGATCCAGGGATTTAGGAGCAATAGAAGATCTTTGATAAGTGCAATTTGTGACAAAATAATTAAAAAACAAGGTGAAAAATGAGGTTTTGGGAATAAAAATGGAGAAAACAGATGAGATACAATAGAGGATCTTTGATTCAATCCAAGAATTTAGGTGCAATAGAAGATCTTTGATTTGATCCAGGGATTTAGGTTTAATAGAAAATCTTTGATAAGTGGAATTTGTGATAAAACAATCAAAAATCAAGGTGTCAAACAGGTGAGATGTATAATAGAGGATCTTTGATTTGATCCAGGGATTTAGGAGCAATAGAAGATCTTTGATTTAGGTTCAATAGAAGATCTTTGATTGAATAAAACACGTGAGAAATGCAACAGAGGATCTTTGATTTAATCCAGGAATGAATGTGCAATAGAAGATCTTTGATAAACGCAATTTGTGACAAAATAATTAAAAAAATTAGGTTTTGAGAATAAAAATAGAGAAAACAAATGAGCGGAATAATAGAGGATCTTTGATTTGGGTGCAATAGAAGATCTTTGATAAGTGAAATTTGTGACAAAATAATTAAAAAACAAGGTGAAAAATGAGGTTTTGAGAATAAAAATGGAGAAAACAGATGAGATACAATAGAGGATCTTTGATTCAATCCAAGAATTTAGGTTCAATAGAAGATCTTTGATTTGATCCAGGGATTTAGGTTTAATAGAAGTGGAATTTGTGATAAAACAATCAAAAATCAAGGTGTCAAACAAGGTTTTAAGAATAAAAATGGTGAAAACAGGTGAGATGTATAATAGAGGATCTTTGATTTGATCCAGGGATTCAGGAGCAATAGAAGATCTTTGATTTAGGTTCAATAGAAGATCTTTGATTGAATAAAACACGTGAGAAATGCAACAGAGGATCTTTGATTTAATCCAGGAATGAATGTGCAATAGAAGATCTTTGATAAACGCAATTTGTGACAAAATAATTAAAAAATTAGGTTTTGAGAATAAAAATAGAGAAAACAAATGAGCGGAATAATAGAGGATCTTTGATTTGGGTGCAATAGAAGATCTTTGATAAGTAAAACAATCAGAATTATTGATTTTGCTTCTGTTTCATCCCCAAAAAACTAAAACACCCAGACTCCAGTGATTATTTGAACTGGTCCAGTTTCCTTTTTTCAAACAACAACCCATCACACCTGCAGGTTTTTAGGAGGATCTGGAGCTGCACCCCCATCCCTCCTTATCCCTGCTCCTCCTCCTCCATTTTCTCCCCCCTCGTTACCTTACCTCCCCCTTCTCCTCTCTCTTTTTCCCCCCTCGTCCCCCTCTCTTTTCCCCTGTGTGAGTGTGTCTGGGTCCTGCTGGAGCGGCTTTGTCTGCGAACACTGGAGCCCGGACCGGGCCCACGGGGGCCAGATCCATGAATACCCACACTGTGAGAGCCGCTCTTTTTACTTCACACCACTTTCTCTACTGGAATGCCTGAGCAGTGAGGTAAGGAGCACACACACACACATACAGTACACACACACACACACACTTTCACACTATACACACAAACTGAGTGAGTCATGCAGTGATGAAAAGCCAGTGTTTTGTGTGTGAACCCTCTCACCCTGGACTCACATCCTGAGAGCCTTTTCTCCTGCATCAGTCCCTGCCAAGCTCTCCCTCTAATTAAAGACCATTGGGTCCAATAGCGTTGGCCCAGACCAGACCCCCCCCCCTACCCCCCATCCCAGATCCCCAGCCCCCATAGATAGAGGTCCCGAAGCGGAGTAGAGTCCATGTGGAATGTGAAATGACTGTGTGGGTGATTAACAACTTCTCATGGTTTCTGATTCCTCCGGTTAATGGCGAGTCGAATAGATCGGCTTCGGGTGACAAAAACGCCACAAAAGAGGCTTGAAACACGTTTAAGTTGTTTGTTTGTTTGTATTTGTGGTGCGGAATGAGCTAATCTTTATTCAGGAAAGTCGTACAAACGATATATGATAGTGATAATTACATCAGAGCTGCAGCGATTAGTCGATTAATCAATTAGTTGATGAGTATTTGATTCATTGACAACTAGTTTGATGATCACTTTTAGGAGAGTCTGGTTTCTTTAGTCTTCTATAATAGCAAAGTGATGATTTTTAGGTTGTGGACTGTTGGTCTGGACATTTTAGGCTGAATCTTCAGCTTTTGGGAAACACTGAGCCACATTTTATACCATTTTATGAACCAAATTACTAATCGATTAATCGTTAATCAACAGATTAATCAACTATGAAAATAGTTGTGATGTTTGTGATTGTTTGTATTTGTGGTGTCGATTGAGACGTACAAACAAAATACGGTTTTGTTTTTGTCTTCATTGGCTGATAATTACATCAGAGCTGCAGCGATTAGTCGATTAATCGATTAGTTGATGACTATTTGATTCATTGACGACTAGTTTGATGATCATTTTAAGGAGAGTCTGGTTTCTTTAGTCTTCTATAATAGCAAAGTGATGATTTTTAGGTTGTGGACTGTTGGTCTGGACATTTTAGGCTGAATCTTCAGCTTTTGGGAAACACTGATCCACATTTTACACCATTTTGATAGATTAATCGACTAGTTGTCAACTATTATATCGGCTTTGTATGAGAAAACGCAACAGAAGATGCTTGAAACATGTTTAAGTTGTTTGTGTTTGTGGTGCAGAATGAGCTAATCTTTATCCGGGAAAGTCGAAATATGATACTGATAATTACTGCAGCGATTAGTCGATTAATCGATTAGTTGCCAACTATAAATTAATTTGATAATCAATTTGAGTCATTAAGAAGAAAATGTCCAAATTCTCTGGTTACAGCTTTTCAAATTTGATTATTGTGAAGTTTCTTTAGCCTTTTAGACAAAAATCTTCAGCTTTGGGAAACACTGATCCACATTTTACACCATTTTATGAACCAAATTACTAATTGATTAATCGTTAATCAATAGATTAATCAACTATGAAAATAGTTGTGATGTTTGTTTGTATTTCTGGTGTCGATTGAGTTGTACAAACAAAATACGGTTTTGTTTTTGTCTTCATTGGCTGATAATTACATCAGAGCTAAATGATTAGTCGATTAATCGATTAGTTGATGATTATTTGATTCATTGACGACTAGTTTGATGATCACTTTTAGGAGAGTCTGGTTTCTTTAGTCTTCTAAAATAGTAAAGTGATGATTTTTGTGGTTGTGTCCACCCACAAACAGATGGAATATTATCAATCAAGTCAATTAAGTCAATTAATTGGTTAGTTAATAGGTTAATTAGTTGTCAACTACGAAATTCATATACAACTATTTCTGATAATCGATTAATTGATTTGAGTTATTTAAAATAAGGAAATACCCTAATTACCTGGTTGAAGCTTCTCAAATCTGAGTATTTTCTGGTTTCGCTGATCTGAACATTAATGCATATTCTTCATGTAGACAAACTACTGTCAACCATCAAATATTAGAGCTACAACAATTAGTCGATTAATCGATTAGTTGTCAACTATTATGTCAACTTCGGATGAGAAAACACGACAAAAGATGCTTGAAACACGTTTAAATTGTTTGTTTTTGTGCTGTAGAATAGTTGCCCAGTTCTCCAGAACTAATCTAGTTGCCGTAATGATTAGTCAATTAACTGATTAATCAACAACTACTCGATTAATCGATTTGAGTCATTTCTAAGAAGAAAATGTCTAAATTCTCTGGTTCTAGCTTCTCTGATTATTTTCTGGTTTCTTTAGTCTCTATAATACTGTTTTTATTTAATCTTTATTGGTGATAATTATATCAGAGCTGCAGCGATTAGTCGATTAATCGATTAGTTGCTGACTATTTGATTCATCACTAACTAGTTTGATAATCAATTCTAAGACTTTCTGGTTTCTTTAGCTTTCTATAATAGTAAAGTGATGATCTTTAGGTTGTGGCTACTCACAAACAGACAGAATAATGTCAAGTCTACAATAAAGCTCCAACAATTAATTGATTAATCGATTAGTTGCCAGCTACTAAATGAATATACAACTATTTTGATAACTGATTAATCGGTTTGAGTCATTTTTAAGAAGAAAACCTCCAAATTCTTTGATTTCAGCTTCTCAAATCTGATTATTTCCTGGTTTTAGTCTTTAGGTCATTTTATGCAATGATTTGTTGATTAATTGATTAGTTGCCAACTAGTAAATTAACTATTTTGATAATTGATTAATCGATTTGAGTAATTTTTAAAGAAGAAAATGTCCAAATTCTCTGGTTCCAGCTTCTCTTCTCTGATTATTTCCTGGTTTCTTTAGTCTTCTATAATACTGTTTTTTATTTAATCTTTATTGGTGATAATTACATCAGAGCTGCAGCGATTAGTCGATTAATCGATTAGTTGCTGACTATTTGATTCATCACTAACTAGTTTGATAATCAATTTTAAGACTTTCTGGTTTCTTTAGTCTAATAATAAAGTAATAGTAAAGTGATGATCTTTAGGTTGTGACTACCCACAAACAGACGCAATAATATCAAGTCTACAATAAACGATTAATTGATTAATTGATTAGTTGCCAGCTACTAAATGAATATACAACTATTTTGATAACTGATTAATTGGTTTGAGTCATTTTTAAGAAGAAAACCTCCAAATTCTTTGATTTCAGCTTCTCAAATCTGATTATTTTCTGGTTTTAGTCTTGTGACAATTAATTGATTAGTTGCCAACTAGTAAATTAACTATTTTGATAATTGATTAATCAATTTGAGTAATTTTTAAAGAAGAAAACGTCCAAATTCTCTGGTTCTAGCTTATCTTCTCTGATTATTTCCTGGTTTCTTTATTCTTCTATAATAATAAACTGATTCTCTTTGACAAAAAAAGATATTTTAGGTTGAATCTTCAGCTTCACCACATTTTACACCATTTTAATTGATCAATTAATCGACTAGTTGCAGCCCTAAATCAACGGGACAATCTAAATATAGTGATATTATGCAAATAAGAAGAAACTGTCCAGCTCCACAAAGCTTTCTCCATTTTTAAACATGTTCTGAATAGTGATGGTCATTAAAAAGGCTTCTCAGTTTGCTCCATTTGGCCGTGAAGCTGCTCCGTCTGTGTCAAAAAATATGCTTCGGCTGGGATCGACTCTGTCTGGTGGAGTTCTATTTCAGGAGGAGGAGGAATATTCCTGCCACAACTTCATTAGCATTTAAAATTCCCTGCGAATCAACCGGAACACGAGCAGCAAACAATTAAAGCTAATTATTAAACATGATAATAATAAAACAAAGCAAAAAAAGGCTATTGTAGATTCTGTTAGAGTTCATCCCAAGAGGAACGTGGCAGCATCAAATCACTGAAGAGGAGAAAATTATTAAATAATCATGAGGTGAAACAAGCATTTAAAGACAATTACAGTCTTCAATATTTCCCTTAAACTAATATGTTCTGTTATTCTGTAAGTTTCCCTGCATCTACTCTTATTTAACATCATTTTCGCTGTTTTAATCTGTTTTTGCCTCTTGTCTTGTTTTTAAATGCATTATGCGTTTAATGTAGACACCATTTTATGAAGCAAACCACTAAATATTTTGAAATATTCTGCATATATTTTAGTTATATTGAACAAAAGAGTCTTTGAATATCCCGATGTGAGATCTAAAGCAACTATTTTGATAATTGATTAATAGATTTGAGTCATTTTTAAGAAGCAAATGTCTAAATTCTCTGGTTCCAGCTTCTCTTCTCTGATTATTTCCTGGTTTCTTTATTCTTCTATAATAATAAACTGATGATCTTTGGGTTGTGGACAAAAAAAAGACATTTTATGTTGAATCTTCAGTTTTAGAAAACAGTGAAATACAAATTAGCTCAAATAAATTATTCTCCTTTTTTCTGGGGACCCCTGGGCTGCCTCTCAAGGGCCCCTGGGGGTCCCCGGACCACACATTGAGAACCACTGGTATTATATAATAATATAACAAAAGTACATTTTAGTTAAGTACAATTTACAGTTTTTTTTTAGTTTAAAATTAATTTTAAATTTTAGTTTTAAATGAGAATTTCAGTATTATTTGATTTTCCATTTTATTTATGAATTAAAAAAATTATTTATATACATTTATTTTATCTCTGCATTTCAACCTCAGTAAATAAAATGGAAAATAAAAGTTGAAATTAAATGAATTCATGTGAAAGTGAAAATAAAAGGAAATAAATATGGTAATAGGTTATAAAATAATGGAATCGACCATCTCAAATAATTTTTATTTATCATATTTATATTATTTTATTTTTGTATTTATATTATTTTATTTATTATTTTTATTTTTTTTATTTAATTATCACTATTTTTATTATTATTATTATTTATTTACTTTAATTTTTTAATATTCTGTCATTTTTTTTACTTACAGATAAATTTATAAAATAAAATAAATTATTCTCTTTTTTTCTGGGGCCGCCATCAAGGACCCCCTGGGGGTCCCTGGACCACACATTGAGAACCACTGGTCTAATATAATAATATAACACAGTTTGTATGACGAGTACTTTCACTTTTAATACTTTCAGGACAATTTTATAACATTATTTCTGTACTTTTACTTAAATAACATTTAAAATTCTGTAATTTTACTTAGAAATTAGAATTTACTTAGAATAAAGTATTTCTACTTTTTTCTAGTATTTTATCCATCGAGTGATATCGACTTTATATCTCATTAAGAATAAGAAGCACATTATTAAATATCTGTTTCTAGTTTGGTTTAGAATCGACTGTGTTAGTTTTATTTGCCACTTGTTTGTTTGATTCTCTCAGATAAAATCCGCCTTCTTCCTCCTCCTCAGACATGTGTAACAGTCTGGTTATGTTGGTGTAATGTTTGGCATTTTCCAAACCAGAACTTCGCTAGACGTTTATTAAAATGACTCAGTGACGGGGAGAAATTAAAAGGAGCGGCTTGTTAGAGGCTGAGTAGAGGCTTCCACGTCTGGATTTGGGTTTTTATAAACCAGATTTGGAGTCCTGTAGGTCAAATATAGAAATACTACACCTCCAGACAGGTTTCTGTGAGCAGTAATGTCTAATTAAAGCAATTAATGTCTAATTAAAGCAATTATACATATGTATATGCATAGTATATAGGCCTGGGAAATACAATTATATCCATATATATCATCAATATCCACATTATCAACGTAATTAGAGAATAGTTTGATTATAAATCAACATTTTAATAGAAACTAATGACTATTCTGATCTATTAATTATTGAAATAAATAATTATTAGTTGTTTGGTTCATTAAATAGTGTAAAATCATGGATCAGTGTTTCATCAAACCTGAAGATTCAACCTAAAATGTCTTTTTTTTTTATCCAAAGATCATCAGTTTATTATTATAGAGACTAAAACCAGGAAATAATCAGAGAAGAGAAGCTGGAACCAGAAAATTTGGACATTTTCTAATTAAAAAATGACTCAAATCGATTAATCGATTACCAAAATAGTTGGATGTCTAATCAAATGTGGGGCTCCTCAGGGTTCCGTTCTAGATCCTGTGAAGTTTCAGTCAGTTTATTATTATAGAGACTAAAGAAACCAGGAAATAATCAGAGAAGAGAAGCTGGAACCAGAGAATTTAGACATTTTCTTCTTTAAAAATGACTCAAATCGATTAATCTATTATGAAAATAGTTGGTGATTAATGTGATAGTTGGCAACT
The DNA here is from genome assembly GCA_030544235.1 of Lepturacanthus savala. Taxonomy (NCBI): domain Eukaryota; kingdom Metazoa; phylum Chordata; class Actinopteri; order Scombriformes; family Trichiuridae; genus Lepturacanthus; species Lepturacanthus savala. The sequence goes on from CM060479.1 coordinate 2,852,048, forward strand.
AATCAATTAATCAACTAATTGTTGATTGTTTTTTTTGTCCAAATATCATCAGTTTACTATTATAAAGGACTAAAGAAGCTAAATAATAAGATGTTTTGGACATTTTCTTCTTTAAAAATGACTCAAATCGATTAATCTATTATCAAAATAGTTGGATGTCTAATCAAATGTGGGGTTCCTCAGGGTTCTGTTCTAGATCCTGTGAAGTTTCAGTCAGTTTATTATTATAGAAGAATAAAGAAACCAGGAAATAATCAGAGAAGAGAAGCTGGAACCAGAGAATTTAGACATTTTCTACTTAAAAATGACTCAAATCTCCCACCGCTGCATTTCTGTATTAAAAGTAGGTCGTTAAACATAATATTCAAAGTAAAATCATCCATACTGATCAGTATAAACACATTTTATCACTTTTTTAATATAAAATCTGCGTCTAGAGTAATTTAAAATAAGGCAATAATCAGACTAATAGGGTCATATACTGATAATAAAAATGATGAATCTTAGTTAATTACAGCACAACCTGGTTTCATTAGTGTTTAGTTGTGATTCATCGATTAATCAATTATCAAAATAATTGATAATAGTTGGATTAATTGATTTTTGTTGCAGAGAATTTAGACATTTTCTTCTTAAAAATGACTCAAATTGATGAATTGATTATTAATATAGTGTCTGATTGGAGTATTTAATGCAGTGATGCATTTATCTACATTTATATATTGTAATAGTTTGCAATTAATCTAAAAGTTGGAAACCAATCGATTAATTGACTAATTGTTGCAGCCATGATTTTATTTTATTTTGAAGTACCATTTTAGAAACATCTATAAATATATTCATAGTCAAAATACTGATTTAAAATGACTCTAATTGATTAATTGAGCATCTAATTTACATTTATTATAGACAAAACAAGTTGATTTATCATTTTCTTAATCCTTAAAGAGGTCAAAGGTCACATATTTCACACTTTTCCTGCGTTTTATTTGACATTTTTCTACTTCTAACGCGATTTATTTGTGGTTTTAAGAATAAAAATCACTCTGAATCGACAGATTCAATTAGTTTCTAATTGACTAATTAACAAGCCTCTCCTCCTTTGATTGGCTGACTGTACAGGTGTGACATCACAACTGTCTAATCGTCAAAAAGCCACTAAAATCTCATTTTCTATGATAAACGGCCTTTGAAATGAAGCCTGTGGTGAATCATGTCTTTTTATCTGTCTCAGTGTTGTTCAGGCTGGGCTGGCAGCCACATTACTGAGGCTTTTATTGGTTTTTATTTTACTTTTTAAATCAGGCATGACTGGAATGTCTGAAATCTCAACAGAAACAAATAAAATCAACTATTCTCTCCCACTAAAGTGAATCTGAGCAAATTTATATCATAGAGCTGAAACTAGCGACTGTTCTGATAATAATCTATCGATAATTGAAACGATTAATCGATTAAAATGGTGTTTTATATTGATCACTGTCCAGACCAACATACCAAAACCCAAAGATCATCAGTTTACTGTTATAAAACACTAATTCATCCAAAAAGGTTCAGATTTAGAAGCTGGAACCAGAGAATTTGGACATTTTATTCTTCTTCTTAAAAAAAAAAAAAGAGTAAAAACGATTAATCGTTGGTGAATCTATCAGTTATGGAAATGATTAATCGATTAGTTGTTTGGTTCATAAAATGGTGAAAAACTGAAGATTCAACCCAAAGATCATCAGTTTATTATTATAGAGACTAAAGAAACCAGGAAATAATCAGAGAAGAGAAGCTGGAACCAGAGAATTTAGACATTTTCTTAAAAAATGACTAATCGATTAATCAACCAGTAGTTGTTTATTAATCAATTAATCGACTAATCGCTGCAGCTCTTAAGTTCATTCAACTAAAGTTGTATTTTAGATTAGTTTACTATTGATTCACTTTCTGAAAGTTTTGTTTATTTTATTTATTCAGATTATTTTAATTAATTGATTAGTTGTTTGGATTCTCAATATATTTGAAATACTAATTGATTAATCAACTAATCGTTGCAGAAAATGATCTGGAACCAGAACCAAATGACTCAAATTGATTAATCAATTATCAAAAAAAGTATTTAATACAGTGATACATCTATGCATATATTTATATTTATAATAGTCATAATAGTTTAAAATAGCTGGAAATTAATATAAAAATTGGCAACTAATCGATTAATCGACTAATCGCTGCAGCCATGACTTTATTTTATTTTGAAGTACCATTTTAGAAACATCAATATGTTCTTATTCAATATACTGACATAAAAATGACACAAATCAATTAACTGATAATCAATATAGCTGGTGATTAATACGTTTCATAGATTTTAAAGATGCAGCTTGTGTGTGTGTGAGACTCTGGACCAGAGTCTGTCTCCTCCCTGAATTACTGCTGTAGTTCATGACTCAGACTGTGTGTGTGTGTGTTCTAGGGTGTGTGTGTGTTCTAGGGTGTGTGTGAGTGTGTGTAGGTTTGGGTGGATCTCACACACACACCCTGACCACTGCACTATGACTAAGATAAAGAGATTTATGCCGTATTGTTGTCTGTGAGAGTTTTTGCGGATGTGATTCAGGCTGAGTGGAAACCGGTTGAATGACCAGATTCATGTAGTCACCACAATTAAAGGTGCAACTGCGTCATCAACAAACAGCAAATCACTGTGGTACACACACACACACACACACACGCACACACACACACACACACACACACACACACACACACACACACACACACACGTGTGCTGACTATTTTGATAAATAATTTCTTTTAGTCATATTTTAAGAGTAAAATGTCCAAATTCTCTGGTTCCAGCTTCTCTTCTCTGATTGTTTTATTTAGTCTTTTATAATAATAAACTGATGATTGACATTTTACACCATTTTAGGAGCCGGATACAAGGAGCCAGATATCAGGGAGCCAGATATAAGGGAGCCGATTTAACGAGCCGACACAAGGAGTCGATATAAGGAGCCAGATATAAAGGAGCTGGATATTAAGGAGCCGAAATAAGGAGCAGGATATAAGAGAGCCGGATTTAAGGAGCCGGATATAAGGAGCTGATACAAGGACCCGGATATAAAGGAGCCAACATAAGGAGCCGGATATAAGGGAGCCGGATATAAAGAGCCGATATCAGGAGACCGATTTAAGGAGCTGATACAAGGAGCTGGATATAAAGGAGCTGGATATAAAGGAGCCGGATTTAAGGGAGCCGACATAAGGAGCAGGATATAAGGGAGCCGATTTAAGGTGCCAGATATAAGGGAGCCGGATATAAAGGAGCCAACATAAGGAGCCGGATATAAAGAGACGATATCAGGAGGCCGATTAAAGGAGCCGAAATAAGGGGCAGGATATAAGGGAGCCGGATATAAGGAGCTGGATATAAAGGAGCTGGATATAAAGAGCCGGATTTAAGGAGCCGGTTATCAGGAGCTGATACAAAGAGCCGGATATAAAGGAGCCAACATAAGGAGCCGGATATCAGGGAGCCGATTTAAGGAGCCAGACATAAGGGAGCCGGATATAAAGAGCCGATATCAGGAGGCCGATTAAAGGAGCCGGATATAAAGGAGCCGGATATAAGGAGCCAACATAAGGGACAGGATATAAGGTAGCCAGATATGAAGGAGCTGGATATAAAGGAGCCGATACAAGGAGCCGGATATAAAGGAGCCGGATTTAAGGGAGCCGGATATAAGGAGGCGACATAAGGGGCAGGATATAAGGGAGCCGATTTAAGGAGCCGGATATCAGGGCACCAGATATGAAGGACCAGGATATAAAGGAGCCGATTTAAGGAGCCAGATTTAAGACAGTTGGATATAAAGAGCCGATATCGGGGAGCCAGATATAAGAGATGACTTAAGGAGCCGATAGGATGGTCCTCACCGACATGTGTCTGCAGCCTGATGATGGTGGCACCACGCTGAGACCCGGATATAAGGGAGCCGATACCGGCGGCCGATACCTGCGGCCGATACCTGCGGCCGATACCTGCAGCCGATACCCGCAGCCGATACCCGCAGCCGATACCCGCAGCCGATACCCGCAGCCGATACCCGCAGCCGATACCCGCAGCCGATACCCGCAGCCGATACCCGCAGCCGATACCCGCAGCCGATACCCGCAGCCGATACCTGCAGCCGATACCTGCAGCCGATAGGGTGGTCCTCGCCGTCTGACACGTGTCTACAGCCCGATGACGGCGGCGCCACGCTGGGTCAGACGGGGTGACGGGGTAATAGGCTTTCCTCCCCCACCGAGACCGACTCGACAGGCTGAAGGCGACGAGCCTGGTCCTGTCTCTCCGAGGAGGAGGAGGAGGGTATACGTCGCTAATGGGATAACGCTGTATGGAGGTTTATGGCTCCATTGTAGCAGCAGGAAGGGATCGCTCCCCGCTCACAATGCCCCCGACAAAGCTCCACTCTTCTCCTCTCCTCCATAAAAAATAAAAAAAAGAAAGACACTGATTGACCTTCGGAGGATGAATGGCTGTCATCCATACTTATTACAGCCAGACAATCACAGGATTCTGCCTTTCTCGGTGCTTTCAGAGACCGAATTAAAAAGAAAAAAGGAGGAAAACATAAACTGATATGTGGTAAAACACCCAGAACGCTGCCTCCTGTTTATCTTCTTTATTATTTTTATTTATTTCAGAGCAGCGTGGTCAGTCGTCGGCCATTAGCCGGCGTTGCCGTTAGCAACCGTGTGATTGCTGAATGCGTTTAATTATGTGCAAACGAGAGTTTTATGAAGCAGAAACCACAAAGACTGAATAAACCTCAGTAATAAAACTAAATCAATATATATCGTCAATAGAAGAGGAAAATAGTTAAAACATTAAAATAAAACTATTGATAATGGATCAATCATTGAATCATTTAACTAATCAACTTTAATATAAAGTGGTCACATTCAGGTTCTATTAGAAATAGATAAATATGATCAATAATCATCGTTATCCACTGATTATATCAATAGTAAAAATAGGTAGTTAATGATAAAGGAAGTGGCTACCGGATACTTAATCTATCGATTATTGAAACGATTGATCGATCAGTTGTTTGTTCAATTAGTTGGTGATTATTTAATAGCTGGAAACTAATCAATAACTCATCACAGCTCTAATAAGACCTGTGATAACAAGTGTCAAACCTCCTTTTTTATACAGGGATGCAACTATTCATATAGTCGATTAATCTATCAATCAATAAAACGATTATTGGTTCATAAATTGATGTAAAATATCAATCGGTGGTTCAGACCAACAGATAATATAGTAATAAATAAGATAATTTAGATGTTTTCTACTTAAAAAATGACTCAAATCTATTAATCAATTATCAGAATAGTTGGTGATTGATGTAATAGTTGTCAATTAATAGATTAATCTGCTTTTTCCCCCTTGGTTTTGGTCACATACGGAAAAATATGAGATTAAAAAGTAATAAAATATGAGACAAAATCTTTAAATTGACTGATTAATAATTGAAAACATGTAGAATTAGATAAAAAGTTCAGGTCAAATAACAAAAATATGAGATAAAAATGAAAAAAAAGACTCATTCAAATCTATGAAAAGCCAAAAATATGATAAAATTACTATATATATATATATATATATATATATATATATATATATATATATATATATATATATATATATATATATATATATATATATATATATATATATATATATATATATCAGAGAAGAGAAGCTGGAACCAGAGAATTTAGACATTTTTTTCTTTAGAAATATGTCAAATACATCAAACCATGACTGAAAATAAGATATAAAGACTAAATATGAGGATAAATATAGTAAAAGTATTTATTTATTTATGCATCAAGACAATTAAACTGGGTTTTATATCTAGAAATTAGTCCAGATACGTGTTAAAATAAGATAAAATAGGTTTATTTCTAGATTAAATAGCTTGAAATAACTTAATAGAGCCCAATAATAAGGCAGATAATTAGTTTTCCAACCTTTTTCATCAGTTTATTATTATAGAAGAATAAAGAAACCAGGAAATAATCAGAGAAGAGAAGCTGGAACCAGAGAATTTAGACATTTTCTACTTTAAAAATGACTCAAATCTCCCACCGCTGCATTTCTGTATTAAAAGTAGGTCGTTAAACATATTATTCAAAGTAAAATCCTCAATACTGATCAGTATAAACACATTTTATCACTGTTTTTAATATTATAAGACAGATCTGATCAAATCTGCGTCTAGAGTCATTTAAAATAAGGCAATAATCAGACTAATAGGGTCATATACTGATAATAAAAATGATGAATCTCAGTTAATTACAGCACAACCTGGTTTCATTAGTGTTTAGTTGTGATGTGAAGTTATGAATCTGTCTCTTTGGGCTCATTCTCTCTGTATTTACTCTTCATTTCTCTGTTTTTTTTGGTTTTTTTAACACTACTATGCTGCTGCTGCTGCTTTCTTTGCTGCAGTGCTCCCTGATTGGTCGGATTCTTGTGTCAAGTCACTTCAGTGCTGTCAGGATAACGGAGGATTCTCATTGGCTGACGCAACAAGCCCCGCCCCCACCACGCCATGGCGTCGATGAGTGGGCAAAGCAGATGTGTGCATCAGGAGGAGGAGGAGGAGGAGGTGCAGGAGGAGGTGTCAGGGCCACCCAAGGTAACCCACTGGATGCTCTTCACTAACCTTGAAATAGTTTTTCATTCATTTATTTATTTATTGCCGGAGATGCAGGAGGTTTTCACAGCAGCGGTTTGGGGTCATTTAGAGGTCGAATCACGCCGTATTAGGAGAAAAGATGTGTTCGTTTTGGATATTCACATCAACTGAGGCCTGAAAACTGTTGGTAATTTGTTTATTTTTCAGTTTTCCTGCTATAAACCATAATAAAATATGGAATATATCCACAATCATAAAGGTTATGTATGTAAACCTGGTATCAAAGGATCAGCTGGGGAAAAAAACTTTATTTAAAATAAGACCCAAATCAGGAAAAATGCTATAAATGATATAAGAAATGTGGAATATCTCTATTAAACCTGGTATTTAAATAAAGAAACTGAACACTTGAATAAACTTAACATAAAAATTCTATATATTTATGTTAAGTTAATTAAAAAAGGTGATTCCACTAAATTTCTGTATGTTTTAGATTCAATCTGTGTCTCTTTATTGATATAATACAAAGATCTATGACCCTAAAGGAAAATAATCTATATTTAAGTTGCTATATTTAATTTTTCCTGCTATAAATGATAATAAATGTGGAATAATTATACAACCACAACATGTACAACATGTGAGGTGACTACAGAAGAGTCAGACTCTATTTATGCTGCTGTTATAGAGAAAATAGAGTTAGAATCATCACAAAAAATACAGAAATCAAAGGTTTTTCTGCTCTAAATGACATGAATATCTCTACAAACCTGGTATTAAAAGAAATAAACTAATACTACATCCTTTAAGTTGAATAAACTTGAAAAAAAAGTCTGTATTTAAGTTAAAATAACGACCAAAAACTGTAAAAATCTGGTAATTAACTCTTAATTCTTTAATTAAAGCAGTATAACGACTGTATAACTTACATTTTTATAAACTCAGATTACAGAACTGTACAGAAAACTATAATTTCATGTCATACTTTATTTTTTTGCTGCATCAGAGCCAACAATTAATCAATAATCAATATTAGAGATTGTTCTTTAACGTCATTGGAGCATCACAATGTTCCAAATGACTGACGCCAAATTTTAAGTTGAATAAACCTGAAAAACGTCTGTATTTAAGTTGATTCCTCTAAATTCCTGAGGTTTTATAGTAAAGTCTAAGTCTCTCAGACAAGTATATTTTAAATATTTAATTATATATTATATATTATATATATTCACCCTGTTTAATGCATAAATGCTTATGGGGCAGCGCTGAGTTTTATACATTAAAAACAGGGTGAAACTATTACATCCATTATATAAAATACATGAGAAAACAATAATATATCAATATTCTAACTATATTTATCTATAACAGCAACATAAATTGATTTATTTATTTTAATTCCAGGTTTTAGTCCAATAACCTTTGTGTTTGTAGAGATATTCCACATTTATTATCATTTATAGGTGGAATAAATGAAAAATAAGCCTGTTATAACTGTTATAACTATAAGTTTTATTCAATTTAAAGGGGATTTTCAGTTTCTTTCTTCTGATGCCAGGTTTAAGGTTAATGGTTGTAGAGATATTCCACATTTATTATGTCATTTAAAGCAGGAAAAACAAAAAAACAGGCTTTTTTTCATTATTCTAGTTATATTTGCTTTGTCACAGCAACTTAAAACCTCTGCTACAGCATTTTTATCTGTATTAAAGCACAATTTTTGATTTTATTTCCCAATATTCTAACTATATTTGCTCTATAACAGCAACATAAATAGATTCTGACTCTTCTGTAGTCACTGAACATGGAGATTTATATTGATTCCAGGTTAATTTAACTCTTATTTATTATAATTTAAAGCAGGAAAACTGAAAAATAATCTAAGAAATGAACTCAAACAAAATGAAGGGTCATATTATTCTAATATTAAAGGAATCACACAATACTTAAGCATCTTTATCTGTAATAAAACACTATTTTAGTTTATTTCTTTCAATATTCTAACTCTATTTTCTCTATAACAGCAGCATAAATAGATTCTAACTCTTCTGTCGTCACCTCACATGGAGATTTATATTGATTCCAGGTTCATTTAACTCTTATTTATTATAATTTAAAGCAGAAAAACAGAAAAATAAACCTAAATGACTCCTAGTTGAACTCAAACAAAATGAAGGGTCATATTATTCTAATATTAAAGGAATCACACAATACTTAAGCATCTTTATCTGTAATAAAACACTATTTTAGTTTATTTCTTTCAATATTCTAACTCTATTTTCTCTATAACAGCAGCATAAATAGATTCTGACTCTTCTGTCGTCACCTCACATGTTGTAGATTTATTTTATTCCAGGTTTAAGTCCAATAACCTTCGTGTTTGTAGAGATATTCAACATTTATTATCATTTACAGCAGGAATAACGGTGTTTTAGGTGTTTAACAGGTTAATTTTCTCACTTTTCAGGACATGGAAGCTGCGGCCGCCTGGCATCACACGTAGACCCCACAATGACACCGTGGTAGAAAAATGTAGGTCACGACGGCGCCGTCACACACACACACACACTCACACACACACACACACACACACACACACCTCGGACACAAATAGCATCGACACCACACAGACAAAACAGAAACAAACAGTCAGGCAGCAGCAGAGGGTCAGAGCGGGAGAAGCTGCACCGACAGCATACGCTCTATTCTATTTTATTACTATCTTTATACAGTTTTACCCCTTTATAAACAGTGGACAGTGTTGTCGTGTGTGTGCAGCAGTGCTGTGACAGTGGGTGTGACTTCCATCTGCAGGCTAGCCCAGGAAGTGAACAACTTACCGCTATGAACATGCTGCTTTTCGGCCACTTCTGAGGTTCATGCAGCCTCCTATGAGGGAAAAACAAGTAAAAAGAACCTGATAAGTGGGTTATATTAGCAGCAAAACGCTGGTTCTTATAGTCAAACGTGTGATTTTTTATCATCCTGATTGATATCAGAGAAAAAAGCGTTTATTCTGACCACACACATGTATTTAATGCTGGATTCAGGCTGGTTCAAGATGGAGTTTTTTATATATAATATAATATAATTACCTATATATCTGTACATATCATATATGCTCATATTATTATAATTATAACCTGTTTATAGTCTGTATATAATGTAAAATACACTGAGTTTTAGAGACAATTAAAAAACAATCATTTCAGAATATTAAATTAACCTTATATCACTAATATCAGTGTGAAAATATTAATGTTATTTTCATAATTATAATAATATTAGTACCAATTGATACTAATAATATATATATATAAATATAGTCTGTATATAACGTATCATAGTTATTTAAATCACGTCTGGTTTGATTTTATCTGCATTTTGTTGCTTTTGTTCGCGTGACAATGACAATAAAGTTTAATCTAATCTCATCTTTTTAGTGTTTTTTCAGGCTCAATCTCCTTTTTTTTGTGATTCTCCATTTCGACATTTTTTCTCTCCAGACGCCGGCGTCTCTTCTTCATCATTTATACCTTCAGCTCCAGACAGAACAGGAAACACACGGATATAATAAAGTTAACATAAAAAGTGGAATAATCAGAGTGCATCTGTGTGTCTGCAACGTTCTCAACCTGTCACTGCCACTTCTGTTTATTTTTCTCTCTTGTCTCGAAGGGTGGGATATCCGCATTGGTTGCTATGGTACCAGACAGCTCCTTGTTTCCTCAGACAACGGCTAACTGTGTGTGTGTGTGTGTGTGTGTGAGCACATGCACACACATGTAAAAAGCCCCTTGTGTTTCCATGATAAATCATCCATCCATTAATGATAAAAGCCCATTTTCATGCAGGTAGCAGCGCGTCCTGAGTGTTAAAACCTCATGACCTGTGTGTTTATTTGTGATGTCACAGCCGGAATCGTTATATTTGACCAACAGAATCAATTCATAGCGTCAATCCTGCATTTCGGTGACTTTGCGTTTCCTCCGATCTGCTTTTTCAGCACTTTTGGGAAAGGTCACAACCCTAAAAAGAATCCATCCAACCTTTTTTAATTTAATTCCTGTTTGTTTGTTGTCCAGCAGAGGGCAGCAACACTACACCACCATAATAATACAGCTACTACAGGTTTATTATAAGCAATGACAGCGTAGAATTTCTAGAAAAAACACTCACTGACCTGCTTTAGTTTTAACCACAAAGGCCTCGTTTTCAGAATGACTTTCACACACATGGAATATCTCAAAAACCACAAGGGCTGTGTGTTTAAATCTGATATTAAAGCAAAACTAGAACATGATGAGTGAATAAAAGAATTTATGTTGCTGTTACAAAGCAAATTTATATAGAATAATGCATAAAAGTAGCATGCAACTCCTTTAGTATTAAAACAACTCTACTCTTTATTTTGTTTGAGTTCAACCAGGTAATCCCCAGGTTTATTTTCAGTTTTCCTGCTCAAAATGACTGTAAATAATGAAAATATCTGTACAAACACAAAGGTTATGGACATAAACCTGGTATTAACAGAAGGAAACTCAAAACTAATCCCTTTATATTGAATAAACTTATAGAAAAAAGGTGTTAAAACACTTAAAAAATGACCCAAATCAGGAAAAAAACTTGAAAAAAGCTGTTTTTCCTGCTTTAAATGACATAATAAATATGGAATATCTCTGTAAACTTAACAAAATGTCTATATTTAAGTTTATTCCACTAAATTCCCATGTGTTTTACAGTGAATCTGTGTCTATTTAGTGTTAAAACACCTTTGACCCTAAAGGAAAACGTCTATATTTAAGTTAACCTGTTAGTTATAACAGTATTTATCAGTTTTCCTGCTATAAATGATAATAAATGTGGAATATCTCTACAACCACAAAGGTTATGGACATAAACCTGGAATAAAAAGAAATTAACTCAAAACTAAACCCTTTATATTGAATAAGCTTATAGAAAAAAGGTGTTAAAACACTTAAAAAATGACCCAAATCAGGAAAAAAACTTGAAAAAAGCTGTTTTTCCTGCTTTAAATGACATAATAAATATGGAATATCTCTATAAACTTAAAAAATGTCTATATTTAAGTTTATTCCACTAAATTCCCATGTGTTTTACAGTGAATCTGTGTCTATTTAGTGTTAAAATACCTTTGACCCTAAAGGAAAACGTGTATATTTAAGTTAACCTGTTAGTTATAACAGTATTTTTCAGTTTTCCTGCTATAAATATGAATTATCTGCACTTAAAAGTCAATTATTAGTCCATAAAATGATATAAATCCCACTGAGGATCATTCCAGAACATGAAGAATATATTCTGGAAGATGCTTATTATAAAGGAGAGAATTAAATAATCACATAAACAGCTTCATTATGAGAAGCAGGTTTTAATTTGAAAGCAGAATGAAAGCAGAGAATATTATTTTCTGGTAGTGAAACTCTTTCTATTCTACAAAATACTGCAAATTTATATCAGAATGTAAAATATCTCTCTTGATTTAATATTTTCACCGGCTTTAATACAATATATTAATCGATTGGGGTCATTTTTAAGAAGAAAATGTCTAAATTCTCTGGTTCCAGCTTCTCTTCTCTGATTATTTCCTGGTTTCTTTAGTCTCTATAATAATAAACTGATGATCTTTGGGTTGTGGACAAAAACGAATGATTTTATTGATCAGAGTTGATTTTCTTTTTAATATTATGCTTAATGATCTACTTTTAATACATAAATATAAAGGTGGTGATAAAGCTATAATATGTAATGATATAAAATGTTAAATGGAAGTGGATAAAGATGATTATTGATCATTTTTAATAAAGACCAGGAGAAAAATTATTGCAACAATTAGTCGATTAATTGATTTTTTACCAACTATTAGATTAGTCTGTGACTATTTTGATATCAATTAATCCATTTGAGCCATTTTAAAGTAGAAAATGTCCAAATTCTCTGGTTCCAGCTTCTCTTCTATGATTATTTCCTGGTTTCTTTAGTCTCTATAATAATAAACTGACTGAAACTTCACAGGATCTAGAACGGAACCCTGAGGAACCCCACATTTGATTAGACATCCAACTATTTTGGTAATTGATTAATCGATTTGAGTCATTTTTTAATTAGAAAATGTCTAAATTCTCTGGTTCCAGCTTCTCTTCTCTGATTATTTCCTGGTTTTGGGAAACACTGATCAATATTTATCACCATTTCATGAACCAGACAACTGATACATTAGCTGCAATGATTAATCAATAATCGTAATAAATTCGATAATCTATAGATTAAATTAGAGTAACTATTAAATTAGTTGTTAGGTTTAGTCCTACTAAAGAAAAACAGTGAGAAAATAAAGTGACAAATAGAAATACAGGATTAAATACCAATACAACTCCATATGATTAGTTGATTTATTGATTAGTTGCCAACTATCACGTTAATTGATTGATTGATTAATTGATTTCAGTCATTTTTAAGAAGAAAATGTCCAAATTCTCTGGTTCCAGCTTCTCTTCTTTGGTTATTTCCTGTTTTTTAGTCTCTATAATAATAAACTGATGATCTCTTAGTTGTTTTTAGACATTTTAGGTTGAATTTTCAGTTTTGGGAAACATTGATCCACATTTTTCACCATTTAATGAACCAAACAACTAATCGATTAACTCTTCATGGATATTTTTCCTCTAGCTAATATATATTTTAAGACATTCATAGCTCCTCTCCTTCATAGAGTCTGTTGTTCTCCTATTTTATCTTTTACTAAAAGCACATTGATTCAGTTTTATGTCCCTCTAATCCAAAGTTTATTGTTTAAAGTCTGTGCATGAATTGTTTCTGGATAAGAAAGTGAAAAACAATTAAAATAGTTATAAGAAGCATTGATCAGGTCTCTCTACATGTCCATTGTGTGTTCATGTTCATTTAAAAGTCCATTTATATAATATTCTTCAATTTTGTAACTGAAAAAGGACGATTAATTATAAATATAATAAATAAAAATCCACAGAGAGTATAAAACTAGTTCATCGCGTGTGTTTTTCATTCTTAAAACCTTTTTTCAGAAAGTTAAACTCAAGTTTTTACAGTTAAACCACAACATTTTTGTCACTGAGCCATAAACTACATATAAAAACTAGTTTAACATGTTGTGGATTGTGTTTTGCATCAAATAATGTAAGAATTCAGACATTACTTTGTCAGAATTACTACGAACGTCTCAGTCCATGAGAGATTCTTGCAAACAAAGGCAGAAACTGTAGAAACTGCAGGAATCTGCAGCTCTGAAAAAAAAAAAGAAAGAGAAAGAAAAGGAAAAAGTGGCCACTCCAGCACTTGTCTGCCTGTTCGTGTTTGCATATGTGAAGGTGGCGGCGGGTGGAAGAGGTGTGTTTTTTTTTCCACCCTGGAGGGGCCTCCGGCTGGGGCCGGGGTGGGCGGGGCTTAGCGAGGGGGGGGGCGTGGCCAGCTGCAGCTGAACCCGGTGCACTGTAACAGCAACTCGGGGCGGGAGGTCAGCGAGTCCAGCATTCCTCCGGAGAGATGTCTGTTTACACGACTGGAGGAGGAGGAGGTGCTGCATAACTTACACCATCAGATAACACTCGCCGCTCACATTTATGTTCATCATCCACCCGCAGAGATAAGGAGCCTTTATTCATTGTTTTCAAATGTCGAAATAAAAAAAAAAAAAAAGGAGATTTTTAACACGTTCGATCCCACTTCCCACAGTCACAGCTACAGGAAACTTAAAGACACAGGATTCTCTGCTTCTATGGAGTTGATGTATAGACGTGTATTTACTGTATGAACTGTTTCTGCTGCTGGGTTTTACATGTAGAGGGAGAAAATGGAACATTAACAGGTGAAAATGTCTTGTTTTTTGGTAAAATGAGTCCAATTAGTCCAGAATTAGGCAATTTAATCAATTAAGCAATTAATAGTTGAAATAATCTAAATTATCTGCCAGTGGAATAAGATGAAAATATCTTGGATGTCTTATTCCACTGGCAGATAACAGATTCTATTCTTTATTTTAGTCAATTAAATCTTGTTTAATTGACCCAAATCAGGAAAAAACAACTTTTTCTGCAATTCTCCAATTTTCTGCCAGTGGAATAAGATAATTCTTATAATAATACTTGATATCTACTTGATAAAATAGGACCATAAACAAGATATTTTCACTCAGTTTCTGCAGTATATATATATATATCACTCTACAGGTAAAACAACAGCAGAAGGATTTTCTACAGTAGAGTGATATTCACTGTAAAATCTGAAATATTAACAGGTAAAAATGTCTTGTTTTTGGTCAAATTAGTCCGATATTGAGTAGAATTAGTCTTTTTTTTAGGAAAATGTCGTAGAAAAAGTCCTAATTCACCCAAATAAAGAAAAAACATTGAAATAATCTAAATTATCTGCCAGTGGAATAAGATAATTCTACTTAATATTGGAAATAAAAGGCAAAAACTAGATATTTTCACCTGTTAACATTCCAATTTGCAGTAAATATATATCACTTTACAGGTAAAACAACAGCAGAAGGATTTTCTACAGTAGAGTGATATTCACTGTAAAATCTGAAATGTTAACAGGTAAAAATGTCTTGTTTTTGGTCAAATTAGTCCAATAATTATCCAGAATTAGTCATTTTTTATAGGAAAATGTCTTAATCTTAGACGTTAAGTCCTAATAATCTAATAAATATTGGAAATAAAAGGCAAAAACCAGATATTTTCACCTGTACCTACAATATCTTCTCCTTTTAATGTAAATAAATCAGGAAAATGTGAAAATGTTTTGTATTTGGGACAATTAGTGCAATTTATTTCAAGTTGTTTTGTAGATTTTAGAGAAAATGTTAGCTGTGTTTTCTTAAAACAAGACCAAATTGACCCAAATCAGGAAAAAATAGTTGAATTAAGTTAAATTATCATTAAAACAAGAAATTTTCAGGTAAAAACAGCAGAAGGATTTTCTACAGTAGAGTGATATTCACTGTAAAAACAGGTAAAAATATCGTTTTTTGCAAAATGAGTCCAATATTTATGCAGAATTATTCATTTTTTATAGGAAAATGTCTTAATCTTAAACCTTAAGTCCTAATAATCTTAATTATCTGCCAGTGGACATTTTCAGGTAAAACACAACAGGATTTTCTACAGTAGAGTGATATTCACTGTAAAATCTGAAATGTTAACAGGTAAAAATATCATTTTTTGTAAAATGAGTCCAATATTGAGTAGAATTATCTTATAATTTAGCTTATTTCAAGTTATTTGGTCTTGTTTTAAGAAATCAAGACTAATATTAATGTTAATATTTCCTTTTTTGCAGTAAAAGCTGATATTATGCATCAATAGTGATGATTTGCTGAAAAAAACTGAAATTTTGGGTCAAATATTTTCTTAAAACAAGACCAAATTGATCCAAATCAGGAAAAAATAGTTGAATTAAGCCAAATTATTATTATAAACAAGACATTTTCAGGTGAAAAACAACAGCAGAAGGATTTTCTACAGTAGAGTGATATTCACTGTAAAATCTTAAATGTCAACAGGTAAAAATATCATTTTTGTAAAATGAGTCCGATATTGAGTAGAATTATCTTAGATAATTTATCTTATTTCAAGTTTTTTGGTCTTGTTTTAAGAAATCAAGACTAATATTAATGTTAACATTTCAGTT
Source organism: Lepturacanthus savala (assembly GCA_030544235.1). Taxonomy (NCBI): domain Eukaryota; kingdom Metazoa; phylum Chordata; class Actinopteri; order Scombriformes; family Trichiuridae; genus Lepturacanthus; species Lepturacanthus savala. The sequence goes on from CM060479.1 coordinate 2,868,451, forward strand.
TTTGCAGTAAAGGCTGATATTATGCATCAATAGTGATGATTTACTGAAAAAAACTGAAATCTTGGGTCAAATATTTCTTAAAACAAGACCAAAAGTTGAAATAATCTAAATTATCTGCCAGTGGAATAAGATAATTCTACTCAAAATTAGAAATAAAAGGCAAAAACTAGATATTTTCACTTGTTAATATTTCAGTTTTTCAATTGCTACAATAATTTCTCCATTTAATGTAAATTAATATATTATAAATATGTAAAACTGCAAAAACTAAAATCTCATCAGGTGAAAATATCTTGTTTTTTGTATTAGTCCAATTGAGTAGAATTATCTTATTCTACTGGAAGATAATTTAGCTTTTTTCAAGATTTTCTTCATTAAAAACTTGAAATAATCAAATTTATATGTGAAATGATATAATTCTACTCAATATTGGACTAATTGTACCAAAAACAAGTTTTTTGGGTTTTAATTTTCAGTTTTTGTGTGTGTACATATTTTTTTTTTACCTGATTTGGGTCAATTTGGTCTTGTTTTAAGAAAACGAGACTAATGTTTTCTTTAATTCTTCTTTAATTCTAGATGATATTGAACTAACGGAACCAAAAACAAGACATTTTCACATGTTAATATTTCCGTTTTTGCAGTAAAGGCTGATATTATGCATCAATAGTGATTATTTGCTGAAAAAACTGAAATCTTGGGTCAATTTGGTCTTTTTTTAAGAAAACAAGACTGAAATTTAACTAAATTCAAGAAAGATTCTACTCAATATTGGCCTAATTGTACCAAAACAGGACATTTTCACCTGTAATATTTCAGTTCTTGCAGTGAACAGGTGAACTCCAGGTAAAACAGCAGCAGCAGGAGTTTATGCAGTAAATTACTCGTCTTTGTGCCTATAGACTCTAGAAGGTGGAGAATCCTGTTCCTATAATTCAGGTTCTGCAGAGTAAACATGAATGAACCTGTGCTGCACATTTATGCAGCAGTTTATAGGCTTCACTTCACTAGAGATGCAAACATTAATCAATTAGTTGACAACTATTTTGATAATAACAAGATTTTAGTCATTTTTAATTAGAAAACATCTAAATTCTCTGGTTCCAGCTTCTCTTCTCTGATTATTTCCTGGTTTCTTTATTCTTCTATAATAATAAACTGATGATCTTTGGACAAAAAAAGACATTTTAGGTTGAATCTTCAGTTTTACAAAGATTTTTAAAAGATTGTTTACACACTTAATTTACACAAAATTTTGAGACATTGCATTTTTTTTGTGAACATTACATTTTTACACTTTTTTTAAACATAGGATTATAATTTGACTTTTTATTTATATATCAACTTTTTTTGACAATTCTATATATAAAATTTTCTTCTTTTTTTTACAATTTTTTTTACACACTTAATTTACACAAAATTTTACATTTTGAGACATTGCATATTTTTTTTAAACACAAGTTTTTTTATTTATAGATTTTTTTATTGATTTATAAACTTTATTTTAATAGACACTGGATATTTTTATATATTTTACACACTTAATTTACACAAAATTTTGAGACATTGCATATTTTTCTGAAACATTAAATTTTGTACTTTTTTTTTAAACAAGATTTTTTTATTTATACATTTTTTAAATTTATTTATACATTTTTCTTTTACAGACACTGGATATTTAATTTATTTTTTTTTTACACAGATTTTTTTACACACTTTACACAAAATTTTGAGACATTGCATTTTTTAAACATTAGAAAAAACTTCAGAGGCAAAAAAAATACTATGCATGAAATTTAATGTAAAAATAATTGAAATCATCTCCATCTTCTATCAAAAGGAAGTGATTTTTAAGTATTTTTGATCTTGTTGTATTTTAATAAATTTGATGGTTTGGTTTGAAAAACCAAAAAGAAACGACTTCAATCCAGGTAAAACCTCATTAAAATGCACGTTACTGACATTTGTACCAAGTAAAATATTACTGTATTTTCCTGTAATGCCTTACATTACAGCAAAAATCAATGCATTACAGTAATCTATTACTTTTGTAACCCACTACTCCTGGATCCAGCAGATGGTCCAGCTCCAGGGGACCATAGCAGAGATGTGGACTGACACCCAGGCCCCAGAGAGACAGTGCAGGGCCTGTCCTGACTCTGGGGGGTTGGGAGGTGGTTTACGGGTCCCGTCAAAGACCCCATTGTCTGGCGGGGCCAGCGTGGTTTCACGTGCAGCGCATGATTCCTGCTGCGGGTCTGAACCACGGCCCGGTCTGAACCTAGACCGCCGGACCCCCCCACCCCCGGCAGGTTAAAGAGTAACCGTGGAACGAAGGAGACGAGCAGCTCGACTGAAACGTTAAAGGAACCAGGAGGATGTTTTCTGGTTCATTCAGGATCAATAAATAATAGAGATAACGACTGATTGATTGATCTATCGATTATTGAAAGGATCAGATGGTGTAAAATGTCAATCATCGTTTCCCAAAAGCTGAAGATTCAACCTAAAATGTCTTTTTTTGTCCACAACCCAAAGATCATCAGTTTATTATTATAGAGAATAAAGAAACCAGGAAATAATCAGAGAAGAGAAGCTGGAACCAGAGAATTTAGACATTTTCTTATTAAAAATGACTCAAATCAATTGTTAATACAGTTGGAAACTAATCAATTAATCGACTAATCGTTGCAAGGGAATTTGACTATTTAAAACAACTTAACTTGATTAATCAATTATCAAAATACTGATTAATCAACTAATTAATGTTTTCGTGGTTGCCAACATGTCCATTTGTAGAATATACATTAATATTCTGTTTGTCATTGGTTAAAAATTAGTGTAGAAGTGAAAATGTGACTTTTAATAGATCAGTTTTGAAGCTAAAGTTCCAATAATGTAGAAAATCAGATGTTTAATTGGTTTTTAATTATTAGGTCTTGGTGTTATTCAAGTTTAAACCCTGGAATCCACAGCACTTAAATGAGCTGTCAGGATATCTATATCTATAAAATATATCTATAAAATTATCTGGTGATTAATCAATTAATCAACTCTAATTAACCAACAGCTCTATTAATGATTTAATCTCCAGGATAATGCATTACACAGCCCAAAGATCATCAGTTTACTGTTATAGAAGAATAAAGAAACCAGGAATTGTAACGTCAAACATATGGGAAACGTACAGATAATCATTTATTATATAATAAAATTAGAATAAACTTTAATTTCACTGAAACAGTCAAGTTCAAAGCAAACAGGCTGCAGTTAATGAAGTTCAAATAATAGAAGATGAACAACAGGGAACCATTGAATAAATCTAGTATTTGTCTTTGAATAAAAACAACTCTGTTTCACCAATAATAATCAATAATCATCAATACTACAGAACTGCTTTTAATGAAAAATATACAAGGAAAACAAATATACTTATAATAAATGTCCTAAAAGCACCTTATTTCCTTTACTTTTAATTATCTAACAATAAAAAATAGTTTAAAATACATGTTTTGACTGTATTGTATTTAACTGCATTGAATTTGTCTTTATAAATGAATAAAAATGAATTGTTAGCGTCGAGTTTGTGTTAAAACAGGCCAGAGTGAAGAGATTCATGTGAAAACACGCTCTTCAGGATATGGAACATACCGATATGTGGATTTCAGTGAATAGAGAATGTTGAGTATGGAGCCTGAGGCAGAAACTGTCTCAGAATTCAACAGGACGAGTGTATATTTAAAACAATTATACGTCTCAGTGTAAATGAAAGGCTGACATTTAACTACAGATATGGATGATACCGTCATTTTAAGAAATTAAACGTATTTAAAACACCAGGTTTTATAAGAAGGTTTGAGTTTACATTTAGAAGTTTTATATTATTATTATTATTATGGAAGTAAATCAGTGACATTAGATTTTAAATTAGAATTCCAAGACGTTTTGAGACATTTAATATTTTACTATTTACTATTTTTATTTTTTAAAGACAGATTTTTTTAAACAGAATTTTTTTTAATACAGAATTTTTTTTCCAGTTTTTTGAGACATTTAATTTTTCACGCTGAATCTTTTACAAAGGTTTTTTTAAAACAGATTTTTTTTTTTTTTTTACACACAGAAGTTAAGTTTAATTTTTTTAAACACAGAAGTTTTTTTCCACAATTTTTGAGACATTAAATTTTTTTTTACTATTTTTACACTGAATCTTTTACACTAAATTTTTTTCTTTTACAGTTTTTTTTAATCACAGAAATTTGTTTTAATACAGATTTTTTTTTCCAGTTTTTTGAGACATTTTTTCACACTGAATGTTTTACACAGAATTTTTTTTTTTTTTTACACAGAATTTTTTTTTTTTTTTTTTACACAGAATTTTTTTTTTTTTTACACAGAATTTTTTTAAACACAGAATTTTTTTTTAATACAGAAGTTTTTTTTTCCACAATTTTTGAGACATTTAATTTTTTTTACTATTTTTACACTGAATCTTTTACACTGAATTTTTTTTCTTTTACAATTTTTTTAATCACAGAAATTTGTTTTAATACAGAATTTTTTTTCCAGTTTTTTGAGACATTTAATTTTTCACACTGAATGTTTTACACAGAATTTTTTGGCACTTTTTTTTAAAAACACAGAATTTTCTTTTAATACAGAAGTTTTTTTGAGACATTTTTTTTACTGATTTAAACTGATTTTTTGTTTGCATTTTTTTTAAAAAACACAGAATTATTTTTGACAGTTTTTTTTTTTTTACACAGATTTTTTTTTTACGCTGCATTATTTGACACACATTTTTGTATTTCATGTTAACATACTTCTTTTTTCTTTTCCAACTTCAGCCTCGATAAAAAACATTTCCACAGTAATTTTCAGGATTTGTTTCAGAAATTATTTTGTAGAAACTGAAATTTCTGATTTTTCTGGCAGATATTTTGATTTCACTCACAATTTTCGTGAAGAACTTAAATAAATAAACGATAGCTCTTTCAGTCCTATAACATGATGCCTATTTATTCTGTTCTTTTCATTAAAAAATGTATTAAAATTAAATGAATTAAATTAAATAGAACCTCCACATAAAAATAAATAAGAATACAAGCATCTTTGATTCTTGTAAAGAGCCTTAACTTAAAAAACAAATTGAAGATGATGATGAGCCAGAATGTGACAATAAAAGTTATTTATGCATAAAAATGTATAAATTTTGGAGTTTTACTGTCTTTATAACAACGTTAACTAACAGTAAAGGATCAGAAATATCTGAACAGCTAATAATGTGTTTTTGTTTGTTAATATCAGTTAATTTAAAGGTAAAATTAGTCGTTTTTTTGCTATAAAAGATAAAAATGTTCTTTTTATAAAAAATAAATGAAATGAACCTCCAACCTACAACTTGTTCTTTGTAATAAAAATGCAGACTAACGAGTCAAAAACTGACAAAAATGGTTCTTTATGCATAAAAAATTGTGTAAATTTAGGAGTTTTAGTGACTTTATAATAACATTAATAGTGAAGGATCAGAAAAATTGTGTTTTTGCTTGTTAACATCAGTCTATTTATTATTTTTTTGCTAGATAATCATCATTAATCACCACTAGAAGTGTATAGCAGCATGGGATTTCCTGATTTTCTCCATGTTCCAGTGGTTTTTGGGTTTATTGGGTGTGATTTTCTGGTCGGGGGGTGTGTCTCCTGCAGCCAATAACAGCAGGAAGTGTGAGGGTTGGACTCCGACAGGAGGAGGAGTCCAGAATTCTCTAAAATATCGTTTATATAAACCACATGTGACGACTCGTCCTCATCCCTCCTCTAAACTAATCTCCTCTGATGAATCTCTCCTGGTCCGTGGAGCAGAACGGGTTTTCCCTCTGGTGACTTCAGCAGATTCATGACAGAGATCGGAGGAGATAAATTCCTGTCGGCAGCTGTATACCCACACTCAGTTGAGCGTAAAAACCCCCGAGAAACGACTGATACGGCACGCGTGCGTCTGCAAACCACAAAAACTCCTTAAATACCGGGGATAACCGGCTCGAACGCAAGGTTATTTAACATATATTTAACTTTTCCTGGGTTTTATTTGAAGTTCTGATTAGTTGATTAATCGATTCGAGTCATTTTTTAGGAAGAAAACTCAAATTTAGAGAAGAATAGATTCAGGATTATATTAAATTCCAAATTTTAATGATCAAATATGATATGGAAGCCGTTAATATAATAAACAATCATCAATATGTTTATGCATTTTAGCCCAAGTAACTATCACATTAATCACCAACTATTTTTATAATTAATTTGAGTCGTTTTTAATCAGAAAATGTCCAAATTCTCTGGTTCCAGCTTTTCTTAGAAACACTAATCGACCAACTATATTGATTAATTAATCAGTTTGAGTCTTTTTTAAGAAGAAAACGTCCAAATTCTCTAATTGATTAATGGTTTCAATAATTGATATTTGTTAGTTGCGTCCGTATTATGAACAGTTTGCAATTTTAGGTTGAATCTTCAGTTTTGGGAAACAGTGATCGACCATTTTATGAACCAATCAACTGATCGATTAACCCCTTGACCTCCAGCCCTTTTTAGGTTTAGGACATCCCCATAGTCAGTAGGGTATGTCTGGAATAAACACAGAGATGTTGGTCGACACTAAACGACCATTTATTGATCTCAAATAAACATTTTCATCCCAAAACAGCAACAAAAAAACACATTTTTTGTTCGTCGCTTCAAACAAGCGACTTTTTACTGTAGTGTTTTTTGGCTGCTAGTTTACTGAGTTTTTGTCATAAAGCTACACTGATGGTACCGTTGGACTCGTCACAGTCTCAGCTTTCATATGAGATGTCATTTGTTTGTATAACATGAAGTATCAGAGCGCTAGCCATCAAAATGTGGAGAGTGGGTTGGCTTTATGATCGTATACTGATTTTCATATTTGTTAATTAATTAGCTTGGTGTTGGAGTTGTGTTTGCTGTGTGTAAATATGACTTATATGTGCTTGTAGTGGAGTTTCTCCTGTTTAATTTGATGTTCAATAATCAATAGATTAATTGAATTTGGATGTTTTCTTATTAAAAATGACTCAAACCGAGTATCAAAAAAGTTGGCAATTAATGTGATAATCGATTAATCAACTAATCGTTGCAGCTCTACTGGGAAAAAATGCATAAATATTTTAGATATGTTTGTTTTCAATTTGTTAAATAAGACTGTTGGTTATAATCAATGGTTTGCATATCACATTTAATCATTTGTGATTAAAAATGACTCAAATCGATTATGAAAATAGTTGGTAATTAATGTATTAATCACTAACGAATTAATTAATTAACTAATTATTGCAGCAGTACTGGCCTAACCTGCATAAACATTTTATAAAGGTTAGTTTTAATTTGTTGAAAATAATTGTTGATTATACAATAGATTGTTTTGTGTCCATCTCGTTAATATTAACGAGACTCTCCTCTGATTGGCTGATATCCACAGACTGTAAATCTATAGTTGTGACATCACAACTTCACATAAGTCCTGAAGGCTTATGAATATGATTTTTTCCTATTATCAAAATAAAACAAGTTAACTCACTTTCTTCAATAATGGGCCTTTAATATTATGATACCAATTCTGAATATATCACTTTTCTCTATTTATTACGACGTGTAACATTCATTATAACAAATATATGAGGAAATGATTATTTGACAGTGGTGTAAATCTGCATAATTCTATAATTTCTGTAATAAATTATAGAAATGAAACTATAACTGCAGCCTCATTTGAATCTAATCCATATTATAGGTGTAATCAGGCATCATAAATTGGGATTTATGCAGAAAACATAACCATTAATGAATTAATTCCTTTTTTTTTTTACTCTCCAACTTATTCTGGTGGTTTTAAGGCTCAGATTTTTTAAGGAATGAAAAGTAAATGAGGAGAAATCCATGGGTTCTCTCCAAGGTTTCTGAGAAACGTCTGGAAATGTGTCTTCGCCTCCAACTAAAACACACGCTCAGCGAGGGATTCTGGATTCTGGAGCAGATAGAATGGTTTTCCTCTGGCCCTGAGTTTCCATCATGGTGCTGATTCAGCCCACAATGCAGACGAATGGATGGCAGGAGAGAAAAGAAAAGAAAAGAAGCTGCTGGAAGGAAGGACGAGGAATTCAACAGCGCTGAAATACTGCGTTTACAGCGAAAATTAACTGGATTTTACACTGTTTTTTAGCTCACGATTAGTTGATTAATCGATTAATCGCCAACTATTTTGATAGTTAATTTGAGTCATAGTCCAAATTCTCTGGTTCCAGCTTCTCTTTCTTGGTCTTCTATAACAGTAAACTGATGATCTTTGGGTTGTGGACAACTAATTGATTAATCGTTTAATAACCAGTCGATTAATCGACTAATTGGTCAGTATAGTTGTTAGTTGCAGCTCTATTTTGGAATTCAGTAATACAAGCTTCTTTTTTCTTATACTGATTTAATGTACATTTAAGAAATTGAATGTTTACCATGTAATGTTATTTAGAGCTGCAACAATAATTGATTTAAGTCACTTAAATCGATTAATCAATACTTCTATAATAGTAAATTGATGATATTTGGGTTGTGGACTGTTGGTCTGGACATAAAAAAGACATTTTACACCATTTAATGAACCAAACAACTAATTGATTAATCGTTTTAATATTTTTGACCATCAAAATAGATCAAATGAAGTCATGGTTGCAACAATTAGTCGATTAATCGATAAGTTGATTAAGTTTTCTATTAATCGTCAACTATTTTTTTGGAACTATTAAAATATAAATATGTAGAGACATGTATTACTGTAGTAAATACTCCAATCAGAAACTATTTTGATAATTGATTAATCAGTTTGAGTCATTTTTAAGAAGAAAATCCTCTGGTTCCATCTTCTCAAATCTGATTATTTTCTGCATTAGTCGATTAATCGATTAGTTATCAACTACCACATTAATCACCAACTATTTAACTATTTAAATATTTTTGATAGATTAATCAACCATCAAAGGAAAAAAAAGTAAACTTTGGTAAAACAACTAATCGATTAATTGATAAATTAATCAACTATCAAAATAGTCATTAATTAAACTCTAGTTGATTAATCGATTAGTTGCCAAATATTTTAATAGAATTGATTGAATTCTCTGGTTCCAGCTTCTTAAATCTGATTAGTTTTTTGAATAATTATTGATCAGTTGCCAACTATTACAATAATCGCCAATAATTTGCATCAGCTCTGATGCTGAAAAGAAAATAATAGCATGATTAATCGATTAATCAATTAGTTCCTAACTATTACATCAACCTCCAGCTGTTTGGATAAATCAATTAGGGTCATTTTTAAGAAGAAAACGTCCAAATTCTCTGGTTCCGGCTTCTTAATTAACTATATTTTCCACCATTTTATGAGTTTATAGTCGTTTCTATTAGATTCTGTATCTACCTGGAAACAGACACATCAGCTCCTCTGGAAACATAAAGAGTGGGATTAAGATGAGAAGTTCCAGAGAGGAAATGCAGAAAATGCCTGGTTTGTGTTTGAGTTGAAGCTTTATGATGATTAAACTGAAAGGAAATTCATCAAGTGTCACGGAAACTTCCATTTCTCTCTCATTTCAATAATATAAATCCATTAAATAGACTTTGTTCAGTTACAACAGTAGAGATAGAAGCAGGAAGAAAGCACAAAGAAGAATAGGCTGACTGTGGTTGACTGGATAATTGAATGCAGCTTCCTTATGGTGTGATGGAGAACAAGAGGAAACGCAGAGAAAGTCACAGACCAGCGATTGTCTCAGCTCTGATGCTGCTGATCCATCATCAATACAACAGATTCTATATTGTAGATTTATAATGGAGCCACGAGACCTGCAGGACACAGCTGGGGTTATATAGTAAATATATATAGGGCTGCAAATGATTAATCTATCGATTAATCGATTAGTTGTTTGGTTCATTAAATGTCTATTCAACCTAAAATGTCTTTTATTGTCCAGACCAACAGTTCACAACCCAAAGATCATCAGTTTACTATAAAAGACTAAAGAAATGGACTTTTATTTTTATTAAAAATGAATCACTTTAATCGATTAATCGATTAATTGACTAATCTTTGCAGTTCTATCATTACACGAACATTCAATTTCCTAAATATACATTCAACTAATTCAATTTAAGAAAAAGAATCTAAGCTTGTATTAATGAATTATTATAAAAATGTAATTTAAAACAGGGCAGCAACTAACTATTTTGATAGTTGATTAATCTATTGATTATTGAAACGATTAATCGATTAGTTGTTTGGTTCATAAAATGGTGAAAAAATGTCTATTCAACCTAAAATGTCTTTTTTTGTCCAGACTAACAGTCCACGACCCAAAGATCAGTTTACTATAAAAGACTAAAGAAATGGACTTTTATTTTTATTAAAAATTAAATCACTTTAATAGATTAATCGATTAATTGACTAATCTTTGCAGTTCTAACATTACACGAACATTCAATTTCCTAAATATACATTCAACTAATTCAATTTAAGAAAAAGAATCTTGTATAAGAAGCTTGTATATCTGAATTATTATAAAAATTAAATTTATAACAGGGAAGCAACTAACTATTTTGATAGTTGATTAATCTATTGATTATTGAAACGATTAATCGATTAGTTGTTTGGTTCATAAAATGGTGAAAAAATTTCTATTCAACCTAAAATGTCTTTTTTTGTCCAGACTAACAGTCCACGACCCAAAGATCATCAGTTTATTATTATAGAAGAATAAAGAAAACAGGAAATAATCAGAGAAGAGAAGCTGGAACCAGAGAATTTGGACATTTTCTACTTTAAAAACGACTCAAATCTATTATCAAAATAGTTGGAAACTAATTGATTAATCGTTTACTGACAAAAGGTATTAACACGCGATGATATATAGACAAAAATCCAACATAATGGGGCTAAAATAAAAGATAATAATAGAGAAAACCGACAAATTCCACTTTGGTTGAAGGGTGTTTGAGAATACTGCTGGTTTTAAACCGACACCTGATTAAATTACTGCACGTTACTCAATCTGCAGCTTGTTATTTTACGTTTTTTCATCAAATCTTTCATGAAACTGAAGCAGCTGCCGCAGAGATTTGTTCTGGAAAAAGCTGCAAAGACGATTTTTCTCTGGAGAAACAGAAAAGGGAAAAACTAAAAGACTAAAACGCCGATAAATCCTGAAAATGAATTCAACTATTGGCAATAAAAAGGACTCATGAGTCCATTTCGCTGCTGATGGATGTTTAAAACGTTGGTTTTTTAACGCCACAGTAGGAAAAGCAGAGATTTGTCTCTTTTTTTTTTTGTTGTGTCATTGTAAAACAGAGAAAAGTCAGAATAGAACAAGTTATAAACTCACATTATTGTCTAAAAACTAACTATAATGGAGAATATAGAAAGATATAATGAACTTTAAAGCATTAAAACTATGAAACTGGGTGAATAATAATCATAGGTAAGATGTATAGAAGAAAAACTAGATAATAAATTATGTCAAAATCCTGGTTTTTGTAGGATTTTCAAAATAAAACACGACTCAAATCATTTAACAAAATCAATTATTGCCACTCTATTAGGGATAAAATGCTTTTAAAACAATTTAAATATTCAATTTTATTAAATAAGATTGTTCATTATATAAATAGATTAGCTGGAAACAAAGAATTTGGACATTTTCTTCTTAATTGTTTTTGTTTTTAATTGAAATTTCTTGATTTCTCTTTATCTTGCTTGTTTTTGTGTTTAATTTCAATTACTTAATTTTTAATCTCATCTAATTTCCTGTTTTTTAATTATATCCTGATGTTTTTAATGTATGTTCTATACAAATAAACTAAACATTAGAAGAGAATATGAGTAAAAAAGTCTATTTTCTAATCTAAAATGTGCAGATCAAACCTGTTTTTGACAGATTATTTGGTCATTTAAGGTATTTAAACACAGATTTGTGATGAATTACAACGTCTTTTCTTCATCTAATGGTTTTTTCATGAATCAGACATGTTCTATCCGTGTTATTGCTGCTTTTAGAATTACCAGTGGTTCTCAAAGTGAGGTCCAGGGACCCCCCAGAGGTCGTTGAGGTGGTTCCAGGGGGCCCATCGCTAAAAAGGGGAATAATTTATCTGTATTATAATTCCATTTTCATACACTTTATTATCTAAAAAGCGTGTTAAACACTGGTTCAGAGAATCACAAAGACTCGTCTTCGTCTTCTGCTGCTGCAGCCGTGTTTCGTCACCTGAGGAGCAGCAGAACAACATCTGGATATGTTCTGAGGCTGTAATTCTAGAAGCTCTCCAACACTCCTAATCCCCCTGCAGTATGTTGTTTATTTTGGTCCAGATCTCTGGGCAGCGGCCAGAGTTCTGAGAACCAGCCGCCGGTTACTGGGACCGACGCCGTGAGGCCGAGAAAAACAAAAAAAAAACAGGGATAGAACATGGTTGATGAAGGAAAACATGTCTGCTTCATGAAAAAAACATGTTTTATATGTAGTCCGGGAAAAAGAGGCTGTAATTCATCTCAAATCTGTGTTTAAATGCACTTAAAATACAGTGAATAACAAATAACAGCTGGTGTTTATTATTTATTGTGTCGGTCACAAACTGGTTCAAGGAGACGAATCACGTCTGTTTATTAAACTAGTATTTTAATTTGGAGTCAATGAATTTATTATTTTTATTTTAATTCTAAGTCAGTGGGTTTATTATATTTATTTTAATTCTAAATCAGCGGTTTTAGTGTTTTTATTTAATTTTAAATCAGTGGGTTTAGTGTTTTTATTTTAAATTAGAATTAGTTGTTTTAGTGTTTTTATTTTAATTTTTAATGTTTTTATTTGAGTTTTAAATCAGTGTTTTATTGTTTTTATTTTAATTTATAATCAGCGTTTTAGTATTTTTATTTTATTTCTTAATCAGTGTTTTTAGTGTTTTTATTCTAATTTATAATCAGTAGTTTTATTGTTTTTATTTTAATTTATAATCAGTAGTTTTATTGTTTTTATTTTAATTTTTAATCAGTGGTCTTATTATTTTTATTTTTATTTTAAATCAGCAGTTTTAGTGGTTTTATTTTAATTTTGAATCAGTAATTTTAGTATTTTTATTTGAATTTTTAATGTTTTTTTATTTGAATTTTAAATCAACGTTTTAGTATTTTTATTTTATTTCTTAATCAGTGTTTTTAGTGTTTTTATTCTAATTTATAATCAGTAGTTTCAGTGTTTTTATTTAAATTTTTAATCAGTGGTTTTATTATTTTTATTTTCATTTTAAATCAGTGGTTTTATTATTTTTATTTTCATTTTAAATCAGTGGTTTTATTATTTTTATTTTCATTTTAAATCAGTGGTTTTATTATTTTTATTTAAATTTTAAATCAGTGGTTTTAGTGTTTTTTTATTTTAAATTAGAATCAGTAGTTTAAGTATTTTTATTTGAATTTTTAAACAGTAGTTTTAGTATTATTTTTTATTTTAAATCAGTGGTTTTAGTGTTCTTTATTTTAATTTATAATCAGTAGTTTAAGTATTTTTTATTTTAAATTAGAATCAGTAGTTTAAGTATTTTTATTTTAATTTTTAAACAGTGGTTTTAGGGTTTACATTTTTATTTTGAATCAGTTTTTTTTTTTTTTTATTGAATTAATTTTTATATTAATGTTTAACCAGAGGATTTAGTCTTTTAATACAAATCACAAGTCAAACACTAAATTTGGCTGAATTAGTCGTAAAATGGAGCCGAATGATCCGACTCACTAAAACGAGCTGAACTTCCCATCACTAACGTTTATTCCTTTAACAGATCAGGTGTTTATTTGACACCAGGAGATTAAATCCTTCCTGATTAGGGTTGAAAAAATCATCAAATTTGGAAACTTTCAATGGGAACTAACGGAAATACATGGGAATAAATGGGAATAAATCCAAATTAACACTGGACCTTTAACAGGAAACTTAAATATAGTTGGAGAAAATACATTTTAAGATAATTCTGACTAAAACAACCAGCTTATTATTTATTTAACCAATATATATATTTATCTGCAATAAACCACATTCATAAAATATTCTGATAACATCACAGCTGCAGTAAAGTGAAGTAAAAAAAGGGCGAAAGGAACTAAACAAGACAGACGTGTAGTAAAGAAGAAGAGTCGGGGGTCAAAGGTCAAAGAGTGAGCAGAGGAGAAAATAGGAAGCTGCTGGGTCGTATTTTACAGCTGACAGCAAACGTGTGTCTGGCAACAGGAGCCGGTTTATTAGAGTCGTAAAGAAAAGGAGCAGGTTCAGACCCGTTAACACGAAGATATGAACCAAATATTAATTATTTAATATAAAAAATACTAAAAATATACAGAAAGAAGAAGAAATCAGCAGGAAAATGTGTCTAATGTGTAAAAAATGTTCTCCACATTAGATGAAATTAAAGTGATTTGACTCTAAATTACAACAAATGGATGCATGAGTTCAATCAATCAATCAATCAATAATCAATTTGTCATCAAAATGTCCAAATTCTCTGGTTCCAGCAGGTTTCTTTAGTCTTTTATAACCATCTAAATGATAGTTTTAGTTAGTTAGAGCAGGTTTTATTCAACCAGAAGAGATTCCTACAGTTTCTTTGGGTTTTACATTATAAATTAATGCTATAACAACTTGAAAATTAAATAAAAGGCTAAATATATATTTAATTCATCCCTGAAATCTGTGTCAAAGACATTTTACCTTCAAATTCTGTAATTCAGAATTGAATTTTACACCATTTTATGAAGCATCCCTTTTTATTTTCCATCCCTAATGCATGTTAAAAGCTTGTGTTTGGATTAAAGTATTAGTGTTGTTGTAAAAACAACATTTACTAATAGATAAATGATTAGAGATGTGTTCCTATTAGTCAGAAAAGTCATTTTCTACCAGAAAATGACTTTTCTGCAGTAAAATCAAAGGTGTGGAGTCAGCGACAGGAGGATTAGAGCTGAAGAGCAAATATCAGAGCAGAGATCACATCATTTCACTGAAGGGTTTAAACTAATCCCTGAATAAACCAAAGACACTAGTGGCTGAGTCCATGTAAAATAAATATTAATTATAACAACAGCCCTGGTTTTATCTGATGGACAATTATACTGTTGATGCTGCAAATAACAACCATTCTGATTGAAATTATTAATTGATTGGTTCATTAAATGTGGATCAGTGTGAAGATTCAACCTAAAACGTCTTTTTTTTGTCCACAACCCAAAAATCATCAGTTTATTATTATAGAAGAATAAAGAATGGACTTTAATTTGTCTTAAAAATGACTCAAATCCATTAATAAATTATCAAAATAGTTGTTAATTAATGTAATTTTTCTTAAATTGTTGTTTTTCTCTCTTAGTTTTCATTTTTTCTTGCTCTGGTTCATCTTCAACAGTTTATTCAAACTGGTTTTCCAACATTCTGAAGTTTTATTTTGAAATTTCGCTTTATTTCCTTTTGATTTGTTTCCAAACTGTTTTAATAAAATGTCTTTTTTTGTCCACAACCCAAATATCATCAGTTTATTATTATAGAGACTAAAGAAACCAGGAAATAATCAGAGAAGAGAAGCTGGAACCGGAGAATTTAGACATTTTCTAATTAAAAAATGACTCAAATCGATTATTAATCAAATGTGGGGTTCCTCAGGGTTCCGTTCTAGATCCTGTGAAGTTTCAGTCAGTTTATTATTATAGAGACTAAATAAACCAGGAAATAATCAGAGAAGAGAAGCTGGAACCAGAGAATTTAGACATTTTCTACTTAAAAAATGACTCAACTTGATTAATCAATTATCAAATTAGTGATTAATCAACTAATTGATGCTGGAACCAGAGAATTTGAACATTTTCTTCTTTAGAAATGTGTCAAACACATCAAAACATGACTGAAAATAAGATATAAACACTAAATATGAGGGAAAAAATAATGTTTATGCAGCAAGACAATTAAACTGGGTTTTATATCTAGAAATGAGTCCAGATACGTGTTAAAATAAGATAAAATACGTTTATTAATAGATTAAATTGCTTGAAATAACTTAATACAGCCCAATAATGAGGTAAATATACTAAATATAAGCAATTTAATTTGTATTTCACTGTTTCCCAAAGCTGAAAATTCCCAAAGATCATCAGTTTATTATTATAGAGACTAAAGAAACCAGGAAATAATCAGAGAAAAGAAGCTGGAACCAGAGAATTTAGACATTTTCTACTTTAAAATGAGGCAAAATTATCAAAACATGGCCAAAAACAAGATATAAGCACTAAATATGAGGGAAAAAATAGATCTAGCTCTAGAAATGAGTGTTAAAATAAGATAAAATAGCTTTATTTCTATATTAAATTGCTTGAAATAACTTAATACAGCCCAGTAATAAGGTAAATATACTAAATATAAGCAAATAATTAGTTTTTACTGTTTCTAAAAGCTGAAGATTCAACATAAAATGTCATTTTTTACTATTATAGAGACTAAAGAAAGCAGGAAATAATCAGATTTGACCGTCTGGAACCGTTTTATCTTGATTATCAGAAGTGAATCTATTCATCTACTTGCTGCAGCTTCAGATTCAGTGATTTTTCTCAGGAAACCGTGTGTTTTAAAGCGTAACTCAGACATATAGGACTATTTAAGAAGCTAACAAACCTCCCTGTTACTGTACGGCAGCAGCAGCAACTAATTATTGACCAAAAAGCCAGTAGTGGGGGGTCGATGGGAGAGAACGGCATGTTTGAGGCTCTGCGTGCTTCACATTCTTAGCTGCTGACCTCTATGGAAAATAACAACAGCC